>CM032232.1:34915000-35515000 GCA_019009955.1 Riptortus pedestris | reverse complement strand
ATGGTGATGGTATTTTTTTGGCAAGACTTTATTTTGCACACTATTTTGACATTTACCCGTCCCAGTGTTTAGGGTTTATACCCATTGTTGGCATTTGTTAATAATAAAATTAATTTTTTATGTAAGTCTTCACTGCCCTCCAAATTGTCATATTTCATATTTTGTTATATTGTCATATTTCCCGACTTCTGTTATTATGTTTATGCATAGATTTCAGTTACTAAGGACAAAATATTAACATAGATTTGAATTAATTTTTCCAGGTGAGGTACCTCCTAGTTTAAATTAGAATGAATTGTTGAACATATCAATATTTCTACGCAAATTACTTGCTCCACACATTGTTCCTGGAGAAATGTATAAAACAAAAGTTAATCTAAATAACAAAGTAACACAACGTTTGTTATTTGCATGTTTGTCGATAAACAAATAGACAATGAAATATCGCGAATTTTTAATTCAGGCCTCCCTTATAACCCCCACTCCCGTTCTAAAGTTCGGTTTAATCGTTAGCGCCCAATGAAATAGTTCAAACGACTCCCGCTTTTGTTTATAGTGTATATCTCGTTTATAATTCGGTATACGAAAAAACTGTATATAACAAACGTTACCCTAAATAACAAAATAAACAACTTTTGTTATGTTGCCCGAAAACCCAATAGGAAACGAAATATCGCAAATTTTAATTTCTGGCTTCCCTCATAACCCCATTCCTGCCCGTCCCTAGAAATCTTGGTATGGCTTGCTATAATGAAGGCGTTAGTCCTAATACACGTACCGAGTTTTATTTTGTTCGGTTGATTCTTTTGTGCCGAATAAAATTGTCGACTCCCGCTATATTTTTTAGCGTATAACTCATTTATACTTAGATATACAACGAAATTCTATATAACAAAAGTTTCTCTAAAAAAATAAATAACTTTTGATATGTGCATATTTGCCGAAAAAGCAATAGGAAACGAAATATCGCTATTTTTAATTTTAAACCTCCCTTATAACCTCAACTCCTGTTAGTCTCAGAGAATATTAATATAGCCAACAGACTAAGTTGGGCTAGTAGTCATATACATACTAATGTTTCATAAAATTCAGTTCAGCCGTTTATTATAAAGGTTAAGGTAACAAACAAACAAACAGACACCAAAGAAACAAAAGTCAGTTATGGTGTCTATGACATGTGAAACGAAAAGTTATCGTGAAATTTCGCGAAAAAAATCAATGTACAGACAGAGGTTAAAATTTTATATATATATATATATATATATATATATATATATATATATAAATATATATATATATATATATATATATATATATATATATATATATATATATGGTCAGAAATTATTAAAATCTTAAAATACCTTATACCCTTTGTATTTATTCACTTAATAATCACGTTGGTGTTGTGTTACCAGTATGTAGATTTATCTATTGTCAAATTTCACGAGGGAAAGCTGCTTAGTTTAAGGAGCCTCTGCGTGAAGGACTTTTTTTCTATGGTAGGGGAACATACTCGCTTGTCTGAGTAAGGCTTTGGAATTACATCTATCAGCCAATCAGATTTTTCAGTACGGAAATATTTACTAGCTGCTATCTATTGTGGTGAGAGACTGAAGTAATAAGTATCATTCCCATGGCCTAGAAAATATTCTATTCAACACTAAAAGATTAGATTATCTGATCTATTATAAAATACAACCAGTTACTTCAAGAATGCTACGTTTGTAATTGCACTCGATTATTGTTAGTTGGTAAAGTTCAATTAAATTTAATAATACATGAAGGTTATTACCCAGCTGCTGGTTGCCATTAAAGAGATTTGCCAGGTACAGCTCCAGCTTCATAGGATGAGATCGTTCAACAAACTTCTCCACAACCAGATATTTTTTCCCACCACGAACTTCTGGCTCCTTTCGGAACGTAAGATCGTAATTGAAGGTTCCATTCCCTGAGGAAATTTAGAAAGATGTTCTTGAGTTATGTGTCACACCCAAACACACACACACACCCAAACACACACACACGCCTCAAATACAAGCATGTAATATATATATATACATATACACATACATATATATATATATATATATATATATATATATATATATATATATATATATATATTCACTTAGAAGTATGGACCTCAGAGGTCCATCGCCACCCCCTAGCGAGACTCAAAGGATTCGTGATCAGAGTTTGTAAGCAGTAAGTGACAACTCGACGTACGCCTTCTGCTATCCAAGGAGGACCTGGAATGAATTTTCTCCATAAGCTCATCGGTCCCATTGTCCGCGAAGGGTCTGTGGCCCCTGCCTGTGGACGGGGTTCTAAGAGAGTCATAATCGTTAGTCATCCCGAGGGGCTGTCAGACGTATATACTCTTTAGACTCCCGCTGGTCCATAAGCACTGCATCACTAGCGCAAGCTGTTGGCGGACTCGTGTTAGCGGGGACCAAAGCTAGACTTAGTTTTACCTGAAGCTTGCTGACGGTGTGGTAGATGTGCTATGCCTTAACCCACACGACCACCGGCGCCCCACACACACACACACGCACACACACACACATATATATATATATATATATATATATATATATATATATATATATATATAGCCTTAAAAACTAGTTGTTGTTTTTAATAATTCGAAAATAACTAAATTTAAATCATTTTTAATGATATGGTGTCGTTCACACCCAACACAATGAAGTCAATTACCTAATATTGAATTACTAATTTGTTAAATACGATTTACTTATAACACAAACAAAAAAAAAATGTATCCCGTTCAATCAAAAATATTGAATTAATGTTCAACTCCGCCTGAAAATGCTCTATTCACTAAACACGAAAGTCTGAAAGCTTGTTGTAACCGTCTGCAGTAATTGTAGAGCAAGTATTGACGAATGTGAGCTTCTTCATTGTTTAAATAGTTACCGGTTATATATATATATATATATATATATATATATATATATACGAGTATAACATAATTTCTGGTTAGGAAATTTGTAGTAATACCTTGTAAATATGAGAAATATCGGTTCTCACGAGTTTTTATTACTTCACGGATATAACAATTATACCAAATAGAAAAGACATTTGAATGATACGTTGGAAGTTAAGGGAATATGTAATCCAATCTCTATGCTTACAATTGATCCCGATAACGAAGGGAACACTGCTAGTTTAAAAAAAAAATCATCAATACAGTAACATCTTTCATAAACTAAAAAAAATACTCACAAAATGTAAAGTTGCTGGGGCCATCCCCCGTTAGAGGCAATGCAAGTATTTTGCCAGATATAGTGTAGGGGCTCTTGGCTTTCAGTTCCCCTGGTATTTCGCCACGAAGCTTTAGCGTTCTGTCTTCAAATCTGTCAAAACAATCGTAAATACGTCAAGAGTGATCATAATTTGGAAATAATATATATATGGGGTAACAAAACTGTTAACTTTTTCTCTTTTTGATTGCAATATTTCCGCCATTATGTTGTTATTTACATAGCTTTTAGCAGAGTTCTCTTAGGGGAAATCATCTATTGAGGTTGTACTCGTGATGACTCAATTATGATGAGATCTTTAAAAAAACTCTTCAAATGTTCATCGATCCTTATACGAAAATGAGGTGCCTTCAAAATTTGATATATATATATATATATACACACACACATATATTTGTCTGTTAACGATCCAGCGTTCGCAATTTTATGAGGTTTTTATGATCGATACCAAATTCGTTATTTAAACGTTTTATGTAGGAAGAAAGATCAAGTTTGTTAATAGCTGAAATCAGACCAGTAGAGGGGAGGAATTTTGAAAATTCTTATAATAATGGATTATTTTGCGTCGGATCGAAAATTGCATAAATCAATCTTATTGCAAATGTAATGTTCTATATATGTTGTTATGTACGTTTTTTCACCGACTTGATTATTAACCAAGATATTTGTATTTTTTGGTTTTCGGCCTTGAGTAAACCCCCACTTGTACTCATGCCATATTAACAATAAGCTGTTATATTATGAAACAATTTATTTGAAGCTTATATACCAAATATTGCTCTCATTGAACTTGAGGTAAATGCAAATACGTGGGCCATGCATGACGGACTGTTTTCTTTCTCTCCCTTCTAAAAAATATAAAGTCCATCACACCATGGACTTCGAAAACTAAACAGAATCCAGGATTATTCCTTGTTTATCTTTAAAATCGATAGCCCCACGATCAGTCTTTCTTAGCGAATCACTCTCTTCGTAGATTCCCCAATCCTTATCGTATCTTTAACTGTTAAGCTATTTCTTACCGTACCCTATGATGTTGAGTTACTCAAATTGGTTCCCTCATTGACACAAATCTAGGACATTTGAGGTTTCTATAACAATCAGTGGCATATTATGTTACTTCATAAAGCATTCGTCTGTATAGATTAGATGCCGGTACAAGAAATACTTACTCCACACTAATTATTTCTAAATTTCTTAGGTTATAAAGAACAAAGTCATGGAAGTGGACATCAAGTGCTACAGGACCGTTGCTATCTCCTTTCGTGTGAATTTTACCGATCTCAAATGGATCCAAAGGAAGAACTCCCAGCTTGCGATTTCCTGAAAAGAAAACAATTTTAGGAATTATTGTTCATGCAGATATCAGTAGAAAACCAAATTAAAATTTTCAGTTTGACGAAAATGGTATCTGATACTAGTCCTTAAAGGTTGAAATATGTATAAAATTTCAAGTCCTAATACAGAATAATCGGATAAAACAAGATGGCCGGGACTTTTTCTAATTGTAGCTCACTATGTCAGTGTTGTGTATTTAATTATACTCTGTTTATCCAGTAGGTAGTTTTCTGAAGAATACTTTAGTATATAGATGTAATATTACTAAACTAGCCAATGATCCAAACTCACCCTTCATAAGACTCTTGATAGCCACATTGATAGAATCTTGAAGACATTTAGTCCTATCTGGTGAATCCTTAGGACAGACCTTCCAACCAGAAGCTGAAAATGAAATATATGTTATTAATTCAAATATGAAATTCGAAATTAATAAACGAAAAGATAACAAACTAAACATTACAATTACGAGATTTATATTAGTTTTATGAATGAGGCCAAGTACCAATATCGTATATGAGAAATAAAAAGGCAACTGTAAATCCCAAAACAACCAGTTAGTGGCGAACAGGGAAATAAAGGTATAAATTTCATATTATAATGTTGGTATCAGGATGGTATATACGAGTATGTAACCACTCACACACGCTGATAGGGGTGATACTGGTCTAGCGGTAGTAATTTATTTCATTATAATTGTTTAATCTTTACCAAACTCGATATTTAAGCATTTTATGTAAAACTAAAGATCAAGTTCGTTAACGGACCAATGTGGGGAGGGGGGTTAGAGGGGAAAATTTTCGAAAATTCAAAATATTTCCGTTGTTATATCTCGGATCTAAAAATTATATAGGACCAATCTTATTGCAAATGTAGTGTCCTATAAATATTGTTATAACAATTTCCATTAACAATATTTCTCCATCTTGAACATTGACCAAGATATTTATAGTCTTCAGCCTTCAGTAAACCACCCATTTAATCATCAAACGTAAAAAATAAGCCTTTATATCATGACACGTCTTATTCCTAGATTAAAAGCTAAAAAAAAATGTTTCAGCATTTATTTACTATATGAGATATATCCAAATACATTGTTTGATTATATCAAACAAGCAATTTAGATCTTTTTCCATGAGTTTAAAATATTTATTCGACCTATGCCATACTTGATATTTAGCTGTTTCAGTCAACACAAAAGATGACATTCTTTAATGGCTGAAATCGGATCAGGACGAGGGGTGTTTAAAGGGAGGAAGCATTCCATAATTCAAAATGTTCTCGTTATTATGAGCCAGGTGAAAAATTTTAAAGAATCAATCCGGTTCAACTATTGGTGTTCTACAATTGTTATTCGAAACATAACCTATCTCAAATATTAAGCGAGTTACTTGTACCTTCCTGTTTTCGGCCTTCGGTAACCCCATATGATTTTTATTTAGAAATAGAAAATATATGGTGAGATGAGATTAGTAGTGTGCCCAGCAAGTGGGATATTTTTAAGTATGGACAGTCTTTGCGTGGCCGACTTTTTTCTTTATTAACAGGTACTAGAGACAGTATCAAAATTGAATTTATACTTATAACTAAAAAACATATTCAGGAAGAGAGCAATTATTTTCGTTTTTATCTAGAATTTTTGCGTGTTTTTCGTTTTTCTTCTTTAATTATAGTGCTGTTTCTTCTATATAAAATTCTACAAATACGAAGAGCTTATTTTTTTATATATTATATTTTCTATTTTTGAGTCTGCATCGCTGGGAAGAATTTTCATTGTCTTTGTCATTGTCATTATCTGCTCCAGCGGTTTTATTAGCAGATTTCCCTTAAGGGAAATCAGCTATTGAGGTTGTACTCATGACGGAATTTTTGAAATTGTTCTTTAAATGTCCTTCAATCCTATCTATTAGATAACGAAAATGAAGTTCGTTCAAAACTGTGTATATATATATATATATATATATATATATATATATATATATATATATATATATATATTTGTCTGTTAACGCTCTTTCTTTTTGTTTGATCATTACCAAACTCAATATTTAAACGTTTTATGCAAAAAGACAGATCAAGTTCGTTAATGACTGAAATCGGACCAGTAAGAGGGAAGAGGGGTTTAGAGGGGGGGATTTTCGAAAATTTGAAATATCTCCGTCACCATACGTCGGATCAAAACATTGTATAGAGCCAATCTTATTGTAAATTAAATTTACTATAAATATTGTTCTATACATTCTTCTCTATCTTGAATATTAACCGAGATATTTGCATTTTTATTAATTGTGGGCCGATTTTGAATTTCGGATTAGTTCGGTCATTTCGCCGTACTCGGCTCTGGTGGAAGCTTCTTCTAGCCTTACCTTACCTTCGTTACTTTGTGAGATTTATGCAAATACGTTCTGCCCCCTTTTTTAGTTCTTGGACTACTAAAATTTGAGTTATCAAAATTGAAATTATTCTTATAACTAAAAAGCCGTTTCAGTTGGGACAATTATTTTCGTTATCTGAAAGATTTCTCATTACCGTTTGTTTTTATCACGGAATTATTGTGTTACCAGTATGCAGATTTCTCTATATATAAAACATCACATGGGAAATCTGCTTAGTTTACGCAATTTTTTTTATATTTTTTATTTTCTTTGAATTTTTATTGGTATGCAAATTTTCGATGGAAATGCGTCCATCTTCGTCAGGCAATGTTTAAATTTGTTATGTTACTTCATTCAATCATAAGTTTTGTAGTTTTATTTTAATATGGCTTTCCACGTTTCAGAGAGTATGACACCGTCCTACATTGCCTGACGAAGATGGACGCATTTCCATCGAAAATTTGCATACCAACAAAAATTCAAACCGCTGGATCAGATAGCCGAACTCCTCACAATATGATATTTTGTTTGTCTAGCTTTTAACGAGTCTTTGAATTTATTAAAACTCTTCCTTATTCGTACAGAGATGAGATTTTATCTACATCCTTACAATTAATTTTGATCTTCCTGTCACTATTGGATTGTACTTGAATGTACAATAATTAATCATTTCCTGTTCCATTAGTTTCGCTATCATGTCTTGTCTTGTTTTGTTTCTTTTTGGTTGTACATAAGATCATTTATGACTTCTTTTTTTCCTCTTATGTTATTACGTATTTCGATCATATACATTTTGTGGTAGTAAGTGGGAGGAAATTTTTAGTGAATTTGCCAGGCTCTAGTTAGTTTTTCAGTAAAAATGGGAAGCTCTAATGTGATGTGGTATTTTATTAGACTCTAGCACGCTTTAAAAATAAAATAACTCACCATTATTGGAGTGAGAGAAAACATATCAAGAAATGGGATTTTGTCTTGTCAAATGCAATGATTGAAGATAACTACTTGTAAAATAATTCTACAACATAATTGGCTTATTTATACAAAACCATTTAAATGGGCCCCCAATCGTTCTTGAAGGTCGCAAGGACTTGCATGACAGGATAAGAGGCAAATTGTCTCTCAACCTTGTATACTGGATCACTGCAGAAGGACAATCCAAGGAGGTAGGGAGTTCCCACTCCATTCCTAGATTTCACTCAGTTTGTCACAGACTATTTTGTGCCCTAACGATTAATCGATATATGGGAGCCTGAAAAGGAAGACAGCCATTTCTGATTTCAATCATGCAGATCCCAAAACATATCAGTCTGTATGACTTATTTTCAGCTCAATGAGTTCACAAAACATTGAGAATCTGGCAGTAAGTCTATTAAAGGAAAAGTCCGTCACGCAGGGGCTGTGTAAACTAAATAGATTTTCCATGTGCTAGTGTAACACTCTTGTGATATCCTCTCACCACATATTCTCTATTTCTATGTAAAAACCATAATCAATGAGAAGGAGGGGTGGTTAATGAATTCTGTAAACAAGAAAGCACAAATAACTCGCTAAATACTTGAGTTACGAAAAAATGCATTGGACAACAATTGTAGTACATCAATAGCTTAACATGTTTGATTATATTACATTTTACGACACGACTGATAACAACGGAAATATTTGGAATTTTCGTCAGTGTTGACTGATATGGATAAATGGTATTAATAAAATAAACATATTCGAGTAAAGAGCAAAACTCATAATTGAGATGACGCCATCACAACATATTTTCATGTATCTCACAAAGTAAAAGTTCAATGAAAACCATATTTGGTATTAACTGTGGAATGAAGTGTAACATAACAGCTTATAGTTAATCTGTGTCTGTATTCGAAAACTAAAAAATTCATATATCTCGGTTAATTTTCATGATACAGAAAACATTTACGGAACAACTTTATTCAACATTAAATGATCAATAAGATTAGTTCTATATACTTTTTCTATCAAGTAAGTATAATAACGGAGATATTTTGAATTTTCAAATTCTTCCCCTCTAAACATCCCCTACATCTAGAAATTGGTTTTTCTTTTTACGTAAAACGCTTATACGTCGAGTTTAGTAACGATGAAACAAAAATTGCGACCGCTAGAGAGGTAACAGACAAATATATATATAATTTTGAATGTACCTCATTATCGTCATCTACTAGGTAGGATCGATGGATATTTGAAGAAATTTTTCGTAAATGGCATCATGAGTATAACCTTAATAGCTGGTTTCCCTTAAGCGAAATTTGCCATAACCTAACATTGAATAGCAAGATTGGCCAATGGTGAAACAGTTGGTTATCGGAAGTGAAAAGGGCAGATTTTGAAAGTTACAGACAATAATCTCGTCAGAAATTTTGAAGTTGTATAAAATAATTTTTGAAATGGATATGTAAAATATAAATCTACGGTAATACATGAGGGTGGATCACTTATGGCTGGGCCCAATTGTATAGGAAACCACTTATATTTGCATAATGGCCAAGGGTGATTTCAAGAAAATGTTAAGACAGTTTGAAAGCAAGTGCAAGAACAATCAGCCTTTGAAACAGTTTTATTTCTGCTCAGGACAACTATTCAGCAGTGGAAAAAATGTGGAACAGCCTAAATTCACATACGTTCATGCTTTCAGAACATTCATAGGGTAATTTTAAAAGCAAAATGGGAGCAAGGATGCAGAAACATGTGCAACGGTCCTTATTTTACTTTCTCTAAATAAACTTGCAAGGAGTTTTCGTAAAAGCAATTTTTTTTTATTTATTAAACTCCACTTTATGCTAGTTAGTACGGCTGATCAGGATGGGTTATCCATACTACCCTTTGTAATGAAAAAAAACAGTGGGCAAATATTTTTTATTTCTATCATTAAAGTTGTGCCGTGATCTCATTCAATTATGAACAGATTGCCAGAAGATCATTTTGTAGAAAAACTCACTTCTCTACTATTACAAATTTGGCTATGTTGCACAAAATAAATGCTTCATAAATTAAAAAAGAAACTATCAAAATTAAACAAAGGCAGAAATGGAACACAAAACATAAAGAAAACACAAAAGTCCGTCACGCAGGGGCTGCGTAAACTAAGCAGATTTCCCACGTGAAGTTTTACAGTAGATAAATCTCCCCAATAACAACTGTAGTAGTAAGAAACCTCTAAACCTATTCACGAGGGGCGAATAGTTACGGAAAAGGCCGCCAGAGCTCTCGGCGGAAAGTCCGAACCTAGCCGACTCCTGCCGACCACACGCAGAATACAAATGCAAATATCTCGGTTAATATTCAAGATACAGAATAAATGTATAGAACAATATTTATAGTACATATAATTTGCAATAAGATTGATTCTGTACAATTTTTCGATCCGACGTATAGTAACGGAGATATTTCGATTTTTCGAAAATCCTCCCCTGAGTACAACCTCAATAGCTGATTTCCCTTAAGGGAAATCTGCTAATATATATATATATATATATATATATATATATATATATATATATATATATATATATAAAATTTTGAACGGACCTCATTTCCGTCATCTCCTGGGTAGGATCAATGGACATTTGAAGAAATTTTTCGAAACTCGCGCCATGAGTACGACCTCAATAGCTGATTTCCCTTAAGGGAATTCTGCTAAAAACAGAAATGGAACAAAAAAGAAAAGTAGAGAACATAAATAGAAATGGAGCACAAAACAGAAATAGAACAAAAGACATAGCAAGTTATATTAAAGACAACAAAAAAGATAACGAAACAAAATGCAATATACCATGAAAGATAAATATCTTTAGCTCATCTTACTATTTAATACAAACACAGTAGAGTGTAATCATTTTCGATAAAGAATTAACCATAAATAACCAGAAAATTTAAAAAAAATATCTAACCTTCAAAAATTGCACCACGGCTGCGTAAACCAAGCAATTCCGCGTATACCCGATTGACACATTTGATGATCTTATCTCACCTTTTAAACTCTCCACAAATAATTAGGATAATACACGATTTAAACAAAGCTGGGCATCCGATGTTAAATGACTCAGTTACTCTAAGTAAAAAGGTCATGGAGTAGGAGGTTTATTGAAGGTGTGAAAAATACAAATAATTCGGTTAATGGTCGAGTTGGTTAATGGGGGAGTTGGTGAGTACACAAGAATGATTGCAGTATATGGTATTTTAAATAAATTTGATTATAAACCATTTTTTGATTCGACAGAGAGGATTTTGTACTTCGCACCTTCCCTAATCCCCTACTACTTCTAGCCCAATTTCGGACACAAACCCATTTTTGTTTGGTTTTACACAATTCAGGTTACATTTGGTCACTAGAACTTGAAATAGATGGCGAATGGCCGCTAGGAAAAAATGCGTGGCATTTAGGCATGGAATAAGACGTTTTATAATGCATTGGCTTATTATTAAATGAGATGTGAATAGGCGTAGCAGGTGGTTTAAAACAATGAAAATTAAATAATTCGGTTAATATTAAAAAGAGAAAAAAATGAATAGAACAGCAATTGTAGAATTTCTATGTGAGGTTGGATGATGTATAACTACTGAAGAGAGTTATAGAGAAGTGGAAAATTTAGATATATGGAACAAACCTTTTAAACAAGAGAAGTGAATTTTTCTTAAGTGACCTTCTCACGATTTATTCATATATTTTTTTTTAATTTGGTGGCCCTGAATTTGGTAAATTCCCATGCCTTGGTTGTTGAAGGTGGTTTGTGGGAGCAAATGGAATTTAATTGTTCAATATTTCCTTTTATATTCGAATATTGTCTTTCCCAGCTGAATGCTCCTATTTTAAATGTTATTTTGCTGCTTGTTTAAATTACTGCAGTATTTGCTGAAAGCAATGTGACATATGAGAAATGTTTATTTTATATGTCCACTTTATAACGAAGTTATTATATGTTTTGACGTTGAAGTAAACCATATTTCCTGGCTGAAAATTCTGTTTACTAAATAGTATATATTGTAGATAATAGAAAACAGTATAGTTATAATCTTATAGAACTCACGAAGAGCTGAATAAGCAGTGAGAAGCAGGCTTGAGAAGAGGAAAGAGAAGACACAGCGTTTCATGGTGACTGGATGCAGAAGGAAGGACAGACCTTATATATTACACCCCTCTCATTCCCCAACACGCATACCCACTCCACTAATTACAAAATAAATGGCGACAGATAAACTCAAGCGAATTACATTAAAAAATTAAATATAACAATCGTCTATTACTACTCTATTTGATAGCTGAATTGTTAAAAGAATTCTGTTTATTGGCATCAAGAGCCTCTATCTTAAAAGGAATCAGATATGGAGGTTGCACTCGCGAAACGAAGTAAGAAAAATGCGTTCAAATGCCCCTCAATCAGGAAAATAAAGTTTTTTTCAAATGTATAATATATTGCGTGTGTATGTATATTTATATAAAACCTATGCTCCCCATCTTGGACAAGTTTATTAAATATGGTTTTCCGTGGAAATATAGAAATTAGTTGGGATTTGGCTGGATGGTGGAGGTCCATCAGCAACGGAAGAATAGTCACACTCCTCCACTCTTAAAAATTCTTTATTACAGGAAGAGTATTTTCAGGTCAACCTCTTTCTTCAGTGCTCTGTGACATAACAAATACACGTGTTTCATTAATACATACAAATTATAAATAAACAAATAACAAAAGTGAAAAAGTAACCAGCCAATATAATAATCAATGTATTCAAAAATGTTAAAAACATATATATATATATATATATATATATATATATATATATATATATAAACTCCTCGTCAAAAAAAACGCAACACCCTAATATTTATTGATTGCATAAGTTTTTAATTGAAATAAAAAATATTATGTTGATGTTTCTAATCAGACAAATACATTGGAGGAGAAAAACAACAATTTCATTTGAATTCCAGCACTTATTCTTATCTTTAATCCTATTGTTTAAAAACAGCACAAATTCCATAGTCATTCTTACCGACTTAGGGATACAAAAAAAATTACTAAGGCTCAGTATTCGTGTTAATTTCATCAAGTACGCATTATTTTAGAATTCATAGGTAATTATGGCACGGTTAGATAGAGATGACACAATTAGGGCAGTGACGATGCACCAAGAAGGCCGTAGCACACGTTACATTGCTAATCGACTTGGGGTCCACTTTTCAACTGTCGCACGGGTCTTGAAACGATTCAGAGAGACAGGAGGATACGCAAGAATACCTGGATTGGGCCGACCACGGGTCACATCAGCGGAAGACGACCGTTTTATCCGGCTCCAGACTCAGAAATCGGCTAATAACAGCAAACGACTTAAAAAACTTGGTCGCTGGTGTTCGAAACTTACATGTTTCGGTATTACGAGACGAGTGAGGAATAGTGGACTGAGGGCGGGTTAGCCCACTTCTCTCCAGAGAGCACCGAAGAGCCCGCCTTAGGTTTCCCCAGGAGCTCCGAGATTGGACTGTCGATGACTGGAGACGAGTCCTGATCACTGATGAGACCAGCGTGGCGCTAAACTCTCCTGACGGATGCAGAAGAGTGTGGAAGGTGCCAGGTGAACGATACAGCAAATGTTGTAGAGTCGGATGGGAGCCTTATGGTGTAGGCTCCGTGATGTTCTGGGGTGGCATCTCATGGGAAGCTCGCACGGAGTTAGTTTCGATTCGTGGGGGCCCTTTGACTGCACAAAGATACGTGGCAGACATTTTGGAGGTCTATGTCATGCCATACATGCCATTTATTGGTGAAAATGCATTTCTTATGCATGATAATGCAAGGCCACATGTTGCCCGTATTGTTAGGGACTACCTAAACGAACCCAATATCGACACATTGCTGTGGCCAGCGAGGAGCCCTGACCTAAATTGCATAGAACATTTATGGGACAGACTAAAAAGAAGTGTTCAAGCCAAGGAACCAGCACCACTCAACCTCAGGGAGCTTGAGGCTGCCGTTTCGGAAGAGTGGGAAAGATTACCTCAGGAGGCCGTCCAGGACTTGATCTGGAGCATGCCCACATCTATGGAGGCTGTCATTCGAGCAAGAGGTGGCAACACTGGTTATTAGTGTAAGAATAGTCAATTTAATTTTTTAAAAAGTTAAAAAGTTTTTTTTTTCATTTTTAGGATAATTTTTTTTTTTTTTTTTTTTTTTTTGTAATTTTAGGAATTAAATTTTTTTTTTCCTGAAATACACTTTTTATTACTCCTATGTACTTGTATTATAAGACACAATAAGGTATGAGTCTCTGCTTCAGTAAAAACCCAGTGAAATTAATAAATTTTAGGGTGTTACGTTTTTTTTGACGAGGAGTGTGTATATATATATATATATATATATATATATATATATATATATATATATATATATACATACAAACATACATATATATAAATAAACACACTTGTTAAAACTTATTAAAATAAGACCTATGAAAGGATTTCAAGGTTGTGCAAATGATACAACTTAATAAAAATTAGCCATATGCAAAATTATATAAACATGAATAAAATACAAATAAATATTAAACAATATTTACTTCTTAATATTTAACAATATTTATTATTGTATATTAATCTCCTTTATATCCATACATACAAATGAATGAAATGAATGAAAAGGAGAGGAAATACTGTTCTAGAATTGGTCCTATTCAGACGGGATCTCCGACGAGACCGAGAGCCTACTCGGGCAAGGGCAGCTACTGCTATAGACGTGCGCATTTGTATATATATATATAGAAAACGCTCCCATAAATTATATGCATAACTTGCGATCTGTTATTGACACAAAATTCGTTTAAATTATAATGTTATAACAAATATTTGAAATGCAATATCATATAAATATAAGAATCCCCCTTGAGAATTTGCAGAAGGCTCGAAACGCGGCGGGGAAATAAAGAACAAGTACTAAAAAGAAATAATGTGGATATAACATTTTGACTCCATGGCTCAAAACTTTGAATACAAAAGCAGAACAACATAATAAAGAATATGTACATAGATATCTCTCAGAAATATGAATATTGCATCAGCTTAAGCACTAAATTATTCCTTCTTTCTTGACACATGCTGAAACTGTCCTTTCCACACAGTCATTTTCTTGTTTTTTGTTTGGCCCAGGGAATGGCTAATATTAAAGAATTTACTACGGAAGTCCATGGATTGAAATAAATTTCGTTCCCAGTGAATATTTAGCAAATGCATGTTCTTTAGCTGTTAAAATGTGACGATCTTCTGCTCAGATAATCTTTTGCAATAGGGAGAAGAAGGAAATTCATAAATTTAAACGGTGTTTTAGGAAATTATTGCAGAATAATGTCCTTATGCACTTTTTAATCAATCATGGATGCTGATTTCATTTTCCGTCGTGTTCTAGTAGTCGACCTAATGAATAAGGGGCTACGCGACGAGACAACAGGTCTTGCAGCAAATGGCGAGATATCCAAGGTCTTGGTGTTTTCTAGTCTAACTCTTCCTTCACCAATTTGAGGATCTTCACTCACCGTCATACAGCATCACAGTGGGACCAAGGGGAAACCTCAGACAAGAATATCCAGACGAGTTCCACCAGATAAGCACAAGGCCGTAAAGGCAGATTTCCAGCAGCTCATTGAAGAGAGCTTTTGCAGACTCCCAAAAAGTCTATGGTCTAGCATACTGCATGTGATCTCAAGGGACAGCAGCGTCTTACTACTCTGAGAAGATTACTGGACGCTGGGCAAACAGACCTTATCCGACAACTTTCCTCCGTCCGGACTTCATAACTCAATTGGCGGAGAAGAAGGTGTTTTCGACACTGGATGTTGTCCAATCATTCCAGATCTTAGTTCCAGGATATGTTGAAAATATGGCTATGGTAAGGTATTTCTGACTCAAATAATTCACGCGGCAAATCCTTTCTCCAAAAGGATGAATGAAACCGAAATCACAAGCTGAGATCGACTTCCTTGGCCAAACGTATTACTTGTTTACCTTCCGAAATCCAGACTATCGCCGACTTTCCACAACCAGTGACCATCTACCAACTTTGCCGTTTCCTTGGCATGGGGAATGTTTAAAGGAGATTATTCCTAACGACGGAAGTGTGTAGAAACCTAGATTCGCTTGTTGGATAATACCAAGAAGAACCACAGCGACCTGTACATCGAACTTGGAAGTCTCCCTGAAAACTAAGGAGACCCTGGTGGCAGTCTCCCAGCCAGCAATCATTCTTTCACTTTTATTCAGAGATTTTACCAACTGCATAATGAACCTTAGCTTCATGTATAGAGGAGATATGTAGTGAGATATATTCTACAACAATACCAAAATAAGCATAATTTACTTACTTGACTTGGTATTGCTTAATTGTGTATTCAACACAGATGAAGCAAAAATAGTATGGCATTGTTACAGAACAAGGATGCGACAATTCACATTCAAAACTTAAATAACAAAAAAAAAGGGGGTAACCTTAAGTCTAGTGACTAAGTTAAATCTAAGTTTGAAGCTCTTTTTATTTCAAAAGAAACGGTTGGACTGAGATGACGAGCAGCAAACTGGAAAATAATTTACATAATATAACATCTTCAGTCTGCAGAACTCTCAAAACGTGAAACCAGGCAAGGATATTCTTGTCTTGCACATAGATATCCTTAGGCAATTACAACCCCTACTGAGGGGATAATAATATTGGGGAATGATAACTGTTTAAAACAATAGGAGGAATTTGAGGTATTCCTGTTTATTGCTTCTATAAACCAATTTGTACATTTGCGATAAACCTGTATGTGTTGGAAGAAACCGAAGCTCATTTTCAGCTTCAGCACAGTAAAAACGTAATGTCAGCCAAAATTATCAAGTCAAATATTTGGTTGTAGCATGTATGCGTAATTTAATTTTATTTCAAAGTGAAGTTTCTTAGCTACACCTAAGGTCCATTTATGTAAGCCCAGTCGAAGTAACAGAAAGGTTTTTGGCATCTGAAGCCAGTTAGTTATCTCTTTTTCTACAGCCCAATCACTATACTGACAGTGGTTCTTTCAGCCTGATCTCCCGGCTCTGCCTCCAATAAATTTTACTGAGTTTTAAGATATTGATTTCAGTACTAAAAATCTATAAAATACACAGTTTACTCTACTTCAAGCCATTAATTGACTATTAATGTTCCTCTTCAATTTATCGACATGGAGCGTAATATTCGGAGAGAAGAGTCTTGGGGAGAGTAAAGGTCTATAGGCGAGCTTGTTAGCTCAGGCGTAGAGTACAGGGCTGGACATCCATAATAGCAAACGAGTTGTATCCCATTCAAAAAAAAAAAAAAAGGGGAAAAATTAAATAATCACCACTAATATTGATTTGCCATAATGAAAACCACATACTCAGTGTTTTGTTTGACTAACTGTGATTGGTACAGCTAAAGTTTGTTTAATTGTTCTTACAAATTACAACTTCTAGGATGTGTCTAAACATTATCTTTGATTGTGGGTATCCTGGGGTGTAACATCAAAGTAACCAGATTCATTTCTAGTCCACGGTTGTCCAAGCAAAATGTCATCCTCAGCCAACAAGATTCCAATGTTTGCCAAGAAAGCATAATACATTCATGGGCCAGTCCTCTTTGTCATATGCCTGCAGAATGGATAAAATTTTCAGTAGATCTTGATTGTAATCTTTTTCTTCCTGGAGCTCCTATATGAAACCTACCGGTTATTTTTAAGCCAAACAACATATTCAACTGTTACCAGAGTTACTTTCAAAGTGTGGCTTTGAGCGTGCCAATTTAAAAATCATCTCTTAACAAAATTTAAATAAAAAACATTCAACTTATTTACACCATTTTATAATCTAATTAAGTCAGAGAGAGTATCAGAGTGCCAGTAGATATTATGAACATCTTGAAACCCAACTTCTAGTGGAACTAAAATCAGAAAAATAACACCTGACCCTGTGTCCACTTGTTGGTAGTAACAAATTAAACTGTGTCAGGCCAGGTTATCAATGAAATTGCCTATCATAATCTTTAATTTGTTTTCCAGTTTATGGATTGAGGTTGGGGGGGGGCTACTTCTCATTCATCTAATATACCAATTTATCTTGTGAACTTCCTAAAAAATGCCAACAATTTTGAGGTTTGTCATTCACCTATTATCATTTTATATTATTTATATTTATAAACTTAGGAACTTTTTCATGTATTCATGACTGAGCTTATTTTTTTTACAACCATTGATTAAAGGGGGGTGGGAATGGAAACATTTTTAAAAAAATAATGAATTGTATGAACATTTTTGAAAACATGTCATAGAAATAATGAATAATAACAGAATTTTTAAAATAGTTCACATATAGGACTTGATAACTAATGTTATCAATATGAGTGTATCCAAATTTTTGCCAAATATAAATTTCATCTCTTTGAGTGTTAAATTTAATTACAATTGAATCAATGCTTACCAAAAATGCAATGCTCTCAGTTGTTACTGTAAGGTCCCAATAAAATCAAGTATTTATTCTAAATTAGGAGAGTAATTAAGGAAAAAAATAAGTAATCCAAGAAAAAACATATATATTTAAAAAATAAACAATTAAAAAAACAGTAACATACCAGGTTTTAAAGTATATGGCAGTGGTAAACTACTTAAAAATTAAAACAAATATCTTGTTAAATTAGAAAATATGTGATTATAGAAATATTTAAAGTCCAAAAGTATTCATTGCATAATTTGAACATATTTAATATAAACAATATAATCATACTATTACTCTCATTTTAATAAGGTTACAATATCAAATTTAACAACCACATATGTTCCATGAATAATATGATAAAAATCCTGGCTATTATAATTTGCTTTATATTTTAAATTTATATTTTTCCAATGAAATATACAAACTATACATAATGTTTATTTTATAAATATTTATATATTCATTAAAATAATTCAACTAAGGTGATAGGGTGATAGTGCGATTATATTAGTTGTACTAACAAATATCAGAAAAGGGAAATTAACTACAATTATTGCTCACAATTCAAAAATAAACATATATAAAAACATTCAGAATACAAAAAAAAAAAAGACTGAATATTAAATAAAACTAAAAATTTGTTGAACTGGGCATTATCATCACACACTTTTATCCATACCTTCGAGCATTATGTTTCATTTTTCTATAGTTTTGAGGTATTTGCAATAAACTTTTTTTTTAGGAAAGAATCAACATTAAATGCACTTTTCAGTGTCGAGCACAGAAACTATCTTTTATGACAAGGCAGGTGTGCAAATAATCTTACTATTAATTAATGCCAAACCATTTTCTTGAAGATATCTGAACAAAAAATTAAAGGACAATTTCAATTTTAGAAATTTCAAATTAACTTTCCTTTTGTTTATTTTTTTTTTTTAATTTAAACCAGCAATAAGCCAAGCAAGTACAATATGTATTTAAATTAAACAGCATTTTACATTATGTTCAATAAAAAATAAAGTGCTATACACTTTTTATTGTTCAGAAACTTTAAAGGATTTTTTGTATATAAGTAAATCTTTTGTAGGAAATACACTATTGAGGTTATTTACATGACAAAGTTCGTCAAAATCCCTTTAAAACTAGCAAATCATAGTATAAAAAAAATTATCTATCTGACTTTGGTTTTTAATTTATTGAATTTGGAATATTTACAAGTCTATCCATCTGTGATTTTTATAATTCATTTTCTGAAATATTTCAAGCTCTAACTCTTCATCATTAAAATACAAATATCACAATATTTCACACATTTTTTAACAGAAGCAAAACTTATTTGAGAACATATGCTGTATATAAAATATAAAAATTACCTCTGTATTAATAAAACCCATATGCTAATTTTTGATTTTTTGCTACCATTTGGACCAAAAACCACCCCAGATTAATGCGCTCTAATATTAACTAGCTGAGACATGAAGTCGATTTTACAAATACTCTGTTGTAATATCTCTACTTATTTATTTTCATTTTTTCCAATTGTCTTATAAAAGTAACTCATTAAAAAGATGCTATTTCTGTTTAAAAATGTGATTACAAGTATAATACCGATGGCAATAACTGTTCAAAACTATTCAGAAAATGAACAATAACCACTATAAAAAGATATACTTATTATATTCAAAAATCCAGAAAATCTGTTGAAATATAAAATAGTGTTCATAAATCAAATCTGCTTCCTTGCTTGCCACAATACAAAAACTCCAAGTACTTAGACTACAAGTATATCTGTAATAAAAATAAATCACCCGTTTTCATAAAATCTGAAAATACCAAAAATAAAATTAATTTACAATTAAAACAAATACAAAAAATTACTATGAAAACAGACATAACAGGTAAAAAACCCAAAAAAAATAATCTTGTTAGGAACTGGCAAACAACATAAGTTGATTGTTATGAGCAACAGCCTCCTGCCCCTCTTTAATATATAATTATATATACTTCATATATTTATACAGAAAAATACAACTGTTTAGGCCGGAACAAAAAAAATTTCTATACGCATTCTATCTGATATAAGTTCTTATTCATATATAAACAAGAGAGCTCTTTCATATGTAACAGAGTCTTTAAAAATATAGGTTATCATAATATGTAGTCATCAAACAGTATTTATAATACATGAATGAAAATATATTATAAATACTAAATACATTGTATCCTATATTTAATATTAGTAATTATAAATATATATAATATATATGTATGTGTTTGTGTTTGAATTTATAATACAAGTAAGGAAGATATTTTAAAATTCCTCCAGAAGGTTATTTTGTGTTAATAACTTTTTTTTTTATTCATTTTCTTTTTAAGTATTGGTCATAATGATAAGTTAAAAACAATTTTGGTAAAGACCAATGGGCCACAAAGAGAAATAAGTCTCTGGATGAGCAATAAAATTGACATCGTTGTTTGTCAAATATTTACATGGCCTTCAAAAGTTCACATTTGTCATTTATACTGCCATATTTTTTTTTTTTTTTTTTTTTTTTTTTAATTTTATGTTAAAAATGCAATAATGGACCAGGTATACCTGATTGTTATTTTTTATTTTTTTTTTATTTATGCCTTACCACTTTCAATCTTAACCATGTGCAGCATACATTCTAATTGAACTTTTGAAGGATGGACAGGATGAAACTGTAAGGTAAAATGAATGTTTCATTTTTGTAAATTAATAAAAGTTTCGAAGGAGTGAACTATAATTTAATCTTTAAATTAAAATTATTTAACTAGACAAAATGTATATCCGACTTGCTTATAAAAATAATAAACGCCAAAGGGAAACTTATGTTTTAACATTGATAAGATTTTTTACAAGTAAAAGGGAAGTTATTTATAAAAAAGACATTACTGTTCATAAAAAATAGTCATTTTAATTCATGGAAAGAGTTTCCTACAATGGAAAGATGAAAATAAAAGTTAATAGAATAATTTAATGGGAACAGCATAATTCTAATGGAAGAATTATATTACAATTTAGATCTAGATTTTCATAATTATATAACTTAAAATATTGTATATAAGTAAAAAGATAATATACAAATTAAATGAGTAAGAAATTTCAAAACAAAGCAATTTTTTTTCCTTTAGATAACAATATTAGACAGTCATATTTCACCCAGAAAGATTCATTTCTTATAAATTCTAATCTGCCCAACAAAAACTCAACAAACTTCTTCACTAATTTATTATTGGTGATTTTCTCAATGGCTTATCCATAAGACACACAGAAAATGCGTGGTTGATAAGTTCCTTAGTAGGCATCATTTGTTCACCATTCTAGCAGAGCAATAACAAGTTTTTCTTTTAATAAAATTGTTGTTACTTATAGAGAGAGTTGGGGAGTTGTTGTTGGGTCTAAAAGAGATTGTTGAAATAATAATATTTTCTGTGTGAATACAACTAATTTTGACTGCTCATGTTCAATTATATTATTACTCTACTCTACTTGAATTAAAAATAACCTAAAGATAAAGAGACAGTTTTAATTAGATAGTGTTCTGAAGGTTCTTTCCTTTTTAAAGCAAGAAGGAGGAAGGCAAAGAATGAGAACCATATATCTCTTTATTCAATGAGCACCAGACTCACTCATGAAAGGTAAAGTTTAATGCATTTATAAGTCTTTGTCATCATGCCTAAATTGTTAATTTGGAAATAGGTAAAAGGTTCTAAACAATTTACTACAAAACCAAGAGTATCGGTTTTCAAGGAAAGGAACATTCAAAATCTTTGAAGCAATCAATGGAGTTTAATTAATGTTGAACAAGTTGGGTTAAAAAATATTGATTTATTTTGATTTTCTTTACTCAACCCTTAATGACAATTAGATGTGTTAAAATAAAATACAATATAATATATTTTAAATCATAGTACATGTTCAATTAATAATGCATAATAAACTGTGGCTAAAAATTATTACATTTCTTCTTTAATTCTTTGTTGATTAGACATCAAGAGTATATATAATTTACCTAATCAGCAAATTGTTGATACAAAGCATTATTCAGTTTTATATTTTCCAATACAATGTTGAATTGTATTTCATTGAAAAAACTACAAGAGTATTTAGGGGTTTAATCAATCAAGGATGAACGAAAAATCGATATTTATATTTAACTAATTCACTATGAACAAAAATACTTGTAATATTTTAAAATATTTTCTAATAAATCATATTTGATCATTTGAATGCCTCTCCTCTTCCTCTCATCAAATAGCCAAATCTATTAATATGCTAACTGTAAATTTTTGTCTTTGTCCTTATTCATATTTAGTCATCACAGCAGTGAACATAAATTTTTAACAATTGTATTAAAAAAAAGTGCTTTTCTTTGAATAACTAAGTTTATGTAGCAAAATTAAAGAAAATATTTTTTACTAATTATGATAAAAACCTCAACATCATCTTTCGTTTCTGAATTTCAAAATAGTAACACTGAAACAATTATAACAAATAAGGGATACATTAAATTGAATGAAATTAAACTTAAAAATCATTATCTGTGTAAATATTAAAAAGGGTTAGGTAAACCATGAAAAGAACCCACCAAAGAATTTTAAAAGTATCATTAAAAATATAAAAAAAATGATTAATTTAAAAAATAAACAGAACTCTAATAATTGTTATATTGACTTAATGTACAACTATAGAAGAGGTCGTTTTTCATTTTTATTTTAGATATATACATAAAGCTTATCATACCCTGATTATTTTAAATTCAATGGTTGCTAAAGAAAAAGTCTTGAACACACCAACTACCTTTATTTAAAATTGGACGGATCATCTCAAATTATAAAAAGATTCTATAAGCAGCATATCTTAAGTACTGAGACTATTTGTGTAGAAGAAGTGTCAATAAAATTTGCATTCCAAAGGAAGATCATAGGAAAAAATTATTGAGAGCAAAATGCATTCATTAACATATTTTCATCATATTTTACTCGCATTGGTATCTCTTTAAACACCCCTCCTTACAGAGATGATTCATTTGAAGCATCATTTAGCTTTAGAGGTTAATGTATGGAAGACTGGAAATATTTTACAATAATCAACATACTATAACACGTCAATGATAAAACTGACTGGGAGTAAATTTTAAAAATATCATTCAGATGTTTTTACTTTCTTGAATGATGTAAAGGAAATACTGTAAACGCAAAAAATTGGGGTTTTCAAATTTCTATGGCATTATCTGTTTTGACTAGTTTTGCCAGGACACCTGTACATATGAAGGTACTTACCTATATCTGTGCATAACTCAAAAACGGTTTGTCTTCAAATATTAAAATTTTGTATATCAGATTTTTGTAATGTTAGCTGTGCACCTCCCTTTTGATTCAAATGGATTAAATGGAGGGGGGGGGGGATAATAAATTGTTCTGTGACCTTTTTTAATCAGATGCATTGGAATAGAGATATCGAATATCTCATTCAAATGAAATCATTTTAATTGAACTGCACCGAACCAAAACATTTTGTTGTTTGTTGAGTGTTAGTCAATCATGCCCACATGATATTTTAAAAATCTTTTCATTAAAGGAACGTAGTGTGGCCTCAGCATATAAGCTGTGATAGTATTTAGTACATGTACTCAAAAGGGGTGCAAAATCAATGTACAAATAATGATATTTGAACATTTACAGTGTTGTTCATCATTTAACTTTCAGCCATAAAAAATTTCTTGAGATTTATTGATTATCCTTCTATCATTTTCAAAATTATAGAAATTATGATTGTGAGACCTCCTTGGTGGTTGAGAAAGGTGGAAAAACTAAACCATTTTTAATTACATGTAATCTCAGTTATATATTCTATATTCTACTGGTTTTTCTCTTACGAGGTCACTGAAGCAAACTGTCATGCAGTCTAAATGTTAAAATAAATTATTATTCTACATGAGAATTATTCTCCACACTTGGTGAATCCCCCTCCTTAAGTTTTTCAATTCATTAATCACAAATAATTATGGTGACATATTTGTATCCTTAAAAATATCATATTCAGAATATTGTGTCCATTTTCTCCTTTTTAATATTGTGTAAAGTGACCTATCTGCTCAGAAAAGATAAGAGGAGATGGACATCATATCACATATCCCCAGGGCTAGTAAAAGTAATGTTGTAAATAATACTTACATTATATTCGTAAATATTTTCTAAAACTTACCTTGAGGTAAAATTTCCTCATTAGAGTGATTTATTAATCTGATCAGATTAAGAGATACAAATACGATCAGTGCTATGAAAATATGCAATCAACATGAACAGAGTGTAATATATCTCTAAACATTATTTAATTTTAATGACCTCATCTATAGTAAATATCATTTCAGTTAAATATCAAGTATGGAAACATCATAATTGTATTATTTGAAATTCATAAGATTTTTTAAAATAATTTTGTTAACAAAAGAAAACAACACTACCAGTCTCATTATAATGAAATAGAGCAAATCTTTTGAACACGTGTTTTTCTTAATGGTTAAACTAACTTTGAAATGTTCACAAAAACACTATAAAACTATATTATTTACTAATAGACTATAGCAAGAAATAACAAGTTATAAATTAATATAAATTGGTGCATCACTAAAAAGTAATCTTTTAAAAAAATAAACAAGCACGGTAGGAAGAATCATTAGGAATAATACTGATTTCATGTAAAGGTGGCATTGCCTTATTAAATAACAAATCTATGACTAATACAACCAATGCTCTCTGTAAAACATTCGTAATAATTTGTAATACTTTGTCCCCAGAAGGATATAACACGTAAAGATAGATAACTAAGAAAATAATTTAATAAATCATTCTTTCCTGATAGAGTAATTGATATGAAGAAAGTAAAAAAACTATATGAACAAGAGAGAAAAAAATGTACAGAGAAAAGGTCATTTCATTTTGTTTTTTAGGCGAAATAAGAGTATACCTTTCTGTGCCATTTTCTTATTATATATTCAAATTAACTGGTTTTCATGAATGTTTGGTTAACCATCTTCAGAGAGACCATAACTTTGAAATGAAAGTGATGTGAGATTTAATTCATGGAAAAACTGGAATTAATCTACAGGCAAGTCATATTTATCATTAAATTAGCATTTACCTCACACTTTGAGACTCTATACATGTCCTAGAGGATCTTCCTACCTTAAAATAAATTGAATATATTTATATATTTTCAATTATAACAGATGCAGACATTGAGTATGTAAATATAGCATAAAAATAAAAATGGGATGTTCTGTTATTTAATTACTAATTCTTACTACCTACTTTGAAAGAGCCAAGAGTATACAAAATAATGAACACAAAGAGAGGTAACAAGTGAATATTTCTGAAAGGAAGAACTAAAGTAATAGTTATCTCACTGAGTATAATATCAAAGTTGAGTAGAATTCAATTGGAAGAAATGATAGAAATAACAAAGAATAAATCCAAATTAGAAATAACAACAACAATAAAATAAAAAGTTGATGACTAAACATTCCATTTTTTCAGAAGTACATAAACAACTTAATACAAAAAAATATTTCTATCTCTTCATACTTGACCAAGAGAATCATTTTTGGTTATGAATTTACAGAAAATGTTTTACAACCTGATTAAATTCACAAAAAAATACTCAAAACATTTAAATTAAGCCAAACAAAATTAAAACTATAGCACATGGAAGATCATCAATAGAGAGATTTATGTTAACAAATAGTAATTTAAAAAAAAATGTAAATTAAAAATATTTTAAACAATAAAATATTTTCCTCTTATTCAACTCTTGATTGTAATTTCACATTTAAGATAAAAGTTACTATAGGCTAAAATATTAAGGTAAAATAACTATTTCAAATACATTCTAAGAGCATTAACATTTTTATAAATAGCAAATTCTTCAAGTAGGAACAGGTACTTGTAAAAATAGCTAAACATTTGCCAAAATGATTATATAATGTAATTTTAATAAATTAAATGAAATAAACATTATGAGGATACATGACTAATGAATTTTTATAAAACATGAGCAAACACCACACTCAACATACTTATAATTCACACTAAAAATGCATTCATATTTTCAAATGATCAATAAATGAACATTAAAGGAAGTCAGAAATCACTGCTTTTTAAACTGGCCTTTCAATTCCTGAGTAATAAAGGTAGCTAGCTACTAGTATATTTATTAGCTTTTAACATACAATCGAAATAGCACTTAATTTAGCATTAGTTTCTTTTTTCGGTTTTCAAATCTGATATTTGTTTTTTTCCAGGAGACAATTATATTAAAGAAATGTGATTAGCCGATTACAACTTGTGCCATGAAATAAGAGAATTTTCATAATACTGTAGTACTGTACTCCTGAACAATTGAATTCAATATTAACCCTCGAGAGGGCATGGTTTCAAAGTTACTTAAACGAGAAACAGGGACTTCACAAGTCTACGGCAGGTTGGGTAAGGATTTCAACAGATTATAAAGTTTGGGAACTCATTTAAGGATTTGAATGTTTATTTGAACAAGAAAGCAAGTGTTGTTTATTGTATTTTATTAAACACTAAAGAATTTCTTTATTTCATATAAACAAAATGGACCAGTGAATTTCCATTCTCGTCCAATAGTTAAAAGCTCAATCTTTCTTTAATAGCTATGAACTTAAATATGAAGTTTGGTAATCAGGATCTCTAAAAGGATACTTCTGTTATATAGTCTCATCCCCTCCCTACCTCCCCTACTAAGAATCATGGTCAGCACTAGATAATGAGGTAATTCAAGTGATATTTTAATTGTTCTAGTTTCTCAGGAATTAGAAATCCAATTAAAGTAGAATAGTATTTTTGAATTAATTACTATAAAATAAAAGAACAAAAAAAAATACAAGGTTGACTAGTTATCATGGTTTAAAATAATTTCCTGTAGTAAATATGCCGAGTAAATGGAAAAACGACTTTTGAGCAACAATGAAACATTAAAGTAAAGTTATAGACACCAGAGTACCTTCATCATCAAAACTTTAAATTAATATTGAACCAAGGTGAAGTGAAAATTGGTAAAATCTATAATCTATGATAAAACATTAATTCTCCATTTTGTAAGATTTTCTTTAACTTTTCTTTTTTTTTAAAAAAAAAAAAAAAGTTATTCTAAGGGGATCAAAGAAAATAGGATGGATGCTTAATTTGGCTTAACAAGTTGTTACCAACAGAAAAATCTCTGTGTCCGTGTTAATACAAAAAAATTAATATTACTTTTTTAATAATGAAATCAGCTTTAAATTAATAGGGATTTAATTAATTTATATTTAATGGGAGTTATTATTAATTTTAGCTTTACTTATAACTAACGTCGGGTCAGGAAAAATAATACTTCTTTTTAAATTTATACATTCAAGTAAAAATAAGTATGTTGTGTGTTACACAGAAAGCATTTCATAACAAAATTCTTAAACAGTGGACCTAAAACTAATTTTTTTTAACACGTCAATTGGGTTTTTGAAAGTGTGAATAATTTTTACTACAATAAAACTTCAGATTTTATTAAATAAAAACTTAATTTTGGGTAAAAAGAAGTACCAAAGAGATACTAAAACTATTCTCAATATTATTTAATAGTATTCTAAAAAAAAGAATTATTGAAAGAGGGTGGTGCTCATAGGAAACTAATTACATTTATTAAAATTAAGAAGTAAAAGATAAAAATTACTAAGACCAATGAAGTGAATGAAAATTTTAAAACAGATAGTATACTAAGAATAAAAACTTCTACAAAAATAATGTAATTACTTGGTTATTATTATCCACACTTTCTTTACGTTTCTTAATATCGGAGAAATGCTGACATACATTCAAACAGAAAATATTTTATTTTTATAATTTATTTAAAGTAATTTTATAAAAGAAAAAAAAGACAATTATAGTTGGAATTATTTAAATTGGAAGAAACTCAACAATTTCCTTTTCTCACCTTTAATTTTTCCAATAAGAAAAAGAAATACAGTTTTCTTTAAATACAATTCAATATTATAAGTAAAACCTCACAATATTTGTACTTCTTAGTAGATCACAGAATGCTTTATAATTAATTCGTTTCATGAATTAATAAATAAAACAAAACAAAAAATATTTCTTTCATAGTCTCAAAATTTAGCAAACAGAAATGCATGTCCTTAATCAGTGTAAAAAGTTATATTATAGGGAAAGTGGTAGGATATTTAATGTAGAGTTTTTTATATATGATATGAACTATATAAATGTTAATATGAAAAAGTTTCACCCCTAGCCAAATCTCAAAAGTAAAGTGAAATGAAAAAGGGGAAACCAGAAAAATTAAATTAAAAAAAATAGTTTAAAAATATAAACTTCATTCAGTTTTAAAATGTCACTAGCACCATATAAGAGTGTAATCCATTGTATTTATCTATTTCCTTTATTATTAATTATCAAATTGCATTAAAATCATTTCAAGAGTAAAAAAACAGTCTGTCATGTAGAAAAAGTAGCATGGACTACCTGAAGTACTTAAGGCCAGCAACAACGAGGAATTTCTCAATGAATAGCTCAGAGTCTAAGACGGCAATATGAGCAGCCCTGCCGATAAGACTGTTGGCTGTGGAGGGAAGGGCATGATGTACATCATAGCGTACCAGTGTAACGTCCCTTTTCCTCACCAGTGGCCACATGATGTTCTGAACCATCTCTCTGTAGGCACTCCCTAACAAACATTTATATTGAGTACTTCAATAACAATATTTTTTCTAATGTTTAATTAAGATTCATTTCAAATTAAAATTTTGTTTCAAGAAGAAATTCGTTTAATCTAGTCTTAAGTATTAAAAATGTATGACCAAGTCAAAATGACTTGTGAGTTGTCATAGTAAACTCGTATACCATGGTAACATCCAATTATTTGGATTAAATTATGTAGGAATAAAAAATAAAATAATAATGCATAACAACCTTAGACTCACACTAACACTTAATTTTTATTTTGGTGCTCCCTCTCTTATTTTGTTTATTTAAGGCCAGGAATATATCCTCCTCAGACCAATACATTCTCCAGATTATGATGAACTTGTCAAATTAATCAACTTTTTAGCAGATTTCCCTTAAGGGAAATCAGCTATTGAGATCGTACTCATGACGTGATTTTTGAAAAATTTCTTAAAATGTCCATCGATCCTACCTAGTAGATGACAAAAATGAGGTCCATTCAAAATTATATATATGTGTCTGTTAACGTTTCTTTCCAGTAAGAAGTTCGCAGAACTGTTTGTTATATCTCAGATGCTTTCCGTTAGGAGGTTTCTTATTATCATTTGTATTTATTCACGGTGGTGTTGTGTTACCAGTATGTACATTTATCTGTTGTTAAACTTCATGCGGGAAATCTGCTTAGTTTATGCAGCCCCTGCGTGACAGACTTTTTTATGTTACCAATTACTAAAAAAAGGCTCCAATGTTGCCCAAAATAAGCAAATAATTGTTTTTAACTACATATGCTATTAGTATCGATGCTATTAGTTTCAGAATGTGCAGGTTGTTAGAACTGAGGTAGATTCTAGTGAATATTCTTAAATCTCGTTTGAATCACCGCTACAAATAACTTTACTGATTTGGTTGAAAAATATTTAGCATTGGCTAAAAAGCCCTTCCAATAAAGGGATACCATCTGGGGCGTCAAGATTAAATTGATTGGACTTAGTCTTTGCACCAAAGGTAAAAAGAGGTGCTATATTGTCAATGATTTTTGTAAGGTTACAAAAGCTTCAAGCTATATTTAGATATATAATCTGATACAAATGTATTATATACAATAAATAAATGGAATAAAAATAAATGGGGTCTTGTTGCTTGCAAGTAAAAAACAATAAAGGTATACCTAATGGAGACGTATCTTTAACTGCAGCCTTACATAGCTCGATTCTAGCAGAATGTAGAGGTACGTAGCGATCCTGAGATGAACCGCATAGTAGAACATGCCTAAAGAACATATTACATTCATTATGGTTTGAAAGCAAAAATATTTAAATAAGCCTCATATGACTATATGTAAAATTATTTTTAATCAAAACATTATCAAGGGTGGTAGCCTGTAGATAAGCCTCCCCAAGATCAGCATAAAGGGGACAATAATAAACACTAAACACAATATATATATATATATATATATATATATATATATATATATATATATATCACTATAATTGAATTGATGCATAAGGCAGCATTGCATTTATACTGATGGACCATAATTAAGGAGGAAATCTCAAATTAAAAGAAGAGAATGATAAAGTAAACTTCCACATAGATAAAATTAAAAACACATGTGGTAAACAAGGAAGCTAAATCTTAATATTACTCGGTTTAAATGTTTAAGTTAATATTTAGTACATATCTAACATGAAATTCTTATAAATGTTAACCATAATATCTGAAAAACTTTTATTGATTGACATAAAGAGATGGATTACAGTTTTTGTATTTTGATTCCTCCCCATTCCTTTATGGTAGATTGGATTTTGATTGTGTTTAGATATGAAGAAATTTAAAGAATTTTTATTTTAAAGCTAAAACTCATTGATTTCCTAAGTTGTAGTAAACATTTTTTTTTCTTTGCCCTAATTAACATTGCTTATTTGCAACATTACTTAACCCTTTCCTTGCGCAAAGCCACTATATTGTTGTGTTAATAACAATCTAAAATTCAATTCCATTAACCCTCCATCACGCGCAGCTGGCCTGAGGGGCCCGGAAAACATATTTTTTGATGCCCCGCCTCTTCCCTGTGAGCCACCATTCTCAGTAGTTTCCTGATTCGTGTTCATGCTTAGAATCCCCTACTATAGTCTATTGCCATCCTTCATTCAGCCCATCTGGTCCCTAGGTGGCTTGTGAGGCCGACTGTGCCCAATTGCTCCTTAATTTCGAAGATGAGTTTTTTTCCAAAATATATCTATTGCATTCGTTCCTTTTACTAAGATTAATGCTACTCTGTATGGAAGATCGTCGATATCTTGAGAAATAAGTGCTAGTCTAACCCTGGCCTCTCAGGCCGAATACGCCTGATCAATTTTACTTGTTTTAGTTTAAGCTTCATTCTATTCTAATAAAGTCATTATATTACGTTTTAAATAGTATATTTGTTTTCCTTAGATCCTAGCAAAGTCTGTCCTACCAGTTTTAAATTAAAATAAATTAGTTGGGGATTAGTTGTTTTTAGAGTTATGCAAGGTTCATAATACGGAAAGTAGTCATGATGGGTTCAGGGAAGGTTAAAACGAAGCTTCCACTGAAATATGAAAACCAATTATTTTTTTGATTACTAAACTTCCTTCAATTTGTTAAAGGAAGTAAAAACAAAAATATTTTGTTAGCTGATTTATAAACATGATAAAATATTAGAAAGTTTATAAAGCATATAACATAATATACCTACCCTTTCATTATAGGAAATTATCAATCAAAATATAAATAATTTGTATGTTCTTACTTGAAATATGTTAAATTACATCGCTGTGAAAGCCGGTAGAGGAATGTGTCTCTCACATCATTTGCATCCCTCAATGAAAGTTGCAATAGGGAGCCAGACTTCTTCCATTTCTGCATAAACCACATGCCTAAAATTTATACAATACTGTCAGAACAGATTTGAGCATTGTTTGATGGAATATATACAAGTCAGTTTATAGCTAATAAGAGTTGAGACTGACACAATGTAAATTGCCATTTTTCTACATTAAAAAATAGAAATTGTAATATAAATGCACGTTTTAAAATCACAAATATTGTCAAATAATTGATAAGAAAAAGCTTAAATAATTTGGTCAAATAACTAATATTTGAAAGCAAACTTCTATTTACCAATTCACTTAAAACTACAATTGCCATTAAAATTTAGACTGGATTAACCATGTTCATTACTAAATATAATTTATATTTTTCCATGAGGTAGTGCGAATGAAATAGAAATCATTAGAATATGAAATCTTAAATGATGATGTCACACCAAAAATATTTGCATAAAACTCACACTGTAAAAGTTCAATGAAAATAATATTTGGTATTTACACTTCGAATAAAGTGTTTCATGATATTCTTAGAATAAAGTGTTTCATGACATTCATAGAAAATTACATTTGCAAGAAGATTGGTTCTATACAATTTTTTCGTACGAAGTATTGTGACAAAGATAAAATTTTTAAAATACCCACTGGGCTGTATCCAGCCATTAAAGAAGTTGAACTTTAGTTTTACTTAAAATGTTTAAATACCGAGTTTTCTAAAACAAATTGTGACTGCTAGAGCATTAACAGATATATATATATATATATATATATATATATATATATATATATATATATATATATATATATATATATTATCAGAAAAGGCCTGATTTTGATCATCTGGGTAGGATCAGTGGACATTTGTTGAAAATTGCGTCATACGGTCAACCTCAATAGCTAATTTCCCTTAAAGAAAATCTAGTATAAGCAGGAAAGCAGGGTTTCTCAAAGTCACAGACCTAGATGTTAGGGGGAACAACATCTAAGTATGTGGCTAATATGTTAGTGCTCTGACTTGAGGACGAGTTCCAGAAGACCTGAGTCAGCAAATTTGACCAATTTTTCTTTCATTTAAAAAAGTAATTAAAATATAGAAAATATATTATTACTCTAATTGTTACATTAAGATGGAGTACATACCCATGTTGACGAGCCCTGAATTATTGTAGAGGGTCCCCAGGTGAGGTCCAGACAGTGAAAGGAATGTGTAGAGGCGAGGCAGGAGGTGTTTGAGCTGGGGTCGACCAATTGCTGCTCTTACTATGATATTTCCAAGGGAATGACCAACAAACGATACTCTAGCAGGCAGTACACCTCCAGTTCCTTCTATGTGGTAGAGGATTTCGGCAACCAGCCGATCCGTCATGGTGTCAAAGTCCGAAAATGTATCACCCTATCAAAATAAATGTAAAACAATTTATCATTCAAGTAATGAAAGGTATTAATAACCTGAGGTGTTTAAAGAAGGTAATACTGGTTAATTTAATGAAATTTAAACACTTTTTTTCAAAATAAAAATACACTATTTTGGCCTCACAATTTTAACTTGAGCTTTGTAATGGTCTGATGACTGTTGTGAGTTAGATTCTCACATGGGCAACAGGAATTTAATTAGTGACGAACTCATTAAATAAAATCCTTAGTCTAGAAAAGGGTGATAACCTATAGACATTTCTTCCCAATTAGCCTTAGCAGTACTAACTGGAGATTAATAATTAACAAAATTTTTGTCACTGTCAAGTCTTCCAAATTGTCCTTAATCTTTCAAAATGCCCATCAATAAGGTAGAAATAAAATAGTTCATCAGACCTAAATATTTTATATACCTAAATTTATGAATTGTTTTTTATATTTTTAGGTACTGTTCTGCAAATCTCTTCTCATTTTATGAACTAATTTTTAAAGGGGTTTTTTTTTTTTAAATTAGTCCAAGTCCAAAAATTTGCAGTCGTATATAAGGTGTAAGTATGTTTGCGCAATTTCATATAGGCAAACACATGTGTCAGTTCAATTTTCAAGTCACTCGAAATGTAATAAAATGTTCAGTATATTTTAAGTTAATAAAAGACACAGAATATATTTATATACCATAAGTTCCTAAACAATACGTTTGCGAACTAAAAAGTTTTTTTTTTGCTTGCAGCATGGTTGGCATAATAATATATAAGTTAAATTACACTGGTAATACAGTAGTTCAATAAACTTTCATATGTATATAAAGTAGATATAATTTTAAAAGGAATAGAAATATAAGAGAGTGCATAAGTTTAACCTGATTTCCTTGGGACATGAGAAAATCAAGTCGAGCTCCAGGTAGGCCCAATTCCAAATAGGTCTTGACCAACCTAAGGTCAGCAGAATTTCCATCAAGCCCATGAACACAAACAATTAAGTGCACACCTTCAGGACTCAGGACCCTTTCATCCTCTGGGATTTGAAAGTAGGGTAAGCTTGAGACCAGAGTAGGCATGTCACTGCAACAATATTAGCATTATTTAACATTACAAAAATAAGGTCAAACCATTATCACCCTTTATTTTGAATAATGTATTTCAGTATTAGAGTTTAGGAAATCGAATATTTGTATAATTTGATTCATATAAAATTGTAATATTTCTATGTTAATATGTGCTGAAATTACCCATTACAAGCATGATAGCTAGAATTTCGGACTGTGAGTTCCAAAAGAATGGTGGAAGGATTATACTGCTCTTCTCTGTTATTTCTAATATTCTTATCATAAGTTCACTAATTTTTGGTTTGAGTTGCTTCTCAGTTGCATAACAATTTTGAATTATCATTAGGGGGTACTCATTACAGTGTTAATCATATAGCTAAATAAAATTTAGTGTGCTGCTCTGGAAATCAAATTCTAGTCATGCAGTTGGATATTAATTAGCTGACCCCAGCCCAAAAAACCATATGTAAACTAACTGATGCATCAAGTTCAATACTATATTTTAACTATAGTAAAGTCCCCATAAGAAATGCACTTCTACTATTCCTAAATTTGGTACAATAATTTTAGTTTTGTTAAGTAGTAAATTAAATGTTGTTGCTCAAGAATATTTAAACAATAAAAGAGTCAAAGATGAATTAACAAATTGCCGAAAACACACTATACCTATAAATTAAACCAGTAAAATTTATTTGTTTCTTGAATTCTTCTTTTGATTTGTGGAACGTGGTATCTTCCATGTCAGTTGTTAGAACTATGCGTTTTTCTGCTTCATAGCATTCGCATAAATCCTCTTCCCTCTTGTTATTTGTAGTTGGTCTAGCAGTGCTCCTGAAAGTAAATGAAAAACCATTCAAAATCAAGATAAATAATTGCCATACATTAGATATTAAGTATACTTAAAGTGAACCATTCTAAGGCGGGTGTAATGAGAAGTTAGGTTGCGAGGATAAGAACTAAATTAGACAGCACAGCCAGTCTATAAATATGTTTTTCTTTTTGTTTTTTCTTTTAGTCTCAGAAAAATAATTATACCAAATTAAACACATACCCATGGTCTAAATACCTTTAGAAGTACTTTTTGTTAGATTTTTTTTGCTATTTTTTTTTTTTTTTTTTTGTTTTAATCACAAATATTCTTAATAATCTGTGTAGTAATTGAGTTGCTAGAAAATCCCTATTCTCTGCACAAGCTTTAACCCTTTATAATTTAAATATGCTTTTCTTTCTATATATACTGTTTTAACTATAAGATACTCTGAATTATGAGTAAATAAACTACAATCTGTTTTCTTCAACTTTTGTAAGCTGTCTAAAGACATAACAGTCAATGGACTATGGCTCGTAGCTAAAATATATCCACTAATTGCAACCATTCTATTGAAATTCACAAAGTACTCACTTCCTCCAAGACAACCGTCATTTTAGAAGAATTCAGGAATAGAAATCTGTCAAATCATCCTACTAAGTTCTACAATGAAAAGTAATGCTTACGTTGTGTCATTCCAGGCAGATAGATAATCTGCTTAGCTTAAGCAGCCCTGCCTGGCAACCTTTTTTGGAGAGTGAACTTATAAATCTGGTAGCAATAGTTGCCAATGCTGCAAGTAGATAACATATCAAAATCGATGTATATATGAATAAATAGCAGAACTGAAAGAGTATAATATGAGAGACAGGAAAAGATCTGCTTTCACAAACATATAATAGGCAGTGAAAAGGCACTTTCAGATAGAATGACGTTAAACAATTTTGCCTCTCTAGGAAATTAGGAGGAATGTAGTAACTCTGAAGATGCAGACATAAGCCTCCAAAATTGCTAAGCATTTGAATAAATTAATTGTGGAGTTATTCTTTTTGGTTATAAAATGTAAGACAGGAAGATTTTTGCATCATCGATTTTATTTTAGTTTATGAAAACAAAAACTTACTCAGTAGGAGGTGGTATATTCCTCTGCCTCACACTTTCATAGACATGATAAAGTAGATTGTCTATTGGTTGGACAGTGGGAGGCTTTTCCTCCTCCTCTGGGGCTGGTGGTTCTCGAGGAGGGTCCCTGAATGGTTCTGGAGGTGGAGGGTCTCGGAATTCTGAAGGAGGTGGTAGTCTCACTTCTTCATAAGTGTGTTCTGTAGTCCAATCATCTTCTTTACCTCCTGTATCACTTCCTGTATAAAATTGAAAACCACTATAGTGATTTATTCCAGACAGAAAAAAAAAATTATAAAGCATAAAGAGCATAAGAGCATAAGTGTTTGTAATTCAACTAGAGGAATGTAACTATTGTTGAATCCATAGAATAAAAGGTTATAATTAGGTTATATCCATGAATATAAATATGATGGATCTGGTGATTGGCTCAGTGATTTAATCTATAAATAAAGAGATGACCTAATGGTTTCCAATAGCAATAGTTTTAGAAACTGTCTGGCTGATTTGTGATGGCATAGAAGAACTTATCTGTTAGTTTAGAACAGTAAACTAATGTTGGCTCAATCAAGAATGGTCAGAAAGTGAAGGTGGGTTAGGCACCCACCCTCTTATAAATCTGTAATCTCAGAGGAATGTTTTTTGAACAGTCTACAAATACACTTTTCAGAATTTTGTTCTGATAGTGATATTCATATATACGGACTTATCCCTCATCTAACCCTTCATTATTATGCATATTTGGATGGGATGGGCAGTACACAAATAATTTTTCCCCTTTTGAAAATTTCAAGAAATCAGACAAAGGTTTTAAATAGAATAACTCATCGAGACTTTATTCAAATAAATGAAGAATATTTCTTGCCTGGTGGAGGACTGGAGGAAGGAGAAGATCGGTGCGAAGAAACCCAGCCTGACCTCTCAGAAGTGATGTCAGATGATGAGGATGAGGAGAGAGGACTAGAAGCAAGGTTTGGCATTGAACCAGTCGGCTGAGCTCGGCGAGTCTGAGTTTCACTCAGCCGTTGGGGAACACTTGCACTACTCTCTAGTCGAGATTCTTGCTCCCCTCCTCGTTTCTCATTAGAAGTTACCCTGTTATTTTGTTCTGTTGAAAGTTGAAAAGCAAATTAAAATTTTAAAAAATAGGTTAAAGTATAAATTATTTAAACTACATTGTACATGTATGAATGCAATATAATTGGGAATTAGTCTCTGCGTTATTTTAACCAAACAAAATGTTTTGTAACTTTAGGATGTTCGCAGTGCCAATAAAAGTTTTCTACAGTCATGATTTATTTATTTCAAACATCACACTAGATGTTTTGTGGCTTATATTCTTTACTCCATTTAAAAAATTTAAGTGGAGCAAAATTTAACAGCACAATCATGAGTCTGAACACTTTTATTTCTTTTTGCAAACATTTAAAGCAATTCAATAACAGTAAATATCAAAAAATATGATTTTTTTTCAAAAGATATTCATAGGGTATGGTTTATCATTTATCCAATTAAATATCCAAATTATGCCTCAAAATATCAATACTTTATTCTAATCAACGATGCACAAAAATTTTAAACATTCATTGATTAAATGGATGCAAAATTCACGAGTTCAAGGTGCATCACTTAATTGAATTTGATGTGGTTATTCAAATCCATAGGTGTGAGGGCATTTTTTTAATATAAATTACTAAAGAAACTCTAAGAATGCTTGGAAAAAGCTTGAAGCAACAATATGATAAGATGGATGAGAATTTGACAAGGCTGTTTTATTTAAATCAGACCTCTAGCATCACTTGCTGTATTTTTGTACCTATTAATTTTATTGCTTTATTTTGAATTCTTGCAATATAAGAAATTTTTCAGCATATTTTTCTCATCATTAGGTATTATAACATTGATTACATAAGCAGTATAATCTCTATTATTATATCTGTGTAAAAAGAGATACATTTTAAATTTACCTGGAAGACCATTGTGTAATAATGCAGGAGAAGGCTGCCTGGCTCTTCGTCTAGTAGGCAATGTGGAGAAATGCTGCTTCCCACGGTTAGGTCCAGCCCTCCCATTACAGATTTTACTTGCTGAATGTGCACTACTACTCCCTCCTTGTGAGATTGCCTTCTTTTTCTTTGTTTTACATCTTGTTGGAAGGGTTCTAGACTCACCCCTACTTCCAAGAGGAACTGTTCCTTCCAAATTGGTATCTCTCCTGAGAATAACAGAATAGAATAAATTAATACAATGGGTAAAAACAAGCCTGCAATATATAATAAAAGAAACACACAAATAACACCTCAGTTCTTAGAAAACACAAGGAAAATAGAGGATTTAACAAATAGTGATCCTATCGCTAAAGTAGGTGGCCCCATTATGAATAAAATAGCAAATCACCAACTTTCTTTATAGTGTAATATTTATTTAGTAAAAAAAAATAGTAATTATGATTAAAGCATTACAAAATATAGAAGGTATTACTTTATTGGAACTCGTCCCAGCAGGTTGCCGTAGAGAATTAGTTTTTATTGATATTATCAATTATATAAAAATAAAAATGTTGAGGAATGTTCCATATCGATCTATTTATTAGGACACTATAAGTCTATAAAACTAACTGCAAATTGAACACTATAATGAAATATTTTAAGAGAGGGGAGGTAAGAGAGTAGACAATGCAAGTTTTAAAGTAAACAGTTTTGATGTTTGAAAATTCAGAGACTGATATTTTTAAATAGTACTTTTCGAAAATGTAATACAGTATAGGACCCATTGACAAAAATTCCCTGCCCCCAAAATTTTGAGCTTCAGTTAGAATTAAGACTCATATTACTAAAGCAATTTATAAGAAGTCACAAAACTTAGCTATATCCCAAATTCTATAAATATGTGCATATTATTTAAAATAATATAAATTATTTAGTCAATGGCAAGCTCTCTCCACCAGCTGTCATTGCAGTGAATTTTCATCATCTTTTCTGCTCCCTCCTTCAAGTTTAAATCATTTTAAGTTTAAGTTATCACTATCACCCCTGGAGATTACTTAGACCACAGACTTATTAAAAATCCTAAATGAAATTTAAATGGTGAAGAGCAATGTAGGCAATATGCATGCAAAAATTCTCAAAATAAAGATGAGTCCTTTAGAGACAGGGAAAAGCCAATTATTAGAAATGTAGTATGATTGTCTATGTTCTTCTACTATAACTATTTATTATGGAAGGTCTTAAAAATTAAGTTGAAAGCTTATAAATCAACGACTATAATGAGATAACTATATTTAGGAAGTAAAAATATTGTCAAATAGTAAAACAAACCCTTTTAAGACAGTAGTAGTATGGTGGTGAAGTGGAACAGCTACAGGAGCTCTCAGAAGGTGGTCTAGAGACTTGCTATGCCTTGCTCCAGGCGCCAGTCCCCAGGTGTTAGTACCATTCTGACGAGCTTCATAATCAGACCAAACTCCACCTCCTATGTAGAATTATATAGAATATTATCTTAATTGTAATGTTGCATTAACAATATAACTCTATAATTGACCTCACATGTACATTTGTATTTCATGAACATGTAAGGTTTGAAAATGACTTCTAGAATTGGTTTTATTAATTTTTTGTGGAACTGATTATTACAAATTAAGTTCATTACTGAGATCACATACTCTGAGAAGCTGAGCTCTGTTTCGATCTTGCTTGGAGAATAGCAGAAATACCACAAGAGCAATCTTCTGTCTGAGCAGTTTGAAGGGTAGTTGAAGCTGGAGCAACTGGCTCAGTCGTCTTTTCTTCAAGGCCACAGCTCGCCAAGAAAGGATCTGTCACACATTAAGAAAACCTTCTTTTCACATAAACATTACTTTTTCCAACTGTGCTTTTGAAAAAATACAAGTAAATTATTGTAATTCTAAAGACAAAAGAGGTTATAACTGGAGATTTGCCTTACTACATTCATAAACCTTGTAATGGGCTGCAAAAAAAAAAAAAATATATACATAGTACCATTAGTTTCCCAACAGATATTTTAAAATAAATAAGTGCCATTCATTTATTCCGTAACTATAAAATACTGCAATGTTTAGGAAGAAATGTTAGTTGAAATCGAAAAATTCACAACACTTTTAACATTCAACATAATTTGGGGTCTAAAGAAAGTCAATAACAAGTATTAAATCAACTTCCTATATCCCATGACTATTTTCAATGTACTTCAAATCACCTATTAGGATACATAGTTGTATCCAGAATTTATTAGTGCATTTTTTACAAGAATCCAGTTATTACCTGATCCAGCTTTCCTAGCAGCGGAACGTCGCCTAGCAAACTCAGCAACATCTTGGTACTGGTCTTCAAAAATGACTGGGAGGGTTGTCACATCACCATCTAGTTGAGGACAATGCACAGGCAACTGAGGAAGAAGACTCAAGTACCTAAAGAAAACATTATTATTCATTCTTAATACTTTTTTAAAAAATTGGAATACAATACCATCAAAAACTATAAAATAATGGCCCTAGATACACACAACATGTATACCAAATTACGCTCACTGCTCATAATATATACATAAATAGGCTCAGAAGTATGAATACATAAGTATGAAGTTCATCAATAAATATATATTCATAATAAATTCTGAATTAGTTTTGAATTAACTGGGTTTGGGTGGTTTTACGTGAGTACAGAATCACATATTTTGATATGATCCACTCAAATATGTTTGATTTGCACACTTTGAAGGATGAAAAGCCAGAGGGCCTACCTCAAGATCCTGCCCTTCTCCCACCTAGGCCCTCAGGAGAATTTGTTTTCAATTGAAATGTAACATCAATTTATGGTGACTGGATAGTAGAGTTGTGTTTGAAATTTAGGAATTTGATATTTTAAGGCTTTTGGAGAAGGGTACATTTTCAGGCAATGTGGTATTGTTCATCTATGTTAAAAGAATAATTATTCCTACAGGGTATAAAAATAAATACTTAAGGGTTTTACCTTCGTTTCGCCAGTTCAGAAACTGCAAGATAGGTTTGGTAATTCTGATCATAACATCCAGCAGCTGATTGTCGTGGGTTATCCAGAACAAAGAAGCCTTCAGCAAACCTTTTCACCTGCAACAAGAACAAATACTTTCCTAAGACTTTAGTTTCCTCAACACAAAGTCATAAATCATCCCACACTAAATAGTAGAAAAGCTCACTAGTAAATAAGAATTACGGAAAACATTTTTGAAATAAGCTAATGGATTAATTAGGTTTAATGTACATTATATGAATTAAGGTAGAATGTATTGGAAATACAAGCTGGAAATGTTTTCTACAATTTCTTATCAGATGGGATAAAATAATATTAGTTTAATCACAATATTATTTTAAAAAGTAATGAGGTTTCAAAGATGTGCCCATGATTTTAGCAGATTTCCCTTAAGGGAAATCAGCTATTGAGGTTGTACTCATGACGGAATTTTCGAAATTTTTCTTCAAATGTCCATCGATCCTACCCAGGAGATGACGAAAATGAGGTCCGTTCAAAACTGTATATATATATATATATATATATTTGTCTGTTACCGCTCTAGCGGTCGCAATTTTTGTTTGATCGTTACCAAACTCGATATTTAGTCGTTTTATGTAAAAAGAAAGATCAAGTTCGTTAACGGCTGAAATCGGACCAGTGGGAGGGGGGGTTTAGAGGGGAGGATTTTCGAAAATTCGAAATATCTCCGTTACTATAGGTCGGACCGAATAATTGTACAGAATCAATCTTATTACAAATTAAATTTACTATAAATATTGTTATATACATCTTTTCTCTATCTTGAATATTAACCGAGATATTTGCATTTGTATTCTGCGTGTGGTCACCAGTAGGCTATGTTCGGACTTTCCGCCGAGAGCTCTGGTGGCCGTTTCCATAACTATTCGTCCCTCGTGAATAGGTTTAGAGGTTAGGTTAACTGTTTTTTGGGGCTAGAAACTACTGGGTTATTACGCCCTAAATAATGTTTTATGTTTAGAGGTTTCTTACTACTACAGTTGTTATTAGGCAGATTTCTCTATTGTAAAACTTCACGTGGGAAATCTGCTTAGTTTACGCAGCCTCTGCGTGACGGACTTTTATTTAGTTTGGGGTAGAGCCACTCTTTTAGCAGATTTCCCTGAAGTGAAATCAGCTATTGAGGTCGTACTCATGACGGAATTTTCGAAATTTTTCTTCAAATGTCCATCGATCCTACCTAGTAGATGACGAAAATGAGTTCCGTTCAAAACTGTATATATATATTTGTCTGTTACCGCTCTAGCGGTCGCAATTTTTGTTTGATCGTTACCAAACTCGATATTTAGTCGTTTTATGTAAAAAGAAAGATCAAGTTCGTTAACGGCTGAAATCGGACCAGTGGGAGGTGGGGGGGGGGGTAGAGAGGAGGACTTTCGAAAATTCTAAATATTTCCGTTACTACACGTCGGATCGAAAAATTGTATAGAATCAATCTTATTGCAAATTAAATTTACTATAAATATTGCTATATACATTTATTCTCTATCTTGAATATCAACCGAGATATTTGCATTTATATTAAATCTGGGCGGATAACGGATGAGAGTGAGTTTCCCGCCAAAAGCTAGGTCGGCCGTTTCCTTAACCGTTCGGCTCTCGTGAAATTTCTCTATTGTAAAACTTCAAGTGGGACATCTGCTTTGTTTACGCAGCTCCTGCGTGACCGAATTTTTTTGGAAGAGGCTAGCTGGAAAACTGATATTATAGTAAGAGAAATAATCTGACATGCAGGGACCACCTAAACTACACTCATATCCCACATGCTCACTCATCTCACCATTTATTCTCTATTTATAAATACAACCCATGATTAGAAATGAGAGTTTACAAAAGTCTGAAAACAAGAAAACATAAAAAAAACTTGATTCGAATTACGAAATAATGTGTAGAACAACAATTGTTAAGCATTAATTTTGTTTAACAAGATTGGTTCCATGACATTTTTCAATCTCTCGTAACGTTTAAGATTTCTGTGAATTTTCGAGACCCCGCCCCTCTTCCTGGTCAGATTTAAAGCATCGGATTGTCATATTAGAGACGCTGAGACACAGTCTATAGAAATACGTAAAGTCCCTTTGAAGTGCGACTTCACGTATTTCTAGGAATAGTTTCCCTTATATATGGCTTACTTGAGTGCAAAATCACATATTTTGACATGGTTTTATGTGAGAACAAAATCACATATTTTGGTATGGTTTTATTTCAGTACAAAACCACATATTCTGAAATGGTTTTATGTGAGAACAAAATCACATATTTTGATATGGTTTTATGTGAATACAAAATCAGATATTTTGATATGTTTGATTTGCACACTTTGGAGGATGAAAACCTCGGGGACAACCTAAAGATCCTGCCCTTGAGCTCCTATGCCGCTCAGGAGATTTTCTGTCTCCGCCTTCCCCTTAAGTCTTCTTTTTACAAGCAGAGACGATTTGGACCCTGAATAAAATCACCGCCTGGTTATCGTAGTGCAAGATCATGTTGAAAGTAGCCCAGCAGCCTATCAAGAGCAGCTATTGTTTTAGTTGCCCCTTCCCCCCCCCCCAAGAAAAGAACCCTTATGGGTGCCTTCAGGCGCGCATTATGAAAAGTTACGGCCAATCGGACAACGTAAGTGTCCGGAAACGTTCGGACGACCAGCGGCTAGGCGATAGGTGTCCTTCCCTGTTCTTGGGTAAGCAGAGTGAGTTAGGCAGAAGACCTACTTGAGTCCATCAGGATGAGGGCATTACCTGATGGCATGCAGACAGCGTTAGCGGCTACCGACCACACAAATTTCATAACTGACCGGATTGCGGAGCTTGCCGGAACAAGGGATTACAGCGTGAAATCTGTGAGACATAGCAGGGATTCCGACGGAGACGACAGAATCCCAGCAGCCTTGAAACAACTCACCCAATTGGGGAATACCGGCTTTAGAAACTCGGGACAGCAGCTCTCCACCACGGGGTGACGGCAGAGGAAGCTCACACCCGGGTTTTATGCGGCTGCTTAGAAGGAGTGATAGTGGAAGACATTTTCCACCATTCGAAGATCCCATGGGCGAGTCCTTTACATATTGTGCTGAAGAAGGATGGGGCAATAATTCCGTGTGGAGATTGCGGGCTCAACGAGAAGACCATCCCTGACCGTCCCAAATATAGCGAACTTCATTAATCACCACTGGAAGAAGGTCTTCACCGCAATAGATATTATTATCAAGTCCGCATCGCCGAAGAGGATATTTCAAAGATGGCGGCCATAACTCCTTTCAGCCACTTTGAGTGCCTTCCCTGTGTTTCGGGATTACGCAATGCAGCGCAGCCCTCCCAGCGATTTATCGATGCCTGAGCTTTTGTCTTCCCCTTCCTTGACGACATATGCATTGAATCCAAGGACCAGGAAGATCATAAAGTCCTCCTCGGGGAAGTCTTCTTTGCCAGGACTTTTTATTTAACCATAAACTCGCAAAACGTTTAAAGCAGTGATAAATTTTATTATAGATATATGTTTAGGTTTAATTGTTTTTAAATTACACTTTCTATAAGTGCAGTCACTCTACACTCATATGCATTAATCACAAAATTACTTTTGGGCCAAAACTATTTTATTTAACTGTATATTTCGAGGTAGAATCAATAGACATTTGAAGACATTTTCGCAAATCCCTCCCTGAATACAACCTAAATAGGTTGTTCAGAAAACAGTTTTTTGGCTCCTCACAATTTACTAAAAAATTGTTAGGAGCCATAAAACTCCCTACACCACCAGCAGAAAATAAAAACAACCTTAATAGTTAATTTCCCTTAAATCTAGTAACCTTTTGTAGCACACTTCCTTTTAAAATAAGGGTATTTTAGAACTATTTGCAGACTGTAATAAGCATTTTGATGCTGGAAAGGAATTTTGATGTGTATACAGATAACTTGAAGTAATTCAATCTGGGTAATGTTTTAATTCAAAGTATAATTCTTACCCTAAGATGGTGATGTATAACAGCAAGGTGGTTATTTATTAAAGGCTGACATGAACACAACTCCAGGAATTGATGCCAGAGTACAATGTTTTCTGCACAAAGTTGCGCTATATCGCTATTAGCTACTGTTGCAAACTCTTCTTCACCTTCCATCATCTGAAAAAGTCATGAGGAATAAAGACTCAAAATATATAAATTTAGTTTATTTTAATTTTAAAGTGTGTTTAGTAAACTAATACTTCAATAGCGTCATCGAGGTAAAGTTTGCCGTAATAAACAATTGATATGATTTTCACTTCCTTCAACAAAACAAATGAAGTACTGTAACTGCGAAGAATTTCGCGTTTCATATTTCATCGGAATTGTCTCTTAAATCTTCCTTGGATCCATGTTCACTAGTTTCGGCGTGACGTGTAAGTATCTTGCATAACTCGCAAAATGATTAGCCTTAAAATTTGGAAATTTCAAATTTAGGTCTGTTGTAACACGTAATTGTGCATCTGCAATTTTGATTGAAATCAACTAAGGAAAGAGGGAATTAGAAGAGGAGTAAAATTTTTAAAAATGAAGAGCCCGCACCTATTAGACATGTATAAGGATCTTTTTTATTTATCATAAATTATGTTCTATGGCATTTTTTGGACCGATGCATTGGAAAGGAAATATCTTATCACTTTCAAATGGAGTAATTTAAAATGAAGAGTAGGAAAATTGATTATGTAGGAATACCTGATTTAATATGAGTACAAGTTAGAAACTTAGTTTACAAATGTATTACTTCCACTCCTTTTAAAATCAGAGTTTAGTACAATTCGAATGAATATACAATTTTGATATTTGATATGTAACTTCAATACTTTCTGAAAAAGGTCTTATTTTCATACAATAAGGATTTTATACTTTACCCTAAGCCTCTCCCAATGTGCTTCGGAATGCAAGAATGCTGTCCTCTGTTGCAGAGCAGTTAACAAATTTCTATGGCTGTCCTAAAAACAGACAAATTGCATTACCATAAATCTTTTATATCTAAACAATTCCTGTGTCTATTTAAATTCAGCTGATTTTCCATAGGTAGAGATACATGATTCTCTAATCGTTCTAATTTCTTAGCCAATCAAGTCTTCTATTCTCCCTTATTAAATAACCTTTATAGAGTATGCATTAAAATAAGCTAGATAAAAGCACTCATCGATGACGAGTGAATCTGTCACCAGGACGTTCTCAGCGAGACGGTAACGGTAAGGAAAGCAGTTCTTGACCAGAGATGTGTGCAGGTTCTGGCTTCCCTGAAATACAGCCTGCAAGTACCTTATCAGGTAGCGGGGAAGGGCCGGAGGAGTTGGAAGGAGTGTGTTCATTTTCTGAGGACTTCGCCCAATAAAAAAATATCCCTTAAGTAGGAATTTGGCATGCAGAATGCGGAAAATGTAAAAAACACTCATCACTCTGTTAATTTTAGCAGATTTTCCTTAAGGGAAATCAGCTATTGAGGTTGTACTCATGACGGAATTTTCGAAATATTTCTTCAAATGTCCATCGATCCTACCTAGTAGATGACGAAAATGAGGTCCGTAAAAAACTGTATATATATACATATATATATATATATATTTGTCTGTTACCGCTCTAGCGGTCGCAATTTTTGTTTGATCGTTACCAAACTCGATATTTAGTCGTTTTATGTAAAAATAAAGATCAAGTTCGTTAACGGCTGAAATCGGACCAGTGAGAGGGGGGTTTAGAGGGGAGGATTTTCGAAAATTCGAAATATCTCCGTTACTATACGTCGGATCGAAAAATATTACCGAATCAATCTTATTGCAAATTAAATTTACTATAAATATTGTTCTATACATTTATTCTGTATCTTGAATATTAACTGAGATATTTGCATTTGTATTCTGCATGTGCTCGGCAGCAGTGGCTATGTTCGGACTTTCCGCCGTGAGCTCTGGCGGCCGTTTTCGTAACTATTCGTCCCTTGTGAATAGGTTTAGAGGTTTCTTACTACTACAGCTGTTAATAGGCAGATTTCTCTATTGTAAAACTTCACGTGGGAAATCTGCTTAGTTTACGCAGCCCCTGCGTGACGGACTTTTTGAATTAGAGAAAAGCCTAAAGAACTAAAATTGCATAACATTTCTTTAGAACAAGATAGGTTATATAAAAGTTTTCGATGAGAGCCTTAAACATGCATTTCCCACGTGCTGGGCACACCAGATCTACACGTCATATTTTGGGGATTTCCCCCAAGGAAAAACCTGTTAATGAGGTTGTAACTATGACTCAATTTTCGAAAAGTTTCTTCAAATTTCTATCAGCCCCAGCTAGGAGGTGGCGAAAATGAGGTCCGTTCATTTTAATTTATAACACCAACCTCCCTCCATTTTAATAATAGTCATCTGGGTAACCTCCAAAACAGTCCACAAGAGTATTGAGGTAAATGCATTATTTAATTCATTTTAATGAACTTATTTTATTTTATTTAAATTTTGAACCTGGTGAGTAGCTATATGCTTACCATTATTGTTTATATAAATGGATATTTATTATTATTATGCTGTTCTTCAAAATAAGCTTAGACATTTTGCATATTTCATAGTTCTTTATGCCATATTCTTGGAAGATGTCAGCAATCTTCTGGACAGCAATCCATCCACTGGTTAATTTTAAACCTGGATTTGGTCTGATATCTACAGCAAAGTTCGTAAATATTCTTTTTTTTTCGAGATCAACATTAATTGAATTTCTGTTAATATATGTCCTGATTTTTCTGTCTTATTAATTAATTATTATACGAGTAATATCGGCACGCCTCCTGAGAACCATCATTTGATAAACAGTTGACCTCTTATAAACCTCAAATATATTTTGATGAGTGCTGCTATTCCAGAACGGACTTGGTAATTGACCAGCAGCTCACCCCACAAGGCACGAACCTAGGACATGAGGATTTCGTGCTCGCTACACTGTCTGCAGCATATTATATATATATATATATATATATATATAAATATATATATATATATATATATATATATATACCCCTAGGATGTTCATTTTTTAGATAGTTTAAATTTGGCAGAAAATTGCCACTAATACTTATTTCACAGTAAATTAGTATCTGGCACCAAATATACACACATGAATAAATGCAAAATCTCCCTTTTGTTTGACTTTTTAATATTTAAACATTGATCAGTATTAATAGTCCTGGTGTTTATAGAGCATTTCATTTTGTGACATATAGCCGTTAGTTGGTTTTCCAAATCAAGAATGCATATGTATATGTACTATTTAAAATAGCATTTGTAGGTGAACATATTTCCAACAATATCATACTTTCATACATGTTTATTATTTTAAGGATATTATTATTAGAAACAATTTGTCTTACCTTTGAAATGCGGTCATGGTGGACCAACCTTAAGTACTGATGAAGAGTAGAGTAGAGCGAATCATAGGCAGCAACAAGGATATTACAGACCTCCCTGTGGACATGGCGTGCATGGGCCAACTTCCCTCCACCTCCAACACACTTGCCACTGCCTCCACTACCGTTCTAATAACAAAGATTTGTCATATACATCCAGCAATTAAGAAATCTGTATACATCCTCATTAATTATACCATTGCTTCATTTATAAAATTTCTGTTGGTAAACCTAGAGTGGCGAGTTCGATTTTCCCTTGGCAAAAAGGAATTTATTTAGTGACGAGCTCATTAAAGACAATCCTTAGTCACATCCTGGCTAGAAAAGGGTGGTAACCTGTGGATACTCTGTCCCAATTAGCCATAGTAGCAAAAAGTGGACGTAAATAAATATATAATATTTTTGCCCCTATTAAGAAGTATGAATAGGGACGTTACTAAATCACCAGTGATGGGAGATGTAAAGACGCTGTAAAGAGGAGATGGCACTAGATTTCAAACAGTATGGTATTGTACAGAGGCTATACAGTGGGCATATTGTTTTCGTAGATTTCGATTTAAAAATATCGTATATTAGGGACTTCAAATTTCCTGAATTTTATAAGAGAAAAAAAAAGAGAATTGTTTAAATCGCGGCATTCCTGGACGGGTAAGACATATCTCAGAAGTACATTTCTATTAAGTTTCAACAATCTAGTTTTATGAAATTTATAGGAAGAATATTCCGGGAGTAAATATTAATATTTTTGATAGTAAAGAAAAATTAATTGAATTCAATGAGGTTCTTGGCTTTCTAGGTCAGTAGTTGCGTGAGACTATAAAGACTATCGAGTTTTTCACAAAATAAATTCCTACTCCCAGGAGGGAATATCAATTAGGTTTTAATTTTTTCTACATATATATATATATATATGATACATACATATTATCCTATAATGGCATGCTTTGACAATATACCATACATGATCATATGGATGGCTGAATTTCCCTTAAAGAAAATACATGCAACATACAAATATTATAATAATATGCATTTATTTAGTTTATAAAATGAATTTGAAGTGTAGATTATTATAAGAGGCCAATAAAGTTACTCTCCATGGTTTACTGAGTTTTCTACTGTTGAAAAAAACCTTCAGTATTGAAGCAAAAATAGTTTCTGTTACTTTTGTATATTAGTCCGGTCTTCATTGTCTTTTACCCCAGTTTTGCTCATAATAGTCTTATATCTTAGACGGTTCTTTCTTCTAACTCCCTATTACTGCCTTCTATTTCCCTCTGATGCTCTTCATAATTGATTGGTATATGGTCCAAGTTTGACATCCGTGAGTCAAGTATGATGTTATGCAAGCATGGAATACTTGGTCTTTAAACTCGTTGACATTCTGATTTTGTAGGTTTTGTACTTTGCCCTAGCAAGAGTTGCTCTCCTGGAGACTTCTTTGTGAAACCTTTCTACAAAAGAGTTCAGGCGCACTAAATATACTGTTTTCCCAACCCATTTTAGAAAGCTTCCCTGGAGAGATACTTTGCCTTCATCAGTGCTGGTCATAAGGACTGCTTTCTGGAGGTTCAGTATAACCTCTGCTTCCTTTCCTGCCGCATTCAGTTCATCAATCATGTTCTCATCAGTTCAGTCGGGGAGCTAGACACGATAACCACATCATTTGCGAACCGGTGGTTGGATAACGTGAGCTTGTAGATGTTAAGCCCCATTTCCTTTGGAAACATATTTTCATCTTGGTTATCCTATTTATATGCCACCAGCGACGAATCTTCACCATATGTATACATAATCTTTGTTTTGTAGAGCATTTAAATGAGAAGTCATGGTTAATGGTTATTAATGCTTTACTATAGCCTATATATATAGACAGCTCGGACATAAAGGTTATTCCACTTATACGGTTAGCTGATAACTATTGGAAAGAGTATTCCCTTCAAAATAAACCGCAAAACAAATGTAAATTTTACAACTTCATACAGCGTCATAGCTGCTCTTCCTATGACTGGTATGCACCAATGTGAAATCCCGTGATTACAAAAATAATACTTATAGAAAATGTTTACTTCCACATTTCAAGTTTTTGAGATTTTCTCATTAAAGTCCTCCTTAAATGGCAAACTTCTTTTGTCTTGTTGTTTTCCTTATTTCATGAAGTAATAAGAAAACTGTAATTTTGAGTCCTTTCGCTCGCAAGGAAGTTGAAACTTGTATCCTAAGACAATTTGTGGCCCAAATATCAAAATGATCAGTACCTTGCGAACGATATTGGCTAAATTGCGCCTGGTCTGCCAAGTGCCTTTAAAAAGTCTGATCAAATTCCTATGCTACTATTTTTGAACAAGTCATCAAAAATCCCTTACAGTTAAATTGCAGCATAACTTCATAATTCCAAAACACTTATTGTGAGTGGTACTATACAATTGTCTGTACCCATTGCTGTTCATGAAAACCCGAATGAATAAGAATACTAACTAATATTTTCAAGTTTGGTAACATATAAATAACCCGTCCCAATTAGCTACTGTTTTATCATATGGACGGCATTAAACCACTCTTAATGTTGAAGACCTTTCATCAGATCTTCCTCATAAGATAAGAACAGCTAAATAAGTAGTAAACGAGTAAAATATCCCAACTGACTAAAAATGCTACTGCCAACTTATATACAGTTAATAATGTTCAACAATATAAGACCAACTCCAAAATGTTTAATAGACGCGTTTAAATATTATCAAATTTCGAACAAAGCATTTTCACGAAATCTGAAATTGTTGATTTCATTATGCCCATAAGTGCAGTTCAGTTCACTATTTGGCACTATTACCTACATATATTTTGGTAATACAATAAACATTTTAAAATGTTAAATAGTCCAATTGAATTATTCCATTATAGAAATACTTACAAGGTTATTAAAAAACACAGTTTCCATTGTTGACTGAGGCCTGAAGTTGTACCTCTGTGAGGTGCCCAGCCAGGTTTTTCCGCTTCTTGGAGTACTGTGGACATTCAAACAAAATAGTTTAAAGAATAATTAGTGTACATCTTTTGCATTGAAGCTTTTCTTCACGTGATATACTCAGCAAAATATGGACTTCCCAAGAGTAATTATACTTTAGATAATCTCGAGATGAGGGAAACCATCGATCTCTGTGGAAGCCAGAACCTAATGCTTCTATAGACTGCGACAACTCTTCGCATTACATGGCTCGGCAGAAGTCAGAACTGCAAATATATATTGCGGCCATCAGACCAATAGTTACATATGAGCGTGAACTCTCGCGACTGACAAAGATAGAAGAGCCCCGCGAAAGATATCATTTGTGCTGTTAAGAAAGGCAGATTGTGATTATTAGTGGACGGCGATAGGATGTAGCCTCACAGACAGCCCTGGAAAACCTGGTATGGTCGTCAGGGAAGAAGAGTAACCAAGGCAGTTGATTGATTCAGGTTAACATAAAGTGCAAATATGTTATCGAAAAGTTACAATAGTGTTCATTCTGATAATCTTAGAGTGGCCCTCTCCAAACTTAATCTATTGAAAAATGAAATCATAGCGAACTCTTTACGTCCCTGGTAGATTAATTATGAAGTAAATTCAAAAGGAAGAAACATATAAGGAGGAAAATAATGAGGTAGTCATTGTGAGGTGGACCGCGGGTTTTACTGGTGAAAATGCAGTTTAACCCCACCCCCCGATGCTGGCAAGCTGAAAATCCGCCGAAGTAACGTTTGTAAACATTGCGGACATCATGAAATCGCCGGATTACGCATTGTTGTTTAAAATTGAGTTAAAAAAGCAATGGGAAAAAGAAAATAGTAATCACCAGATTTTCGATGAAGGGGCTCAGGTTAGCCATGCGAGTTAAAGCGTTGACTTTAATCTCACATGGTAAACCTAGAGTGGCGAGTTCGATTCCCGCCTGGGCAAAGGCAATTATTTAGTGACGAAATTCATTAAATAACATCCTTAGTCCCACCCTGGCTCAGAAAAGGGTGGTAACTTGTAGACAACCCGTCCCAATGAGCCTGAGTTGGAAAAAGTGGACGTTAATAAATAATAATAATTTTCGATGAATCCACCAAGGGTGGGGTTAAACTGCATTCCGCCCGGTTTCACTATTGTTTAATTCGAATTAAAGCAAGCAAATTCGATGAAAGGCTACCAAATATAAAATATAGAAAAAAGTGTTTACAGTTAATAGAACCAGTGCTGCGTGAAGCAAAGAGCAGATCTACTTCAGCTGACGAATCTTATTATGCACATTTAGGTCAGAAAAGAAATTGCCAGTAAATTTTAAATCATCTGGATGGCTAAAGTGCATTTTAGTTCCCCCCTAGCCACCATCTTGTTACGTCACTGTCCGACATCTTGTTTCTTGCTACCGCCCAACATATTGTTTTTGCTAGTGTTTACTATTAATACCGTATCCGTTTTAGCTATGGCTCAAAGTGAGTGCACGACTAAGTTTTTTACACAATTGGAAGTGCAGGGAAAGCGTGCCGTTATTGAATGGTGTATTAAAGTGGGATTCTTATCGCCTACATACGAAAGTCTATCCTCCGCAGTCTAAGGATCCAACAAATTAGGTGAGTTAACAAAATTTAAGTTAAAATTACCCCCCCCCCTCCCCCCCCCCTCGTTTTAACCGCCGATGGCGTATTTTGGAAATTTTAAAGTGTTAAAAAAGATAAAGTAAGAAAAACACAACCCCCACCCTTGGTGTTAGAAAAACAAGATGGCCGCCGTCATCATCATGCGCCATCAAGGGGGGAACTAAAATGCACTTTCACCCATCTGGATTAACCGTAAAATTATTTTCCACGGTTTGAGTGAAATAATTGATAACTTATAACAAAGGAATAACTGGTAACTTCTTCTGTTTTTTTTGTTTTTTTATTCCTCTGTCAATTATTTTGCTAGGGCAACTATTTTCTTAAAAAAGTAATCTAAATTTATTTTTTATCTCCACAAAATATTGTGGCGATGTTCTCTTTAGCGCTGTCAACGATCTATTATAAAACAAATTCTTATTAAAACTCAATCCATGGTTAGACTAAAAATTAATCACGCTCGTTGAACGATACGTCTTGGTGAAACATATAAACTCAATGAAATCGTCTTTGTTTTTTATTAATCCCATGTCTAAAAAACCTATTTCACCATCCGCTATAACCTCTTTGGTGAATGGAATATTATCGTGTTTACTTTGCCAGTAACTTGTCAGTATTTTTTTCGTCTATAGATAACATTAAATCGTCAAAATATTTTAATTGGAAAATTGGATATGTATTTCACTACTTCTATGAACTCCATTAAAAACTGATTCATGAAAATATTGCTTATCGCTATGGAAATAGCTTTCCCCATTTGCATTATCCATTCTGACAACATAATTTAATAACTTCTAGAAATAAATCTATTTTACTTTAAACTAAAACAATCGATTTTAATGTATGCCGCGAAATAATCGAGTTCCAGGTTTGACGTGAAAATATTCGATTTATAATCAGCTGATTAAACCTGCTTTGGGAATCTCAGTTTCAATGACCTCCCCAGTGCGGAAGAGTCAGTTTCAAGGAATGTAAAAGGGGAACGAGGAGGCAATAACTAAGTAGGCAACATGTAATTAAATTTAGTAAATGTATTATTTTAGTGACCACTTATAAATGTGTGGAATTTATGAATTTTAATTAGGATTTTATAAATATATTATTTGTTGAAAGGGAAACGCTCCGGAAGAGGTGGTATGTAAGCTACGAAACATGTAGGGTAGTGTTGAATAAAATCAGCAAGGAATTAAAAATGTTTTTATTGGTGACCCTTGCCACTAAATTATGAAGAATCTATGTATGTTTATGTTTACAGCCTCACTAGAGCCCCACAAACAATCTTCTTGTTTTTACAGTAAGTAACTGAGTACATTTCAAATTCTGTTTACATAGGATTCTTACTACTGGAGAAATAGGGAATATATGGCAAGATGAGATGAGTAGTGTGTCACACTTGGGAAATCTGCTTGGTTTGCGCGGCGGAAATTTTTTCCCTCTGCCTCCTAACTCATGAGCCCTACATGCATCATGTACACCATCGATAAGACTCACATGCTGTTCTTCTTAAACATTAATACACTGTCCGACAAGGTTTTCTTCACAAGAAATCTGATTAGTGAATCTAGTACAGTTTTTCATACTGAATTCAGATATGCAATCCGATTTTTCCCATCAGGCACAGTTTTTATTTGACAGCTACTTTTTAAAATCTTATTTTAGCGGGGTTTTTTTTTTACCTGCCATAGGAACATTTACTTCATATGTAGCGGTTTTATCCAAGCTGTATTTAAGAAATTTTATTTGTAACATTATGCTGAATCACCATAAAACAGGGCTGTGCAGGTTCATTCATGCTTGAACATGCTCAGACCTGTTTGTCTGGATTTGTGATGTGTCAGTGTTGAGCTGGCTGTGAGTTTGTTCAGTAGTGAAATATTTCTTTTCGGAGGTGTGGTGGGTATGTAGTGTTTTGTTTTTTCATCATGCCAAGAAAGTGTTTAAATCATGTAGACAGTTTCTGCTATATTTGTGGTGAGCTGACCTTCAAGCCAAGTCTCAAAGGCGAAATTTTGTCCCCACTCGTAAAGAAGTGTTACCAACATTACTTTGGCTGTCAGGCTGGTAATTTTGATAATAGGTGGGCCCCAAATGCATGCTGTGTTTCGTGTGTTAAGATTGCTACCGGGTGGAAAAATGGTGCACATCTTATGCAATTTGCAATTCCATGAATTCGAGGGAACCGAAGGGTCATTTAAGTGATTGTTATTTCTGTTTGGCAAATAATAAAGGAATCACATCTAAAACAAAACATACAGTTAAGTACCCGAATTTTCAATTTGGAATAAGACCTGCTTAAACCACGAACAGTTCCCGGTACCAGGATATGCTGATACGGCCTTAGGCGATGCCTCTGAATATGACCTAACTGAAACTGAAAATGCTTCAGATGACTATAAAAATGTTCCTACATATTAACCCAATACCTTTTCATCAGAACGATTCTTTCCGAATCAGAGAAACCTTAATGATCTGATTCTGGATTTAGATTTCTCTAAGGAGCAAGTGGGTGGAATCTACTCCAAAAAGAAGTAAGAATATGTAGTTATCCTGACTGCCATAGTGGTTTCAAGGGCTGCTTCTCTGAAAAAAAATGGTATTGTGTTTTGTAGTGATATTCGTTCAATTATGGAAACTCTTGGGCTTCAACGCCAGCCAGATGAGTGGCGACTATTCATAGATTCGTCTAAAGTTAGTTTGAAGGCTGTACTGCTACATATTGGCAATGAACGTCCATCAATATCAGTTGCGCATACCGCTGATATGAAAGAGACATATCAAAATATGAAACTAATTTTAGAGAAAATACAATATGGAAAAAATGAATGGAATATCTGTGGTGATTTAAAGGTCATGGCTTTATTACTTGGGTTCACCAAATGCTTTGGTTTTTTGTGCCTCTGGGACATCAGAGACAGGAATTCTCACTGTTACAAAATCATGGACTAAACGTGAGTCTCTTACCCCTGGCCAGGAAAATGTGTATGTCCCGTCAGTGAATCCTGAAAATATATTGTTACCTCCATTGCATATTAAGTTAGGAGAAAAATTTCGTCAAAGCTATGGATAAACAGTATGATGGATTCTTGTACTTGAAATAAAAATCCCCCAAAGTCGGTGATGCTAAACTGAAATAAGGAATTTTTATAGGACCACAAATCCGGTTATTAATTGGCAATGAGCATTTCGAAGAGCTGTTAAATCTACTGGAGAAAGTTCCAAAAGTTTATATTTTAATTTTTTTGGAAACCATAAAGGAGAAAACTATCGTAACATAGTGACTGATCTGCATTCTTATAAAGCTATAGGATGCAACATGTCTTTAAAAATTCTCTTCTTCGACTCTCACTTATACTTTTCCCCCGAAAATTTTGGAGTTGTCAGCGATGAGCAAGGTTATTAGCAAATTTCTTCAATGGAAAAGAGGTACCAAGGCAAGTAGAGTTCCAATTTGCTGGCAGACTACTGTTGGGCCAAGAAGACGTCAAAGAAGTGAAATATGACGAAAATCACTATCTACCACTTTCTAGGTAAGTTAAAATGAGTTGTTATAATTTTGATTTAGATAGTTTTTTTTGAATATTATAAAAATTCAAATGAATATCACACAAACCTGACCGATGCAGAAAAACTAAAGCTATATTTGAATTCAGCACGAAAAATACGTCTAGAAAATGTTATTTTAATTCTTGTGAAAGGAAAAAAGTTCATTTTTGTCGACCAGTGTTATTTAGCTACGAATATGAGGCCACAGGGTAATTTCGTTGACAAAAAATTCCGTGATGCAGTCCTAATCTCACCTCATTCTCTCTATTTATATGTAAAAATCGGCGAATAGGGGGGGGGGCTACTCCCATGAGCTAGTTTCTTTTCACCTAATACCAAATGCCCAGCAAGATTTAACCCAGTTTATATTTTCTTCGTTATTTGGAGTCTCTTTATTATTTGGTATCTTCAAATTTCTCTTATAATGCTATTTTAGTTTCCTCAGTTTAGCAAATTCCTGGAAGGGAAATCAGGTATTAAGGTTGTGCTCATGGCACAGCCTAAACACCAGGTGACAGGTATGTGATAACAATCTTAAGGCCACAACCAAACTCAATATTTAGATGTTTCTTTTAAATTGAAAGGGAAAGTTGTTAATGCCCGAAATTGGACCAGGAGGAGGGGAGTTCAGACAAGAGAAGAAATTTAAAATCTTAAATAATTCTGTTGTTATACTTATGATCAAAAAATGTATAACCAATCTTCTTGATAAAGTAAAAAACTACGATTCTTGTTCCATACATTTTTCTGTAACTAAAAAATCAATGCAGTTGTTTTTATTTTTTCAAAACATCTTCAGTAAGCCCCTTGTCATGCAATTTTTACTTTAAGCTATTTTGTTAGTCCAGCAATTTTCAAGTCTTGTTTACTTGAGTAATTAGTAAAGGGTAAAAAGAATGCCTGGATACATCATTTGTATATCATTTCATTTATGCGTTTCATAAAGATCTCTTAGTTGCAGGCTTAGGTTTTGCCTTGCCACCTACAGTAAGAGCACTCTATAGAGGATGTGTTCTATACAATTTGTAAACAGGTTTATTAGTCATTATTTTTTCATACTTTCAGCAGATACATGTTTTGAACCCCAAAAGATGTATCTCAAAAATCGTTTTTAATAATTTTAATCCATTTGAAATCCATAGCTAACTATAGTTTTAAATCCACAACTACAGCTAAATTAAAAGACAATGGCTAAATAATTGCTCAGCACTAAGAAATATTCAATCCTAATCTGTGCAATTAAAAAATGTATTAACCCTTTTAGCCTTGAACTATATATATATTGTTTTTTGCTACTTACGAAAAGTGCAACTAACTCTACAAAATGTTATAAATGGCTTGAATTCATTGCACTGCAGTTAAAAAAATGATTTATTATAACTTTTATTGTGTTTCTACTGGTTGGAGTGATAAGGTAGAAGTTGACAAAGGATAGTTTCTTGGGTCCGTAATCCCAAACTGTTTATGACAGTTATCAAATAGCTCACATGTCACGTCACCGCGATGAAACTAAAATCTGTCTTCCAGTCTTTCTTGGTTATCTCAATGAGCAGTTAGTCTTTCTTAGCAGTCAGTATTTGAATACCGTAGACTTTTAATAGTTTAAATTAGTAGCAGAAAATGTTGTTACTATTTTTCAACAGAAACAGTTGCATTTTTCAAAACCCTAGTAAATTTGTCAAATTCCTCAGGTTATCTTCGCACAGGCACCTTTTTTTTGTGCAGTACTAAAAGGGTTATCATGTACAAACATAAAAGATAAAAGAGACTTTTGGACACATAGGATGGGTTATTGAAAAAGGGGAGCAAGAAGCAAATGCATAGAGGAGTTCATGGTTAATTTTAATTGCAAACAATAAAGGAGCTTACTACTATAATGGCTTGGTTAACTTAAATTATCAATTTAAAGTAACAATTCAATCCTAAGTCATATTTCACTCCCCCCATAATCTACACGTTAAGGCTCACTCATCACTACCATTAACTATAAATTCTAGAATATATTACTAACATCTAGTGAGTAAATTGTAAAATTAAATCTTTAAGGTGTTACTGAATTTGGGTAAGCCCTGAAAGTTTGAAAATAATTTTTGACATAGACAGCCAAAAAAAAACAAGATAAATTTGGCACAGATCTCAAAATCTTGATAGAAGTGTTGTAAAATTTTTAGACCTTGATAGAAAGTCAATTTTAAAAACCAGAAGAGATCCTTGAAAATACTGAAATGAAGGGAAAAAAATATTCCATGGTAAGAAGAGGAGGGAGGGAGAAAATTGAGAGGAATACAATAAACTGAACAATAGGGGTGAAAACTGGTCTCCAACTGATGGATTGGATTGAAGAGAAGAACTCGGCCAGAAAGGAATTAGGGAAAGTTGGGTTTTCGGGGTAGATGAAAATAATATGTAGATAAAAAAAACAAGTGGTAGTAACATGAAACAGCAAAAAGGCTTTGTAGATATCGAGGTGGGCTAGACTTGAAAATGGAATGCACTACCTCTAAAACATCTACACTTAGAGAATGCAAGAACCAAGACAACAACTTTTGACTCCTAGGGAATGAGCTAGTACCTACAGAGGCTAGGCTCCTATCTATAGTGGATAGATTATACCCAATAACAATGTATAGGTGATTACTATAACCAATATCAATATAGAGACCACTCTTCTACTGCTAGAGATTAGTTTTAATTTATCAAAAATTTTATAAGAAATAAATTAAAATATTGAATACTGCCTACTTTGTTAATAGTAAACCTCCATTTGAATTGAAATTACAGTTCATATTTAGTTATTAGGAAAATGTTAATATTCTAAGAAATAAAAGTTTAACTATTCGTATAAAATTAACTATAGTGATCAAATCCTCTATTAATAAACTTGCACTATTGAATAAATATACTGAAAATTAAAATCACTACAATAAACATGCACTTCTATATAAAAATAAAGATTCATGAATACCTTACCTTTACACACCACCTTCTTCTTGCAAGTACTCTCTCAAATATTAGCTTAATTTTAGGTAATGGAAAAAAGTGAAACTTAAATGCAATATATCAGATTGAAATGGTCACAGGATAAATCCTCAAATCTACTGAGTGTATTTTGAGAAAAAATAAAAACACATTTTACAGGGTGAAATAAAACAAAAAATCTTTTCAACAATAACAACAAAGGTATTTAAGGTATATATAAATAAATCATGCTGCAAAACAACAGAAGCTTTATTCACTGAAAAAGGAAGGATCACAGCAAAAAGCAAAAATAAATAAGAAAATACAAAGTGCAAAATGATAATTTAAAGTATTAACATTGATATAGAACTAATACTGACCACAGAAAAATAAAATATTTTCTAGATACACAATGCAACAAAGAATTTCAAAAAAAGTAAAAAATAAATGTAGTTTAGAATGAGGTACATCTTCTTCAAAAAAGCTTTCCACTCAAATCATTCCTAGGCAAAGGATAATATAGTAAAGCTGTTATAAAATAGTTAAAACTTCAAAATAAAAACTCACCAACTCTGAACGAGGTTCAATATACTTTTCCTATGAGGTTAGCATAACATGGTTCAATTTATCATTAGCATTCATGATTACAGATTCAATATATCCTACAATCTTATTGTTTTTAATATTAAAAAAAATAAAGGAGCCAGAGATATAGGCAGACAAATTTTTTGAGGTAATATGAAATGAAACACTAATTAAAAATAATGTAAACAATTTCCATATTTATTGAATATTCCAACAGATACCCTCACTAACTCGAGATTTAACAAACAATTTGACATGGTCTCATTTGATATTTATTTAAAGAAAAAAGAAGAAAAAGTTGGTCAATTCTTTCCAAATTTACATCAAGAAAGCAAAAAACCTTGTAGGGAAAGGCTTAAATTAAATGGCATTTAAAGAAATTATTAGATTTAATATAAGAAAAAACATACAACCCCAATATTAATTTCTATAAATAATAATCAATAACAAGAACACATATATTAAAGTATGAAACTCGAATTTTTGAAACCACAAGTATGAAACATTATTTTAGAGTAGGCTTGACAAGGAAGAATGAATATGTTAACGAGTCTTAAAACATGCGTCACCATCAACAGGTAAAGTTACTACTCGTAGTCATATTTCTTCCAAATGGTTCACGTCCAGAGTTATTACTGCATTGACTATTTATGGTGTGGAAAAACGGATGAAGCAGCTATGAGGACTCAAATAGTACAAATACAACTTCTGCTTTTATATTTAGAATCTGCAGTAAGTCATTTACACATAAAATTTAAGAAATTTCATTTCTGAGATGGCGACCATTAGCATCAACATGCTAGTGGAAATACTCTCTGATGAAGGATGTGTTCAAAAATATTGTGAAGTAATGCAATGATCTCTGGGTATGAGTTTGAATTGACAGCTCACACACATTCATCTTAATGTTTTTAAGATATAAAGCGTCTCATATAAATTATCTGGGGTGGCAGCAGGGTCACCAGATTTGAGAATTTATAATTTTTTTCTTTGGGGATGTCTGAAGAAAAGTGTGTTCAAACATGGGCTAGGTTATTTTTTCTCCCTTTAAGTCTGATTTACTTTCTTGGGGGAACATAAATAACTTTAAAACGTAATAAGTGTATTTTGAAAACATAATACTAACAAATTGAGATGAGCAGTACATCAGTTATTAGCACACATATTGTTTAATAACTTATACTTCACGAGTAACAACATACAAAGGTAATATAAATATAATATAGAACAATAAGAAATGGAATTAGTAATAGCATGCAATACTTCTTAGAATATAATTTGTATTTCTTTAAAACGTATAATGAGAGAGAGATTTGCCCTTGTGACTTAAAAATGTAAACACCTTATGAGGTCTCATGCTATCTCTCAGAGATTTTCCAAAATTCATAATATATCTTTAGTTTGAAAGCTTAGCCATACGTGTTTGTAAACATACAACCAGTGAGAATGCATGGAATTTAGTAGCAACTGAGGGCTACGTGAAAAGTAAAAATAGATTCTTCATTTTCTACAATAGCTCAACAGGTTTTCCCTAATTTCTAAAATGAAATCATTCTTTATTTAAAAATCTATAATATTTCTTCGTAGATGAAAAATGGATTTATATTTATGCCATTACAATTTTTATATAGATTTAATTATGATTTATGAACTTACACAATATTACAAATGGCCAATAACTGATATTTAACACTCTTCATAGCGGTTATATTAAAGAAATAAATGCATTTTTATATAAAATAGTAGTTATTAATTTAATTATTTTAAGAAAATATTTATCAATTATCAGATCAAAAAAACTATATTTTTATTTAATTGTTTAAAGCCAATGATATGAAAAGAAAAACTAAACTAAAAACCTAAGTTAAAAAAACAGATTCAGTTTTACTTAACAGTTTTTGTCCTTAAGCAGTTATTGAAGTTTGCACAAACATCAGTTTATACAGGACATCTATCTTTATTATACTTTTTTAGAAAGACAGGCATACTTAATTCAAATTTAAATAATTATTTGCTGAAATTAAAATGGCTTTAATTTATGAATGATTATGGCTTTATTTAACAAATTTAAAAAAATAACTATTTTGACAATGAAAGAAATTTAGAAACCCATAGATTTTTGTTTGTTACAGTAGTCAGATCTGATACATGCCCATGATATGTGTAAAGGAGCTGTTTCAAACATCAGAGAATTTTGATTGAATTGAAACTGCAGTTTCTTTATTTATTGACTACCATCTAGGTAACAATATTTTTAAAACTAATTATAAATAAGATGGCACACTAATGATTCCAAAACTGCTTAATCTGGTTCTCCAAACTCTAAATATAAAATGCAATATTATGTCTTTTAGGCCAATCCAGGAGCCAAGGCAAATATAGTCTGGAGCACTGGCTCATGTAAAACAGAATTTAAAAACATAAATAAAATAATTTTTTTTTTCTCAAACACTTTGAAAAGGTGGTTCTATGAACTAGATTATCAATAATTAATATGTTTTGAAAGAAAAAATCCCCAATATTGCACCAGGAACTGGATCTATATCTATAAAAATAAACTCACCAAAATACAAGTAAAAAAGTGTTGAAAATAATAAGTACTTGGAAAATATGTAATTCATTTAAAAGATCTCATAATTCTAGTGCAAGTGCAGCTTCCTTTATGAAAATATACAGTGAAAATCAAATTGTTAATATAAAATAACAGCAATCATCCAAGTGGCAAGTCTTGTTAAAATCTAAGTTAGTGTATGAAACAAATACAAAGTGAACAATTTAACAATATATAAATATATATTGTTTAATATTAAACTGAATTTGCTGATTACACTCTGAAAATATACAAATATAATAAGAGTAAACTTACTTAATATAGGGCTGATGAAGGGCAACAAGGCTTGCATGTATAGTCACGGTGATTGCCGAAAGATGGAAGTAATCGAAAAGCACTGGGAGGTGATAGTGGAGCCCTTTTGGGGCGGAGAAGCTGAGCTGAAGGTTCCGCACTGACACACAAGATATGTTAGTTTGCTGGTCTGTCATCAGTGCCTGGTCAGTGAACCACAACTCAAGGTTAAGGTTGAAATCTGCCCTTTCCAAACTCTCCTCAATCTAAATAACAAAAGATACCAAATGAAAATAAATCCAACATCTTCTCTTGAAACAAAAAAAATGAATAGAACAAAATACGCATATTCATGCATAAAAAAGAATTGCTAATACTTTTGTTGATGTTTGACCCTCCCCCCCCCCCATAAGGCTCCTTTGATAAGTTCATTTTTGACTTAATTCAAGCCAGAGCTGGAAAATTGTCCACACTAAACAGTTTTGCTTGTGTCACCCTGACTATTTCCCAAACCCTCACAATAAGTTTATTTGTTATGTATACACATTTTTAAAAAGGGCAGTCATTTCATTTGCTCTTTGCTACCTGCCCACTCCTGGATTTCTGTTCACTCTTTCTCTGTTGATATAATAAGTTCAAGGTTAAAAGTGCTCTTCATTTATATTTATGACAACTTATTTTTTCTAAGAACTCATCATGTTTACCTAGAACTGTCCGATAGACTACTCTCAATTGATCTGTATAAAGCAAACACATTTTTTAAATAAAGGTTGGTCAGAAAAAGATAATTGAGCTGTAGTCTCTTCTCAATTAAATGAAAGGGTATATATAAAAAACATCAACATCCAATAATAATTTCAAGAATATAATTTCTCATTCAATTTTTTAAAATAAGGTTCATACCTTATGACTATCAACTAATATATGGACCCTGAAAAGAATGGTGTCATCCAATAAAACCTCCTCATTACGGTAAAGAATCTGAAATGTTCTGCTAACACCAACACCATTGACGATGCAAGCAGGAAACCCAAGTTCATTTTCTGAAAAATCAAATACGTTAAAAAAAAAAAAGTATTTTGCATTGAAACAAATGAAAAGTTAGTTTTAGACCTGATGTATTTTTTGTCTGAGATGTAGGAATTGTAGCTTCAACTTTTACAGGTAACTTGGGAGAAACTCTGAGGGCAGCTCTCACTTGATAAAACCTGGGAACAAGTTCACTTATCATATAATAACACTAACACATTTAGGCAGACTTAGCTCTTTAAATATATGTTATCATAGCATATCATAAACAATGGATTAAATACTTACCCTCTTTGAAATAAGTCTACATTATAAAACTTGCAGAGCTCAATCGAGAACTCTACTGTTGCTTGCAGCTCGCTCATTGCGAAGCCATAACAAACCCTATTCTCTCATCCTGCAATATCCAATTTTAATGACAAACATTCTACACAGGAAACCTCATTATCAGTAGACAATTGATAAGAGCATAAACTCTGATTGTATATGACTACAGGAATCATTTCAAACTTGAGGTCATTCCTTTTTAATCAAGGTTATGGCATATATTTGAAACTACTAAATCGTAAAAGAATTAATTGCAACCGAGCAATATTACTTTGACCCCATGGCATAGTAATAGGTATTGATTTTCATTGAATAGACAGACACCATCAAAAAATGCATAAGTATTTCTTAATTCCATTGAAATAGTCGCTCGGTTTCCAGCTATGATATTAGTCATTTTAATGACAATGACAGCATAAGCTAAAAAATGTAAACAACGTCTACTAGAATAAGGGCTAGAACAGGCAGAACTAAACGGGGCCTCTACTAGAGCATCCTGCCGGCACGAATGAAAGCTTACACCATAGAACATAAAATATTGTGAAGAATGAATATGTAATTCTAAGCAGAATACCGTCATGGAGGGTATCGCAAAATCAGTAATAGAGAATATTGACTAAGAGTAATCCGTCAATTCAATTACAACTGCAGAGTTTTATATCCAATTTCCCGACTAATCTGTGGCAGTTTTCATCAATTACATAAAGAAAGAAAAAAAAAACACTAATTAACATCAAACACAAAACGAACTATTCAAACCAAAACTATTTTTGTTTTTGTTTTGAGTGGCGAGTTCGATTCTTGCCTGGGCAAAGGAAATTATTTAGTGACGAAATTCATTAAATAACGTCCTAAAATCCCACCCTGGCTAGAAAAGGGTGGTAACCTGTAGATAACCCGTCCCAATTAGCCTAAGTTGCATAAAGTGGACGTTAATAAATAATAATAATAATATTTTTGTTTTAAAAGACTACGCAATAAATTTTAAAAACGTGAAGAACTGCCAACAAAAAGAGAGAATACGAGTGTAAAAAAAATACCACTTGTGTCAGCCCTTTTAAGCATTAATATTAACTTATTATGTGCCCCATGAAACAAAATTATCGTTTTCACCGTTATTTGAAGCTAAGATATGTTTTAGACGTTTTCTTTTTTTTTTTTGTTCTAACGATTGCCATTCGTTTATGTCGTAACGAAAACCTCTCTCTACTTCATTAACCAGTTAAGAAAATAATAAGTAGCTAATCTTGGAAAGAAGAGCCTTAATAAAAAAGTTTGAAGCAGTACATCAAATGACCTATTAGAGCCAAATGTAGTAATAAAATTGCATAGCGAAGTTGACACCATCAGGACAACTGTGGTGGTAACAACGTATGAAGAAATGTGGCCTAACGGACTATCCAAAAAGATATTGGTACACGGGAAAGAGGTAGCTTGATGAGCTGGGAGGTAGATTTTTGGGTATAGGTCTAAAGTTAATTATAGTTCACAAGTGAAAGGCTTTTCTAATAATAACTTTATTAAGATGTGTAGGCAACATGATTGCTTCAGCCTACAACTACTTGGATAATGAAAGTTTTATTGTGAAAATATGACCTATTTAAAGTCACTTAACAATCTGAGGGTGGAAGGTCAACAAAAGAAGCAAAACCTCAATTGATTAATTCCATTTCTCTACTAGTTTCGCGTTCACAAGACGCCTCACCATGAGAAAATACTATCAGGTAACTACGACAACGGCTATGTTCCATTAGATGTGCCAGTCAAAGAATGGCCTGACTTGAGACAAAGTTTGAGAAAATATAGAACTTATAAGAGGAGTGTGTTCTTGTCAGCCAAGAGGATGTTAACCAAACGTAAATTTCCTTCAGCAATCTTCTCCATATTATAGCAAAATATCTCTATTACTATGAGCCAGGTACATATATTCAATCTTGTAAATTTAATTTTTTATAAATGCTGTTGTAAACACATTTTCTTAATTATGAATATTAACTGAGTTTTTAATTTTCAGCCCTCACTAAACCCCACTACCCTTTAGTCATCGCATTTTAACAATAAGGGAATATTTCACGAAACACCATATTCCAGGCTCATAGAACCAATATGGTTTTCAACAGATCTAGATTAGATACATGCAAATAAGTTGTGTATTAATTAAGATTTGATTGACCACCCATTTCGACTCAATGGATTTTTATTAGGAAGTAGAGAATATTTGGTGAGATGATATCAGTATGTGTCATGCCAGCTCTTGGGACATCTGCTTCCTTTACGCAGCCCCAGCGTGACAAGCTTTAATATTTAAAAAAAAAACTAATGTAGCTCATTGGACTTGACTATATATAAAAAAGGAAACAGCTGATAGGAGGTTTCTCTAAGGCAGGTTTCATTTTCTCTTCTGTTTGATAGCTATACTAAAACTAAATAGAATGTCTGCTGTTCGTTTAGGGCTGACTAAAGTGAACAAATTACAGCGCTTAAATCTCCACCATATAAGGGGTTTAGCATCTGATAAAGTTACTCACACAGGACAGGTATTTCTACTTCAATCCAGTATATTTGTTGCAGTTCTATTAATATTTTGTTAGTTATTTATGTAAATACTTTTGGTCAACTGGTCAATCCTTACTCGGATTATGGGAGGAATCAACTTAATGTTAATAAGGATAAAATTAATGTTATTTACCTATATCTATGCACACAGGAGCATAGATGATTTTGAAGAGTAAATCAGATGGTATAAAATAGTATAAATCAAATTCATCATTCAAAATTAATCATCTGTTACGAAGATAAATCACTAAACAGAGGATATGTGACTGGTTTTGAGAGCTCTCAAAACATATTTAATATCTCCTCGAGTATATGATCTCTCAGTTTTTTACTGCATCTTTCGTTATTCTTGAACCCAGATGATTACAAGGTTTTTTGTTTATTAAGTTATCAAAATTTTATGTTTATGAACCCTCTCCTCCCAAAGATTAACATCAGTTATATCTAGAACATTTGAATTATTTGATTTAGTGTTCTACTTAATTTATTTGATGCATTGCCTCTAATCATATGGATCATTTGGTAGAAAAATATTAAATTAAACAGCAAACAATTATGTATTAGAGAATGTGAAACTTTGGTCAATCAAATCAACATCTTTCAGAGTATCCGAAAGATTCACAGGTTTTTTATTTTCTACAGAAAGAAAATATTTGGCAGTTGATTATGATGGGTGAAATTGTTATTTTCATAATCACTGCTCATAAGTGCAGTAGTAGTGGTTACAAAGGAAAAAAAGGGTGGACATTGGTGGCTCAGACCAGTTTATTCTCTCCAATGAGAATTGTGATTTACTGTTTTCCATTTAAATGCATTTATTTTTATTTTAGGCAAATGGGATTTAGTTTGTAATGCCCAATGCATTATACATTTTGTTGCAGTTTTCAGGCATTTTCTATAGTTTGTAATACCATTGAATTCAATAACAATATCATCGTGCTCTCCTAGTGAGTGTGCCTTTGGCAACCTGAGACGGAACATTCATAAATACTGTTTTGATCAAATTATAGAAGTTTATCCAAACTGTGACTTACTAAGACGTTGTTAGGTTCATTTTGTTTATGTATAGCTTGGATACATCTTAATGGTCTACATATAATTAGTGAGTGTGCATCTAGAGGAATTGTCAGAAATCAAGTTTATCTAATAATAATGTCTTTTTATAAAACAATAGAAAAATAAACTGTGAATTTTCACATTATCAATTTTTATTTTGAAACCTTTGTTTTATTTATTTAGCAATGGGAGGATAATGACTACAGGCTAACACGATTTGTGGATAAGGAGAAACTTGTTAATCAACAGTTTGCAATAGAATTAATCAACAAAGTACCTCCCACTCCTCGAAAGGAAAGGGTAGTGTGGTGCGATGGTGGAAATGAACATTTGGGACATCCAAGAGTTTATATTAATCTTGTAAGTTTATCTATCTTCTTTCTATTAATGAATGTTTGCATTGCTTTATGTTACACATTTTAAGCCTATAAACGTAAATTTCTATTGGACTGTATATTTACAAATTCATAATATGAAGTACATTTCAATATATCATTGTAATTACTGTGTTTTAGGAATATTTTCTCCTGATCATAAAGAAGTAAGACTTTGAAAAGAATTGAATGAATATTTATTCCTTATGAGTATATGAAAGTAGGTTTTCTGTGATTAGTAGATAACCATTCATTGTCAAAACCAGAAGATATTTAAATGTTACTTGCAACTAAATTTGAGAGATGAAAAATTGAATAAAGCAAACTAACATTGAAGTAAAAATTAAATGCAAATATCGATTCATTCTTTTTACATGTCCTAACTATCAGTCTGCCATCTCATATGGTTACAGTTTGTATATCAGATCTGTGTGTTTGTGTTATTCTAATCCTCAACCAATCCTGGTATATTCCTCTGTTTATAAAATGTTATTTCAATTTTGTTAAACAATTATTAAAACACAATTTTAAGCAAAAAAGTGTTGTACAATTGTTATTGTATACATTTTTTCATTAACTTTAATATTAGCAGATTTCCCTGGGGTAAATCAACTATTGAAATTTTTCTCTTAACACAATTTTCAAAATATTTTCCTTTGAAAATTACATACATATGTGTGTATATATAGGTATGTGTATACACATGCACACGTGGTCATAATTTTTGTTTAATCATTACAAACTTGATATATAAATTGTTTTGTGTGAAACTCAAGATCAAGTTCGTTAACCGGTAAAATCAGGTGGTGGAGGGGGGGGTTGAGGGTATATATATTGTAATATATACAACTTCCAGAACTATAGTATTCATTGAAAAGGGTAAAACGTTTAAAAAATCTTGGCAAATTAAGTTGCAAAAATCGCAGATAGGAGCGTCTCGCTAACAACAAAACGTATTTGTATATTGAATGTAAAATAGAAAATTTGAATAAGAAGAAATGTGTCTACTGCAAGGAATTAGTGTTCGAGGAATGAACAAATATGGTTTGAAAAGAAATCAAATATTCATAAAGTACTTCCCATTTCAAGGAAACAGAATATACGAAAAAAAACTAACACCCAAAGAATGCTGTCCACCTGAATAAATCTCGGGAGTAGGAATCCTTCAAGAAAATTACTGAGCCCAGGTTGCCCATGGATAGAAAATTAAAGAGTTAAGAAAATCTAATTTAGAAGGAATGAGGGATCTGAACAAGTGACTAAAACCAACAAAACTTTTAAATTATACCCAATATCTGAAACAAAAAAGGGTTGTATTTCTAATTAGTGCCTGATGTAGACTGTAGTTAATGATTAATTTTTTTGATATTTACAGGACAAACCAGGAAATCATACTTGCGGATATTGTGGCCTGAGGTTCTATAAAGAAGACTGTCATTAAAATCACATTGTTTGCAGTAAAATTATATTATTTATAGCTTGTATTTCATTCTATGATTTATTATAGGAAGTGTTAATAAAAAAAATTGTTTTCTTACCTTGTCTTTTCTTTTATAATAGAAGTAGGATCCCATTTCTAAAAAATTATGGCAAAGAATATGCGCAAAAACATGTGTACACCAAAGACAATTTATTACTAAATGGTTTGGACTTTTTAAGAAATACATGCAGTTAACCACTGCATGTCCTACTGAAATTCTTACTTCCACTGTTTCCATGAAAACTAGAATACAAGAACACGTCACCAGGTGTAGAGTTTGGAGATAAATACAACCCACGTATTTTAACAAAAAATATATTGTATTTAAAAATGTTCCTAAGGTATCTGGAATGGAATCTGAAGATCATGTCTACTCAACATATTTAAATTAATATATACTACTTGAACTGTTTGAAAATACTTTCTCTTATCTAAATTTTACCTTAAATATACAGGATTAGTATTGCTGCAAAAATCACGTACTTGAAAATCATGCGTAGTTAATCACATATTTAAGAAGTACGAAGAAAATAAAGGCGTTGTTTGAATGTTTACAAGTTCTACTAAAACCACCAATGATAAAAAACACTGCTTACAAGCCAAACATAAAACTAAAACACCTGAAATAATACAGTATAAACAGAAAACACCATTACCGCCATCTCAGCAACTGGAAGCCCGTCCTACCACCAGCCACCTTTTCTGGGGTCTCCCTCCCATCCTTTGAGGCCGATATCTCTTCAGCATGGATTAAATCTTGTCTATCCATTACCTCATGAAGTTCAAGGACATTGAGGGCCCTAGGATCTGGAGGAATCTCACCAGAAGGGGATTGGGGCTCCAGCACTCGTCATTAAGCCCCACATCCTCTAAAGCGTAAAACCTTTTCTCATGCCAAAGAGAATAGACAAAGTAACGTTAATAATTCCAAGCCCACCAAACTTAACAGGGGAATGAAGATGCGCATTGGCCATATCAAAAGGGAGATGAAGCCAACCTCTAACTTCCTACCTGACAAGAACATCCGCTTGACGAAGGGCCACAGGCTTGACACAGCCAAGTACCAGCCTATGATAGAGACTCGATATGTAGAAAATGTGAAGGATTTCCATGTTTTGTTGGGGTTTAAGTGGAGCTCTGCCTATTCCTTGAAATCCCTCCTCTAATCCAATCACCGGACCCCCATATATATATATATATATATATATATATATATATATATATATATATATATATATATATATATATATGTGTGTGTGTGTGTGTGTGTGTGTACATACATACATATGAGTGTGTGCACAGTTTACCTTCCGACCATGGAGGAATATTTGCTGCAGAACCTTAGTGTGATTTATCATTGAGAAATACAGTTGTTCCACATCTGGCAAGAAAACATAGTCTAATATAATTTCCAAAAGATGGTATATCGGTTTTTAATCTAATTAAGTTAGAACAAATTTTCTGTTTGGTTGGTAGTCTGCAGACTTCTGTATCAGGCAGGGGCGAGGTCATTTATCACCAAATAAGATGAGTGCAGTTGTCTTCTTTCAAAATTACCTTCAATTATTAAAATTCTGACATTGCTCATATATTTGTCAAGTTTCCATCTCTTTTGTCAATAACACCAGTTTGAAATTATATGCCACACCTACCATATTTTCACCTACATTGCATACGATTTTATTCTTTATTGTTCCTGACTTGTAAAAGCAATTTAAATTATTCTTAATTATTAAATGGGGTCACCCAATGGGAATAAAGGTGATACACTTTAGCCAGGATATACTCAATTGCCCCATGGACTACTCAAAAGCTTTGAGATAGACATCAGAGGTGAATTCTAATATTCTAAACTGCTCAAAAATGAATAGGGATATTGGTAGGTTGGTAGGTTTTGTGGTATTTATGGGGCCTAGCATTTTTTTTTTAATTATAAATATCATTAATATTTAATAGAAATTATTGTCTTCCCTCCCCCATAAAAAAGTTATTTAATTAAGGTCGATTTAATTAAAATTAATAGGATAAGAAAAAAATAACCAATATCCCTATTCATTTTTGAGCAGTATATTTGCAAATCGAGATTTTATATCCCATGTCTACCTAATATTAGAAACCTTGTTTATTTCCACCCTGTAATGAAATTGACATTGCATTACATAAACCCATTATAAATGACCATATACTTTATATTGTGAGTATTCCCAGCACAGAGCACATTAAGATTAATATGTATGAATGCTTAAATGTATTGTTTTTACCTTTAAATAAGAATTATATCCAATTTGGAGTGAAGTCACCATGTGCTCTAGCATTTTCATAGATAACGCCGATGGATTTTGATAATAACATTCACAGCTCTTAACGTCGGTACACTAAGTAATAATACGGATGAATTTCGATAATTAATTCCCGTTAAATGCACTTTTTGAACGTATTTCGATCAGCAGTTCAAAGTTCACCATCAGATTAGCCCTATATAAGGACCTCCTCGCGACGGATTAAGATCAGTCATATTCGGCATTCTCTGGAGGGGAGACCCTTGTTGGTGACACCTTGCTAATGTTTTTCCCAGATCCGGCCTGCCTGACCAGTCTACTGCCTGTACTACCTTTCACGGCTAAGTCAGCACTTCCATTAAACAGCTAAGTGTTTCAATTGTAATATAGTCTAAGTATAATTAAGTGTCCCCCATTATATTCTGAAAGGTGCCTCTTCATTTTAATTATTATTGGAGAATATTTTTGTTATAAATAAATTTATATATATTTGAATTTGGACTTGAGTCGATTGTTGGTGGCCCTTACTAAATTCTTGTTAGTGGTTTGGTTGTGGAATTTTTCATATATTATAGCTTCCACTGCTTATCACCGCAGCCAGATCGCAACAACCCTTTGTGAAGGGGGAAACAATAAACTGAACATAGGTTCCGGTATGCCTGAAGAGAAGATATTGTGATAGCTATCTGACTCCAGCTACAGTAACTGCAGTATGGTTTGTGCTCTGACTTTGTGAAAGCACCAAGGATGTCTAGAATTTTATGTGACAAATCTGCTACATTAACACAGCTCCTGTGTGACCAACATATGTTATGTAACTATTGCTGAGGTGATTTTAGAAAAAGAAAAATTATAACTACTTATGTGAATAGTTTTTACATAAGGGTTATATTAAGAGAAAATTATGATCAGTTGTAAAATTGAAAATATAATATTTAGACATTAATAACAATTAAAGCCCATATAAAGACTCCATTAATAGTTTAAGATACTTATGAGCTATCATAAAAACAGACAATTAATTACTAAATATGACTACACTTAAATAAATAAATTAATATTCTCTGCTCTGTTCATTACAACATCAAAGTTCTTCTTATTTTAATAACAGGAGTTTATGATGAAATATTTATATACAATTGTAGTTTCCTTGGTTATATATTAAAAACATTTATAAATATATTATTTCATGTAAAAATATTTGTATTCATTTTAATTTAATGTTCCCTTTCATTTTATAATAAAGAGAAATGCTTTAAAGAAGTCATACTTATGTGAGAAAAAAGCACACAAATATCACAATCTAAAGGTATCATAACAGCACTGATAAAGTCATAAAAATATGATAGCATATTGTTGTACAGTCTGCATTATTACATTACAGCTAAAAATAAACTGCTTTAATCATAATTTAAAATTATAGGAAATCTACCAGTGACAGAAATTAACTAGATGCAATTATCAAAAATTATCTTGAGACATTAAGTATGTCTCTTAATATGTTATATGTTAATTAATATGTTTTCACTGAATCACTTTCTTCTGCTGTTTCTATTACAGACCATCAACAGCAACTCTACTATTACTTTTTCTTATTAGCACCAGTAATAGTATCAATACTATGAGTATTACTGTTGATAATTAAAATAAACAATGAAGGTCTTTAAAGAAACACTGTTCTGAATCCAAAGAGTACAAAAGGTTAGCACTGTAATGAGATGTGCTCTTCTTTTGTAGCTGGGTGGTGGACGCTAAGAAGGGAGGCACCATGGAAACCAATAATGAGAACTGAAAATTTTAAAATAAAATACTGAGGAGGTAGGATTTTGGGCACATAAAGTGAGTTTAATAAGTCTTGGAAGTAAAATCTTAATGTACAATGTTTCCACTCTTGGTTCCACAGATTTCAGCAGCACTGTTTCTGCTGGGATATGGGTAAAATAATTCTGCCTGTTAGTTTCTGGTTTGGTGAGAACTACCTGGACTATTTAGATCATCACCAGTTCCAGCAGCACTGTGAATGCTAGCAGGAGCAGCGTTGCGGTGGTGGTGGGACAGGTGCTGGTTGAGGAGATAGACTCACAGTCTGTTTCTGGCTGGGTGTAAGAGCTCTGTCAACGATGATCTCCATACGAGCCATCACAAGTTCTAATAGCAGCTCAATAGACATGGATATATTCTCCCCAGTCATTGCACTTGTCTCTAGATATGGAATCCTATGAACACAGTATATTAGCCAGTATATTTTCAATGCTATGTTATGGTAAACAAAATTATATATCTAAATATGTTGAAATATTATACAGTGACTCTTTCTACAATGAGAGTCAAGGGGAAATTGAAGCTGGAAAGGACCCTCACTTCTATTTGAAAAAACAATTCTCAACAAACAAATTCAAGAAATTCACAAAACAACATATTCTTAAGGCAATGAGTTCTTCATTAGAGTACTTCGCTCTGAAATACAAAGTTCATTGAAATCCTTCGAGCCATTTTGAGGTAACTGAGTAACAAATAAGTGGACAGACAGAGACAAAAATTTCAATTTTACTTGTCCTTACAGACTGAGACAAGAATCTCAATTTTCATTGTCCTTAAAATCGCCTTCAACATTAAAAAAAGTATCCCTGTTGAGTTTAAATATAATTTTATCTGAGAGCTTTATTTTTATGGATATGTATAATTTTGTTTTACATTTCAGGCAAATACTAAAAGATTTCCACATGAGTTCAAGCCAAAGGCTCATAAAACCATACTGACACCCCATTCTGAAGAGTGCTCTCTAAAACAAACCTACAACAGTCATTTAACACTCAAAAATCATTGATGATTAGCTTTTGAGCTAGACTTCAAAAATTCCGAGAAGCCACAATAAGATGCAACACACTTAGCATCGAATAATCAATGGTAGCATCAATTGGGAAAGTATTGGAGAGAAAGCAACTGCTCCCTAATCAAGGTGTTCAGTGGGTCAGTGTTCAATAGTGTAGAAGTTAGTAATACCTTGGGAGGAGGGGTAAACCAGTCAGAATTAAATTTCCATACTTGTACTAGAATTATGACTATCGATAATGATAATAATAATAGAAAAACTAATTGTCCCAAAGTGCATTTAGAAGTAAAAAAAATCACAAAAAGATCAACCTCTGTTTCACTTGGTTATTTCCATCATTCAATCATCACTTTTGGTTGAAGCAAAAAATGTGATTTACAAATCCATTTAAAACTATTTCATTTAATAAAGCCCAAAGTAAACATGATCTGGAAAATGCAATAGACTGTAAGCCTAACTCATGAAACATTTCAGGAGAAATCAAGAACTTCTCAACAACCCTCTCATTATTTTAGCAGATTTTCCTCAAGGGAAATCAGCTATTGAGGTCGTACTCATGACGCGAGTTTCGAAAAAAAATTTCAAATGTTCATCGATCCTACCCAGGAGATGACGAAAATGAGGTCGGTTCAAAATTATATATATATATATATATATATATATATATATATATATATATATTTGTCTGTTAACGCTCTAGCGGTCGCAATTTTTGTTTGATTATTACCAAACTCGGAATTTAATCGTTTTATGTAAAATGGAAGATCAAGTTCGTTAATGGCTGAAATCCTACCAGAGGGAGAGAGGGGGGATTTTTGAAAATTCAAAATAGCTCCGTTATTATGGTCAGATCGAAAAATTGTGTAGAATCAATCTTATTGCAAATTAAATTTACTATAAATATTGTTCTATACATTTATTCTGAATATTGAATATTAACCGAGATATTTGCATTTGTATTTTGTGTGTGGTCGGCAGGAGTCGGCTATGTTCGGGATTTCCACCGAGCTCTGGCGGCCGTTTCTGTAACTGTTCGTCCCTCGTGAATTGGTTTAGAGATCCCTTACTACTAATGTTGTTATTGAGCAGATTTCTCTACTGTATAACTTTACATGGGAAATCTGCTTAATTTACGCAGCCCCTGCGTGACAGACTTTTTTTCTTAGTTTTGTTATCATTATTGAATACAATCAGTACTAAGGGTATAACAATTTAAAATAATAATATTTTTTATTTTGTTCAACAAGGCAAAAACCCTTGAATAGAAAGATGAAAATGCAAGAAGGTTATATGCATAAGATTTTTAACAACAAGATTCAAAGAAATAAAAAGAAAAGAGAAACAGGTGAACTACCAGCACTGTGAGCATTTAACATCATACCCTATCTTGTAAATGTTGGATATGTTTACCAATTAACTGTCAGTTTCAATAAGAAGCATGCATCTGCATCAAGTATTTTACTAATACTAGAATTTTCTACTCAAGGACCAGCAAGCCCTGTGAAATAAAATTAAATGCTGGTTCCATGAGATAGGAAACTGACACTATATGGCACCGACAACTCCCCTTAATACTAAATTTAGATTTTTAAAGTTGACTTTTTGAACCGAGTTAATATACAACACTTTATTCATGGACCTTTCCCATATATTTTGACATCCGACCCATTGCCGAACCATGGCCAAGTGCTATTTATTCAATCAAAATTCCATTCTAGTGATGTTCAGGTTTATTATTGTTTCTTTTATCTTTTTACTAATGGCTATTAACTTTTTCATTTTTTATTGGTCTTCAAAAGTATACTGTTACCCAAATTGCTTAGCAGCCTCCTGGGCCCTGCTCACACTGATGACTCGCTTCTCTGCAAGGTCAGATTTGTTCCCACAGAGTACAATATCGGGCTGGTCGCAGTAAGCATGCATCTGTTCAAGATTAATTCATGGATCATTATATATATATATACATAAATTTATTCGTAACTTTCATTAAACACTACATGTGACTGAATATATTGTGACTTTAAGATTAATAAATTTAATGAATACTGTCATCTAATAATTAAATAAGTTTCATGAGGTTTAATACATAAATCAAAACAATCTTAATAAATAAGATGCACTAAATATTTAGATATTTTACAAACTCAATTTACCCAAAATATTTATGAACCATAATGTTTTAAACAATGAATTGGGATTGAATAGAAACTGCTTAATGTTTAGTCTGACAGACTCAGGAATAGTATTTCAACTGTCCATGTTCCCTGAAAGCTGTAAAATCTAATAAAAGTAAATACACCGATAGGAAATGTAAATAGTACTATTATAGTATTGCAATGAGTAACATTATCATTCATTATTTAGTCTAAATTTTCCCATAATGACGAATGAATATTTAATATGGAGTTTATAATGTTTGTCAGGCTGAAATTTTGGATACTTAAAAATGTTTTGTAAGTAGTGAACACAAATCCCTGATATGACATCAAAAAGAAGGAAAGAATAAGTAGACCACAACTAGTCTGAATAACATTTTTTGGAATAATGTACTTATTGAAATAGAAAAGAAGTCATTAGGTTACAGATAAACCACCTATATTTTAAGAGAAAATAGAAAATGTCTAAAGTAAAAAAAATATCTGCAACTTTTAATAGTGAGTCATTTGGAATTGTTAAGTTCTAGCACTATAAGTAGAACATATTGCACTCCACCGTCTGAAATACCAAACTCAAAATTTTAGTTTATAATTTCAAGAATAAGAGTGAGGAGAGGACCTTACACATGTGGGAAGAACTCATCTCGAACTCCACTTAATAATATTTAATATGAGTCATCCTTTTCCATGTTTTAAGACATTGAAACTAGCAACTTTTAGAAATTTTAAATTGCCATTTCTGAAGCCAAAGTAAAATATATGAAAAGCCATAGTAAGATAGATATATCAAAAAATAAATTAAAAACATTATTCAAGAACAATAAACAATAAATTCTTCTTCTGCCATTATTGTGCTAGGAGGTATTCATCCCGAGATAGTTTCATTATTCATTGCATAAAGTTTTATGATTTAAGTATATATAAGACCTTAATGTCTGTCATGAATTATGATTTTTCCAAATTGCACTATATATAAAGAATACTATGATATTGCTAGATGACTCAATAATTATGATTAAATTATTTCCTGAAAATACAATAATTAATTAACATTAAAATTAGAATATCTAATGGTGTTATGAAACAAAATTAGTGAACAAAAGACTAAGCATAAAGATAAATATATGAGCACATTAAGTGAATAAATAACTCTGATGAGGCTCTAGGCAATAACATCAACTTAACAGGTGAGGTATACCCACATTATTTTTTCTTGATAGGATCAATGAGGCATTAAGGGTAAACAGAAAGTACCCCCCCCCCCCAAAAAAAAAGGTTAAATAATGACTGTTCAATATACTGAGGTTGGTTGTTGTGTCTGTTGATAATGAAAAAACATTCATCTAACATTACAGCAAAATACTGATGTACTAATTAAAAATTAATTTAAAAAGGAAAGAAAATTAGTAAAACCTAATGGATGAATGAGCTATCTAAATGAATAGATGAATAAAACTCCAATATATGAAACACTTAAAATGAAAGCCCGTAATACAATGTGACAGGACAGACACACATTAAAAAATTCTGCTAACAGTCCTTAGGTAAAACAAACACTTCAAATAAGGAGCCAGAAAACTTGTAGGGCATAGGATTTTTAATACAGGACAATTATAAATCAATTTATTATCTGACTCTGGGACCAGAGCTTGATGAGTATTAAAATTAAAAAGCTCCTTATAATATTGAGCAAAAGTAAATGCCATGATTGCAAGTAATAATTCCCAGTAAACTCAATTTTAATTAAAATATTTTATTGGTTCAAATCAAAGACAACTTTTATTAATAAGTATGGAATTTTTTTCCTTTCATATTCTTTTTTATAGAAATCTGGATGAATAATCACGTCACTACAACTATTAATAATTTAATATCTTGGAAATTAAATAAATACTTTTGTATTTACTTATACACAACAATGGAGATATTATTAAATTTTTAAATATGAAATTATAACAAAACATAGTCTCACCAACCTCTAAAAGATATTTTCATCATACTGTTACTTCTTGTCTAAGTGGGAAAAAAAGGGGACATAATTTCTCAAGAGCATCCTTCCATGCTTATTCAGTGATTGATGCCCTTAATTCTATATGTACATGCTTGTTAAAGAAACTGTTATATTTCAGTCAGAGGACAGTTGATTATTTCCCAAACAATATGGGGATGATGAATAATTAATTAAAAAATAAAAATAAACACAACAATGAAGTGCAAGTTAGATGGTTTGGGTAAAGACGCATTTGGATGGAGGGAATTGTGAAGAATGCATAATATTCCAAATGCTGTATACTTACTTTGAGCTGTTCTAGCCAGTTGCGAACATCGAGAAAAGACTGTTCGTTGGTGAGATCAAACAGGAGCAAAAACCCCATGGATTCACGATAGTAGGAAGTAGTCAAACTACGAAATCTACGAGAGCAGTGTTAGTTACATCAAACCTCACAAAGTCATGCACACACATTCAATTAGTAGCAAGCCCCTTGCTAGGGCTAATCTCACTTACTCCTCACCAATCTTGCAGGAATTACTAATGTGCAAAGGCATTATCTATGTTTCTCTTTCAAAAAAGCTTATTAATTGCTAGTAAATATATACAGCAGAAACTCCTCACTGTTCCTTTTCGATTAGTCAGGAAAGATGTTAATTTTTTAAAGCAATAACAATGAATCCTATGGTTTTGGTTTACACTCATGTAAGAAGTGAATGAAAAGACAGCCTACAAAAAAAAAGGGCCACTAAAACCATAGTAAACTTTGGGACCTTCTTACATATAATCTACAATCATTGTCATGTTTAGTGAATTAAAGAAAACATACAGCATTTCCCATTTAGCCTTAACAACTTGAGTAGGCAGGAAATTGAAGTGTTTTCTTGTTTAGTTAAGAAGATGTCAAAATTGATTGATTGAGAAGAAATAATGTTATGTTTTCCTTTGTAAACAGTAGCAGTCAGTATCATTTAGCTCAGGAATGGAATGAAGAAAACAATTTCTTATCTCAGGCTCAGTGAAATCATTTCACAGGATGTTGCAAAAATGTCAAAACAATTACTAAGAAGTTCATAATTTTGCTGGAATTTATTATGACTTACATGTCATAAACAATAACAACTTTATACTGCATTTTAGAATGGAGGCTTTCAAGAGTATAAAAAAATATTGTTAAGGAAAGAGACGACATTTTCGTTTTAGCACTGTTTTTTTTATATAGCTACCACAACGGAAGTCATTTTTCACCTGTCAGGCGACACTGTTGCCGGAGCCCACCTTGGCTTGTAACTTTCCACTGGCTTGACAGTTGTTGGGGAAGGTTATGTTGAGTTGACCTGAGGTGCCTTTATAATGATAATAGACAATTACTACCCAGTTTATAATTTTGCTGGTATTTATTGTGACCTACATGTCACAAACAATAACAACTTCAAACTGAACCTTAGAATGGAATCTTACAAGAGAATAACAAAATATTATTAAGGAACGAAATGACATTTTCATTTTAGCAATGTTTTCTTTATGAAAAGTAGCTAAGTTGGTTTGGTCATATGACAAAATTATACAACCTTTTCTTTCTTTGTGTATCATACTAAAAGAGTACGAAAAACAAGATCCTTTGGATTTTAAAATTATATAAATAGATTGCTTTCTAGCACCCACAGGTTTTGAAGTTAAACCTGAAACTTAAGTTCATATTTATACTTTTAATCCCAAAACAAAAGGGGTGTTCATTAACATCAGCCCAATGAGAAGCGTGTTACTGGGATAAAATAAAAAAAATCGAAATATTGATTTGCCTTATTGTAAATAAAAAGCAAATGAATTATCATACTCCTGCCATAACTAGCACCAGCAGAGAGGACAAATAATGGTTGGAATAATGCTGCCTATTAGACTGAATGGATATTCAAAACAGAAAAACGAATGTAAATTTGTACAATATAAAAAAATAAAAAAAATAGTGGGGTGTGTATATTTGCAAATGTGAGTTCATGAATAAAATATGTTCACGGGTCATAAGTATGAAACAACAATAGAAGCTATACATTATATTACTGAATTCCATTTTGGGCAGTTTATCATTTAGTTGTACTTAGTCCAATTTTTCCTCTTTCCGATAATCAGGTTTTCCACAATTTCCACATGCACCCAAACCCATGCCCATGCATGCATAGATAAATATATACATACATAATGAAATTATGACATAAGTTTCAAGAAATATAGGTTGATTTCATTCGGGATTGCAATTGTAAAAAAAAAATATTACCAAAAGTACCTTATGAAAACCCTGTGGTCCCAACAAATCTTGTATCCAGAAAAGCAGTCGAGTATTCTAAACCATCTCCATGAGATCTCAAGTTTATACTGCACTTAGTATGTGCTGCATTCTTCAAGTGTCTATGTAATATTATATTTAGTAAAACTTGGATAGAAATTTGGGTCGTTCTACTAAAGGAAACCAGCTAAACAAAACTAAAATATTGCATTAAATTGGAATACTACAAAAGTGTCTGCACTGAGCAGTTCTGATAAAATGAAAAGTGAGGATTTTCTGCATTTGAATTAGTTTTCTCATAAAGGAAAGATAGCATGTTAAGAAAAATGAAGAAATTCCTAATTATGCTTCTCAATAGCCTGTAAAAAAATGATATTTCAGTTTAAATGAATATTTTTTGTACTAAAAAAAACACATAAATAAGCTGTATCAAGTAGCTTAAACAATATAAATACTGATTTGTACAAATGCAAATATCAGTTCTGATATCATCCAATATTAATAAGCTGTTACTATAATCTCAATCTCATATCACATTCTTTTTTATCTCTGTTAATTCTCTTCATCATTTCATAGATTTTAAGCGAAGGCTTTATCTCTTAATCCATTTAGCTAAAGTTTGCCATAATTTAGAAGTGTTCATGTATTCAGTAAGTAAATAGTTGATTAGATCATATGGGGAGAAAGCCCATATTTTGTTTACAATTGAAGAAATTTTAAAAGGGCTTATCTTACTAAACCAGGTGAATTTGTCAACACATCTAGTGGAGGAAATTCGTGATGTAGTATTTTTCATAATTAGAATGCAAGATTTTAAAATTTTTGAAAGGAAGAAAAGGTACTTCCAAGATAGCTGAAATTCTCAAGCAATGGAAATCAGGATGATAGACAGAGAAAATATCATTCCTCTATCCTTCACCACAAATCTTGTGGGCTGGTGTACCTGGCTAATACACAGTTTAACTAAGTGGGCCAAATGTTATTCTCATCATCAAGATCAAGAATTGTTAACTAACAAACTACTGGACTGAGTGTTGGTAGTATCACTTTCACCACCAACAAATCAAAGACAAACTGGTCAATGCTGCAGACAGGGCTTGGGCAATAGGGAGAAAAGCTATTCACACATTTAAATTTGTAGCCCTTTTTATATATAGGGACTACTTGCTTCTACCCATTCTGTTGATATTTTTTCTTTTATCCATATATCAAAACCCTACTCCAGGAAATTGGAGTGTCTCATCAGGAGTCCAGTTCATTTCCTCAATCCTATTAGATAGATCAAACACCTTAATCACTGAATTTGTTCATCCAATGGTCGGTTACATAATTTAGTATATTTTAAAGACTAGCCTATTAAATTAAATTTGGCATTTAAATAAAATATAGAGACTTTTATTGTTAATAAAAATAGGATATTTGTATTTAAGCCTATGTTAATAAGTTTAATATCTTCAAAAATGACAATAATAGAAATTCTGGGAGTTTTTCCTAAGGACCAATGATGACTCTCTTGTAAGAATCAGTCAAGTTTCGAATAAAAGAATTTTAAGAAGAATTTTGGCAGCAATATTTCTGTCATAAGATATTTCCCCCATCTAAGGCTTAACTACCCTTGATTTGATCACTTCCTGCGTATATTTTACATGTATTTTTATAAATAGATGGAACAGAACACTGAATTTGAATCTCAAAATAGAATGTAGAGCATAGCAAACTGTATAAAATAAATCTATTAAAAATACTAATATAATGGGGTGTATAACAAAAAAAAGAAAAAAAAATAAAAGAAAAAAAAAAAAGAAAAAAAAGACCATTTTATCAAATTCAAGATTTTTAAGGTCTATTATTATTATTATTATTCCTATTTAATACTTACCAATACTTAAGAATCCCTTAAAGAGCATTCTTTCAGGTTTCTTAATTTCATTCGACATCTTCAAAAAAGCCTCATTTTGGTTATTTGTTTCGAAGAAGAAACATGACTGCCCTACGAAATTTTACTGGAAAAAATTATTAAATATGAAGGGGAAAAGTGTTCTTGACCATCGCACTCTACAGCGCTGGTTTGAAAAATTTAGCAGTGGAGATAAGAAAGAAGGGCTCCTGGTGACCATTAATGAGCTTCTGCAGGAAGTATTTGGGTGAAATCCGTCCACAAATACTCGCTAACTTGACAGGGAGTGTGCTGTGCCGAAAGATACAACAGCAATCAACAGTTTACACACCATTCATATTTGCTATACAGTCCAATTGAAGGTTTGTATTAATTCTCTCAGCCATTTGGTCATTGAAATCACCTAATATACGTAAATTAAACTCCGAACTGCCAATTCAATTCATATTCCTAAGATATTGCCAATATAGATTAATATATATATATATATATATATATATATATATATATATATATATATATATATATATATTTAAAAAGTGTATATTCATTCACTGTAAACAAGTTTTCTTTTTTAACTGGAAAGCAGAATGTAATCAAGAACATATTAATAAAAAAAAAACTCAGACCTTCCAATACTGAACAGTACTAGGTTCAGAACTGACATGTACATTTAATAATAATATTAACAGAAAACTATTTACAAGGCTTTGATACAATAATAAAATGAAAATATTTTCAATGGAAAATGTTTCAAATAATTATCCATCAAAAAAGTCACTTGAGTAAAACCTTGGATATTTCTGTAAACTCTCCAGCCTGTATCTGCACTAATTAATACTCTTAACTCTTCTTTAAAAATTAATAAAGCATTTTATTTCTTCAAATACTATTATTGAATAATTAACATTAATAATAATAGTATTTGAAAAAGAAAATATCTCTTTCTCTCCCTCTTTTACCCTTCTTTTCACAGGACTGCCCTTTATACAAGCAGTTTTTTTTCAATTTCTTTTTTTAAAACTATTCTATTTTTTAAAAGACGAAATATATGCTCCTTTCTACTCAAATAGATTATCCCCTCGAGTAGTGTGGCAAGCCAAAGTTCAAAATGTGTTTGGGTGCAGAGCAAAATTTTGAAACATAAAATGTTTTAGGATGCCCACAATTTAAATTATTTTATTGCGGATTTGTTTAAATAAATAATTTTTTATCATCCAACTAAATATGAACAGTAATGACAATTGAGCACATTTCGGGAAAAAATGTTGCCAACCCTAATAGCTTTATTCCCAGAAGGGAAATTTACCTGATGTCTAATAGGAAATTATTAGGTTAGCTACAGTGAAAAAAATAGTCAAACACAGACTGGTAAAGAAATATCCTTGGTGTGGATAAAAAAAATTCCAAGAGTATGAATACTTTATGGATCAAGTCCATTTATATGTGTAAACAAGGAGAATACATACTTCAGAATGATAGACATGAATTCCACAGTAGTACAAAAATTATTTTCAGTTTAAAATAATATAGATAGACAAGTTCTTTCAACAGCTAAGGCTTACTTTTAAATCACCTGAATGAATTTAGACACAATTAACAAATATTAAGCTGTCTCAACATTATACTGTTTTTCCTTGGCTTCATTTATACTTCCTTCGTTCATTTTAAATATGAAAGCTACTGTTGATAAGAGCACAGCTGTTGCTTATCAATAAATATTATAGGCCGTAGCTGTCCTGTATAAACCAATCCACAACTAGCAACCCAGACAACATAAAGGAAGGTTTTTCTTTTGAAGTGACTACAGCATGCTTTGTATTATTAGTAAGCAAATGTGCAGGCACTATGTCAATAAGTGGACCGACCCTCTGTCTTCAGAGTTTAACTAAATAGCTAATTACCTTTCCTGTCCAGCTGTATCCCAAAGCTGCAAGCATATTCTCTTTGTTTTACCATGAATCTTGTATGCCTGTAAATATTTTAATTATTAGTAGTCATAGGCTTTTTATGAAAATACAGAAATTTCAATATATTACATACCACTTTTTTAATTCTGAAGTCTATACCAACTGTTGAGACAAATCTGGAGTTAAACACACCATCTGTATATTGGTAGAGCACACTTGTTTTTCCAACACCAGAATCACCAAGGAAAAGAAATTTGATGAGGTAGTCATAATCATCAACAGCAACTGAGTCTAAAGAAAAATTTAAGAAATGCATAACATCTCAGGAATAAGTGAGATACAGTGATTTGGGTGACACCTCAAGGTAACAGTGATTTAGGAATAATGGGGTTTGAGGAACTGTAATATACTGACTTACGGGGCGCAATGAACACTCCTCTGAGTCCTAGAGATTTATGTTCCTGAACCACTGGTAGTGAAAAGTAAAAAAGAAAAAAAAAAAAAAAAAAAAAAAAAAATGTTAATCAGTAAGTTAGTAGAAGAGTAGTAGATCTAGGAAATCAAGAAAACATTTAATAGATAAGCTCAACCCTAGAAAATTTAATTTAGTTTATAGTCAACCAAGTTTGGAGATAAGGATGAATACAATTTGGGCTCAGTGCTATCCAGTTGAAGGGAGGGGGGCACTTTTCTAATCCTGCTCCACAATATTATATAATAAGTTATTCTGAGTTGGTATTCTGGCAGGTGGAAGTGACTACTAATGTATGTAGCATGAAAAAATTGTTGGCGACGCTTCCAGGATAATAATTTTGAGCACTTTCGATGATGCCAGCATCGAAAGCGCTCTGCCGTTTTAATAAATTATTATAGTGGAAGCATAGCCAACAATTTTTTCATCCTACATACATTACAATAAGTTAGTTCATTAATAGCTAACAACTCTTCCAAAATTATATTATTTTTTTTTCAAAAAGAAACTTGTTTCTTGACTACTGAAAGTCTGTTCATGCAGGAAGTGCATAAATTCCAAGATTTCTCTTGTGATGATAAGACACGCAGATAAAGTCATTTCTCTTTTGGTAAGAAGCCAATGCAAAGAAGAACTGAAATTTAACTTGAGATATTTAATATCATAGTAGGTTACAGTAGTGCTCCACAATGAGACCACTTTGTGATAACCTTTGTAGTTAGGTAAAGATGGGAGAAATTATGTGATGGGAAGACAGGTTCTATTTATCGGTTAACCTTGATTTGTCTGAAGAAATTAGCTGAATCTTTCCTTTTATATAAATGACTTGTTTTCCGCCTAAAGTGATAAATAAAAATAGTAGACCACTGAATTCACAAACTCTACTGGAATGGTGGAAAAAATATTTTCCAGAGAAAAGTGGATAGGAGGACAGCTAACTATACGTGAACAAAGTACAGCATGTGCTATGACAATCAGTCATAAGATAGAATCATCTGCCAAGGTTCCTGTGCCTTCCTATTAAATGGCTTAAGGAAGAGTAGAACCTAGCAGGCTGCCCACATAGACACAATATATAATGGGAAGATTAAGAATAAACCTCAAGGCTAAAGTTTCAGTAACGTGAAGAAGAGAACAAGAATTAACAGTACAGAATTGGAGGAGCCTACCTATAAACAGTAATATGGTAGAATGATTGTAAAGTCGCTGGATATACAATATAATTAAACTCTGTGAAACAATATCTTCCTCAATCACCTTGTGACAGCAGGTTCATATCACATTTCTAAATAAATAGTCACACAAAGAAAAGAATACCTTATTGTTTCCCAGAATCTCTGTATCATAAATAACAATTACAAAATCTTACTTTCAGAGCTAATGGTTGTGGAATCAATGATCTCCTCCACTCCTTGCATTGTGGAGCAACCTCTTGTTATTCAGATGAAAATAAAATGTCTTCGTGTAGAGTTGACTATCATTCAATCATAAATACCCTGCAATAAATTTGAAATGAATAGGTAAAACTCTCGTTTTTGTGAAATCAAATAATCAGTTTAATATATAAAAAAATTATTAAACCAATCAGTTGATGGAAGGTCAACAAAAATAAAAACTGAAAATGATAATTAAAATCAAATTTATTTCTGTAGAAAGAGATGAAGAGATAAAAATGATATTAATACGTCCTTTTAAGTTTTCCTCTTTGTGGCCTTCTGCCATAAAATTGATTAAGAGAATTTATATAGGCCAGTATTTTACTAAAACTATTTATATTCCATCGCAAGTTACTGAGTAGAGAAGGTGGTAAAGAAGCTATTCCATTTAAATTATTTCCACATGGACAAAATTAATATGATAGTTAACTAGACAAAATTAAAATGATGGAATAAGGGAGCATATTATTTAAACAAGAGAAATAAAGTTATTCATGTAATATTTCAATCAGAGAATAACAAAACAATTATAATTACTCAAAATATTGAATAAATATAGCTTGGATACATAAATGGATAAGAGAAGGATCATGAACATATCCTAAATATTCAAGATCATCCTACTAAACTTAAATTAAAGGTAAATTGATTACAATAATCATTGTATACTAGTAAATTATTATTAGCATGAAAGCAATGTTATTGCCTCTATATGTATATAACAAAGCCACCTGCTAAAGCAAAAACTTATTTTAATAAAGAAAAGACGAAACTCATAAAATCAAACTGACAACCACCTAAATATTAAAAAACATAACTCAACAGGTTGAGTAATACCCCTAACTTTATCTGCAAAGTTTATTGCGGTTGTAAAGGATTCGTTCAAACAAAGATTGATTGCAACTAATCCAACGATATAGAAGGTAAGGAATCAACCCAAAGAAGAGGAGCCCAGAAATATCATAAATAGTAGCAGTTAGCAATAAATAGTATGATTACTGGACACAGCAAGTCCCAAAACAAATTCTAAAAAGCCCGTCACGCAGGGGCTGAGTAAACTAAGCGGGGGAGGAGTTAAGAATAAGTGGATTGGAATTTGAGTTACGAATAACTGGATTAGTATTTGAGTTACGAAAAAATGTATAGAAAAACAATTGTAGACTATCAATAGTTTAACAAGATTGGTTCAATAACATTTTACGATCCGATTCATAATAATGGACATATTTTGAATTTTATTGTAGAATCCCCCCTCTACTCCATGTCTGATTTTAGCTAAGAACATGTGAAGAAGGTGTTAACAGAAAAGGATAAAAAAAAAAAATTATGGAATAAATCAAATAAACATTTTTGAGTCAGAAAATAAAATCTTAACTGATGGCGTAATCACACAACGAATTTCCATGTATCTCTCATAATGCAGGTCTCATGTAAACAATATTTGGTATATAACTTTAGAAAAAAGTGGATAACAGCTTATTGTTAGTACCACATGGTTAGGAGTGGGGGTTTACTTAGGTCTGAAAACCTAAAAATATCTCAGTTAATATTCATGATAGAGAAAATACGTATATAATAACATTTATAAATAATTTAATTTGAATAAAATTATGTACCATGATTCAAAAACCCCACTGGTCCGATTTCTGGCGTTAAGGAACTTGATTTTTCTTTTTACATAAAAAGATTAAATATATCGAGTTTGGTAAGGATCAAACAAAAATTGCGCCAACAGACAAATATATATAATTTTGAACGGATCTCATTTCCTTCATCTCCTGGATAGGATCTGTGGACATTTCAGGAAATTTTTTGAAAATTGCATTCCGAGTACGACCTTAACCCTCCGTCGGGCGCAGCTGGCCTGAGAGGCCAGGAAAACATACTTTTTGATACCGCGCCTCATTCTGTTTCCCCTGTGAGGGGCCATTCCCAGTAATTTCCTGATTTGTGTTCATGCTTAGAATCCCCTACTTTAGTCCATTGCCATCCTTCATCCAGACCGACTGGTCTCTAGGTGGCTTGTGAGGCCGACTGCGCCCAATTGCTCCTTAATTTCGAAGATGATTTTTTTTCAAGATATATCTATTGCAATCGTCCCTTTTACTAAGATTAATGCTATTCTATATGGAAGTTCGTCGATATCTTGAGAAATAAGTGCTAGTCTAACTCTGGCCTCTCAGACCGAATGCGCCTGATCAATTTTACTTGTTTTAGTATAAGCTTCATTCTATTCTAATAAAAACAATATTTTACGTTCTAAATATTATATTTGGTTTCCAAAGATCCTAGCGAAGTCTGTCCTACCAGCGTTTTAAATTAAAATTAATTAGTTGGGTAGTGGGGGTTTAAAATATGTGAGCGGCCTCTCAGGCCGGGTGCGCCCGATTTTGTTTCGTCCAGAGGTGCGCCCGACGGAGGGTTAAATGTGGTTTTCCTTGAGGGAAATCTTCTAATAGAGCTCTATTTTATACACCATATCCTCATTAAATAGCCTTATAAATGTCATGCTTGGTTATTATGTGATTCCATTAGGTTAAAGAACTGTATTGCTGTTGTATTTATTTTTATTATGATGATTTTTCAGACGATTTGCAGTGGAATCTGCTTGAAGGAGCTTGACTGGTACTCATATTTTCTGAATGATAATGAAGTTTTATTACCAGTTTTTCTTAAGGGAATTCAGCTATTGAGGCCCTACTCATGGCACAATATTCGAAATTTTTCTTCAAATGTCCATCGATGACGAAAATGAGATATTTATTTATTTACTTGTTACCGCTCTAGCAGTCGCAATATTTTGTTTGATCGTTACCAAACTCGATATTTAGTCGTTTTATCTAAAAAGAAATATTGAGTTCGTTAACGGCTGAAATCGGACCAGGGGGAGGGGGTTTAGAGGGAGAGAATTTTGAAAATTCCAAATCTCTGTGTTACTATAAGTTGGATCGAACAAGTGTATAGAGTGAATCTTATTGTAAATTAAATGTACTATAAATATTGTTATATACATTTATTCTCTGTCTTGAATATTAACCAAGATATTTGCATTTTTCAGCCTTCGGCAAACCTACACTTCTACTCATGTTACATAAACCACTCTCTGATATACAATAAACCACATTATTCCAAGCTTAAATCCCATATATTGTTTTCAGGAGACCTTTATTATAGGAGATAAATGCAAATGTTCTGGTGACCCCCCCCCTCGTCTTAAGTTCTGAGACTACTAAAATTTGGTTGAGATAAAAATTATTCTGATCCATTATAAATTACAGTGCTAGATAAAGTGAATAGTTTTCATTAAACTTAATATGTTATATTCTGATATATTTCAGTAACTTTTTTTTTCGGATGAGAAGTTGGCACACCTGTTTGTTTACTTTCAGAAGCTTCCCATAGGTAGGTTTCTTATGATTAATATTAATTCACTTGATATTGACAGTGCTATTGTGTTATCATTACGTAGATTTATCTATTGTTAAATTTCATGAGGGAAATCTGCTTAGTTTATGCAGCCTCTCCATGTCGAACTTTCTTTAGAAAAAGAAGGTTCCTAGATTGTTTATATGACCAAAAAACATTAGTGACACATTTAAAAACCTATAAAAGACAGTATATAGAAGAAAATAATAAATTGAACTATTTGTTTTATTATGATGTTAATTGCTACTTTACAATGTTCATCTGTTTAGAAGAAGTTACTGTGTGTCAAACGTTTTTTCTACTGTACTCTCATTTCGTAAAGACGGATCTTGTGACACTACTAGGTTAAGTGAGATTCCTCAAGTAATTTTCATACATAATATTCCATCTCTATATATGTTAATAACATTTTTTTTTTTTTTAGCAGGGGCATATGAGGCCACTTCTAGTCCAGAAGCCAAGATCTTCAAGATTAATCGACTCACCAATTACCCAGAACTTTGAGGAATAGATCAATAGCTAAACCGTCAAATTGACTTGATGTATTAAAATACCATCTCTACATTCAGATCTAGCTCTTATGCCACATCCTCATCCAAGACCTAAGTGTGACTTATATCACCATTCTCTGTAGGGCTGCCACAGTTCAGCAGATGCTGGAAATATTCTTCCCATATCAGAAACCCTTCTTATTTCTGTTAACTTTCCACGTTTTCTTTTAATTAGAATAGGCCTTCCTATATATTCAACACTCTCTTTCCTTGAAAAAACATATAACTCACACTTTGGATAAACGGGAACCAATTCCTTAAATAAAAATTTCCCAGTAAGCAAACTGGTTGGTCCAAGAACTGTTAGGGATTTAAAAGACGAATTCAGCAGAAGCACACCAGAGTATTGCAATCCTGTATCTTTTACTTGCCAGTCAAATTTAGTTATCTTCCTGATTAATATTTAAATATTAAATATCTCATAAGAGGCAAAAAAACATTATTAATGTCCAATTGAAGCTTGGGCGGTATAAATCGCAATTTCCATAGCACACTGTACCCCTCAGGAAAGCTTACTGAATGTAATTTCAAATGGAGATGGTTTATTCCGTCGGATGTTCCTGACTCTTCACTCACTAGTATGTCTGAATACTGTATTCCAGCGATAAAATTTGCTTTTCCTATAGTAAACAAGGTTTATACCCATTTACATCAAGAGGAGAATAACTTTAATGTTAATGTCAATAATAATTAACAACAGTACCTTCTTTTCTTTGCTATTTCATGCCTTGTGTTCATTTTTACTTCTCCATTAATGTGTCTCTTCATTATAAATCAGTAATTGACGCATGAAAAATTAAAAACCACTATCTCTTTTTTCCCTCTCTAAAGTTGCCTGAATTCTTTTTAAAAGAAATAAGTGTATGATCTGCTCCAGTTTGCCTGAAAGAATATTTGCAGACTTCTGTTTATATTAGTTACCAGCTACCTAGCTAGTTTTATTCAATTCATTAAATGATTGACTTAAGGTATGTTTAGTTGTTTTATAGTTGTCTGCCCAAGAAATACTCAAAATAAGAATTTTTTTTTTCAAATAAAAAGAAAGAATAAGAATTGTAAAATGAAGAGAATAGTTATTTATTATACAAGTGACGAAAGTAGATCATTTTACAACTCGAGTGAAACGTTTACCCACACGAGCGAAGCGGGTGTGGTAATTTCACGAGAGTTGTAAATTCTACTTTTGTCACGAGTGTAATATTAAACTTTTTCTGTAATCGTGTAATACATGATCAGATCTAACCAGAATATGAACAAAATTAGGATGTTATGAAGATTATGGTATGTTGTTGGTAGGTTATAAGCATGGTTGTGAAAGGTTATAAGCATAGTTATAAAACAACTAGTGATGATTGTGAAGTAGTGCAGTTATAAACAAGTGCAGGTTATAAACAAGGAAGGTAATTATTATTATATTTAAATTTTAAAATATATTGATTATTTCCACCAATAATTCATTCACATTTCAATTTATTTTGTTAAAATAAATTCTTACAATGTTAAGAAACATTTAAAAGCATTTAATTTCCAACTTCAAATTATTTTTTAATTTATACTTATTACTAATTAAGAAGGCAATTTACTTTCTTCACTTGTGAAGAAAGTGATTACTTTCTTCACTCTATTGCAAAATGTTTCACTTTCTTCACTCATTTCAGTTTAGTAATGTTACCATTATTCAACGATTACAGAAAAAAAAAAATATTGTGAGCTTTAATTTCAAGCCCCTCTTATTACACCCACTCCATTTGAGTATTAATAGAACCTGTAAATAGGGTTTCCAGTAATAAGCATATTAAGTTTAATGAAATTCACTACTGTCATTTTGTAAAAAGTATATAAAGACAGACACCAAAGGGTGAAATTGATGTAAAATATTAATAATATTTTATTCTTCTTATTCTGGATTCAATATTTGTATATGTTCATAAATTTATGGCAAGGGTCACCAATAAAAAACATTTTTTCCACAAAAACTTTATTGATACTGCCCTACATGTTTTGTGGCTGGTACTAGTACCAATTACTTCCCCAATGAGGAAGGGACAGTCATAGCGAGCAAGCGCTTATAATAACACCTGAAGAGTTGGTATGTAGCCACGAAAAATGTACGGCAGTATCAAGAGAGTTTGCAAGAAAAAAATGTTTTTTTTATTGATGACCCTTGCCATGAAATTATGAAGAACATATAATAATATTTGATGTACAGGGCATAGGATTACATAATTAGATGATTGATGGAATTGCCCCTTCAAGGTCAAAAATCAATCAAATCAGGTCAAAAAATATGATATTTTTGATTCGATAAATTAAGTTATTATCTAGAGCAACAGTCAAATAGATTCAAAATGCCTTAAAATACAAGGTGTTGTTATAATTCCTCACTCCACTTTATCATAAGTAAATAAGGTACTGATAAGAATTCATTGATTTCAGTTTATGAAAGAAGTGAAAAAATGTTTATACATTATTTTATATATTATTATTTTTACAGGTTTTAAAATGATTATATGTTTTTTTAACTTTCACAAAAATAAATCTAGATGTACATAGTAGACCTGTTTTCCTCAGACAGTGTGTTCTTTCAAAGCAACAGCTATATCTTCAAAGGCCGTTGACATAAACAAAAACATACAAAAATCGTGCAAGCAACATTATTTAAATTAACAACCTTAACCTAAAAAAGAAAGAAAAACCAAATTAAGGGGGCTCAGGTTAGGTGAGTTAAAGCGTTGACCTTAATCTCACATGGCAAACCTAGGGTGGCGAGTTCGATTCTCGCCTGGGCAATAGGAATTTATTTAGTGACGGAATACATTAAATAAAACCCTTAGTCCCACCCTGGCTAGAAAAGGGCGGTAACCTGTAGATAACCCGTCCTAATTAGCCTTAGTTGCAAAAAGTGGATGTTCATAAATAATTTAAATTTAAAACCAAATTAAAACACAAGTAAATGGTCAGCAATAGATTAAAATAGTAATAAATATCACAGGAAAAAAAAAAGGTGGGGGGCTTTCATGCTTAAAACCATAGTTAGCTAGTCAGCGTTTTAAAAAAAAGAAAACAGTTTAAAACTAAACTGCTAGAATTAACTTCTAAAAACAAATAACATATTAATTTAATAAGAGATTTTTTTAAAAAAACAACATATGCTAACATGAAATCATAAAATAATTATTTATTAACGTCCACTTTTTGCAACTCAGGCTAATTGGGATTCATAAAATAACAATTATATCTAAGACTTAATGTAAAAAAAAAAAAAACAAGCTAAAAGGTATACCAAAAGAAAGTGCCCTCTACAACTACTGGCACTGAAGATGTAGCTACTTATATGAAAGTGCACTCTGTCTAAATAAACGCATTGTAGAGGAAAAGAGGCCTACTGTGTACATCTAGATTGATTTTCCTCAACCACCCAGCTTCCCTAGAAGAAATTCATGAAAATAGTTGTCTTCAAGGGAAAGGCTTTCAATGCCTCTGAATTAATATTTAATTAAACAAAAATGGTAATTAGTTTTTCTCACATTCTAGATCTAAAAGTATGAGAGAGAAGGGGAGAGGCTAAGGGAAACCACTAAATTCATGAGGTAAAAATTGGGGCACGATTAGAGAAATTATAACAGTTTTTATTGAAACATTTTTAAGACAATCCACCTTCAACACACTTCCTGTACACACAGTTTAAGTGTTGGCGTAAGAAAGAAAATACACAAATTATTAACCCTTGGGCAAGTGTGGGATCTCACAGGTCTGTACTCTTTATATAAAATGAATGAAATTCTTTACCATTTAAAACAAATAGAATAACTAAACGTTAACTTCATCTTGAAATAAATATTCAAGCCCTTAAAATAAATAAGTTTTTGCATTTTATAATCTGTTCTACTCCTTGCCTACATTGCAGTAGACGTGTGAGCTGCACACAGCTATAACTTTAGAATCTAAATATATGTATATAAATATATATATATATATATATATATATATATATATATATATATATATCATATTCACATACATATAGTATTACAATAAAAATAATACTATTAGTATTGAACTAGCTAAAAAAGATATAATTGACAGGAATAAATTTATATAATGAAGCATAACAAATAAATGGCTTTCCCTATAAATAAAATAAAAATATTTTTTCCTTTTAGTTCTGAAAAAGCCGCTGCGCTCTGAAACAAATAAATAATTAAAATTTCAATAAACTCTTTCAAATCTATGATAACAATATGGCATCTCTAATAAAGCCAAATCTAAATTTGCTTAATATCAGAACTAGAAAGTTATTATCCCTAGGATTCTACTTTTTATTTCCTAATTTAATAGAGAATTTTCTATGATATTATTTAGTTTGCAATTTGAAAAAATGTATTTTAATCCTTCCTTTTTAAAAGGAGCATCTTGAGAATAATTTCTTTCCCATGAATAGTCATTGGGAATACTCAAGTTCTTTAAATTTATAAGAGATCAGCTGTTCGTGCTAAGTGTATAGTCAAGTGAAATTTGTGCTCTGTATTTATCTTGTTTTGTTCAATATAATAGACAGTGGATTTGTCGGAAAATAGTGAAATCTGGCGAGGTTTATCTCCTTCTTTAAGAAGAAAGATGAAGCCGTACCGAAGGAGGTAAGAGAAAATCCTGTAATAAAATCATTAACGAAGCTAACCTCAGCGATGAAGTAACAGAAGACGTTGCCATGACAACCTCTAGCTACTGCAGCGAGTTCCCAGAGCTGCCTAACCTCTCTCAACCAACTCAAGAACAGCACGTGTCAGCGGAGACTGAATCTAACCTCTTTATTGAACCCAAACCAAAGCGAAACAGGTACAGCCTTAAACCAGCTGTCATTAATAATCAACCCAAACCCATAACAACAAACAATAGCTTCTCACCATTATTAGACATTGACAATGATGAAAATAATGACTTACCCGGACATAATTTAACTGAACGCAATCCAAAGACTTTAAATATACCACCTATATTCTTACTCGAAGCAGATAACTACCAACATATACTTGCTGACATAAAAACAATTGCAAAAGCTGATTACAGCAGTGTTTCAAAAAAATAAAAGTAACCCTGACATCAAATGACGACTTCCGTAATGTGACCAGATTCTATGACGAGACGAACGTTAAATACTACACATTTCGAAACCCAGCTGACAGCAAATTATCTGTTATCATTAGAGGTGTTCCTTATAGCATCTCTGAGAAAGAGGTATTAGACGAACTCGCTACTCAGTACCCAGTTGTCAAAGTGACTAGATTACAAAATAGAGAACGGAATCCAACTCCACTCATGGCCGTAGAGCTTGAGGACAATGCTAAGAGCTAAGAAATATTTAATTTAAAGGCCCTTTTTAATGCTGTTGTGATCGATGAGCCAAGACGGAAATCCAAGAGGGTGTCTCACAACCCGCCCTAGACAGAATGCATGGACAAACAGGCCACCGCACCAACAGACCACAACACCTAAACTCAGTGACGCAACCACTCATTCTGATGATCAATTGACAGACATACTACTTAGTTTAATAAAACCATTTATCCCTAAAATAAAATCCTTTCTAACCCAGCTTTTAACCAACTTATTCTCAGTTAATCATGGCAGTGATTAATATAAGAAATCTTTCTCTACTCAACTGGAATGCCAACGGCCTAAAGATTAGACAAAACGTATTAACCAATTTCCTGAATAGACATGCCATTGACATCGCTTGCATAACTGAGACACACCTCATAAACACTGACAAATACCGAACTCCCAGATACAATATATACAGGACGGACCAAGAAACACGACGTGGAGGAGTTGCAATATTAGTAAGAAAGTCCATTACCCACCATAATTTACTACTTCCGACCCTTGATCGTCTCGAGGCTGTTGGGGTGGGCATGGTTCTCCACGATAACAGCATTCTAAGAATAATATCAGCTTACAACCGCCCTGGCACGAGGCTTATTCAAGCAGATTTCCAAAAAATATTTACCGGTGATCCCAGTATTTTGGTTGGGGACCTCAATAGTAAGCATGTCTCCTGGCGATGTAGAAAACAAAATAATAATGGGGCACAACTTACGAATATTTCCGAAAACTTAGGACTCATTATTACTGCACCAGACGAGCCCACGTTTTATCCGACGCAAAGACGATATCAACCTGACATTTTAGACATATCAGTAATACAAAACTTCCACTTACCTATATTCCACGACATACTGACAGAAATGGACTCTGACCATCTTCCAGTAATAATAACATTCCAGGACAGACCAAAACAAGTACCACCACCTACAAGACTCATTATTGGACCCATTGACTGGGAAAAATTTAAGACCGAAATGCATGAGAAAACCATCATCCCAAATTCTTACCGAACCAATCACGATATAGACACAGCGATTGCGACCTTTACAAACAATATTTACTCAGCCATTAGAAATTCAACCCTTAAGGCCAACCCCTACAATCGCCAGGTGGCGCACACTATAACGCCCTCACACATTCTGGAGCTTATTCACAAAAAGAATATTCTTCGCAAGTGGTGGCAACGAATAAGGGAACCAGAAATCAAACGCGAGGTCAATCGTTTATCTCGCTTAATTAGGCTTGAACTAGACAATGATAGAATCAACAGATACAAAACATACTTGACTAACATGAATTCTGGTGACCCATCGCTATGGCGAGAGACTAAACGACTACTCAACCAAACTACTGAAATACCTTCACTGACTAATGGAGACACTACAGCTTTAACTGACTCTGACAAATCTAAATTACTAGCAGATTATCTAGTAAATAAATCCCAAACATCAAATTATAGTGACCTAGAAACAGACGCTACTGTATCCACATCCTTCATACACACTAGACTGACGAACCACAACATTGACTTTATATCCCCCAAAGAAATTGCCTCAATTATTCACAAACTTTCCCATAAATAAATCTCCTGGCGAAGATCAAATAACCAACGCAGTTTTGAAGAAGCTTCCCCGCAAGTGTATTGCTCTCCTCACAAGCATCTTTAATGCCTGCCTCAGACGAGCGTACTTTCCGGAGAAGTGGAAACACGCTCACGTCATATTTTTTCACAAACCAGGCACACTGCGAGGAAACCCTGCAAGCTACCGCCCCATAAGCCTTCTTAACACGACGGGAAAGCTCCTAGAACGCCTGGTTAATGATAGACTTAGGAATCATCTTATGGACTTCATCCCTCTCCATCAATTTGCCTTCAAGCCTCATCATTCTGCCGTTCAACAACTCCAAAGGGTAGCGGAAGTTATCACGCAAGGATTTGAACATAAGCAGTATACTACGGGTCTCTTCCTCGATGTCTCAAATGCCTTTGACACTGTATGGCACGAAGGACTGCTGCATAAACTTAGGATTAGAAACACTCCAGCATACCTATATAGTATTATTGCATCCTTCTTACAAGGAAGAACATTTCAAGTGAAAATAAACAACACTCTCAGCACGAACCGGGATATCAGAGCTGGCGTACCGCAAGGATCCATACTTAGTCCATTGCTCTACATCCTCTACTGCAGTGACATCCCGCAGGTGGAAAATTCTGGTTAGCTACCTTCGCAGATGACACGCTCCTCCTCACTCAAGACAATACCCCAAATACTTCCATTCTCCATCTCCAAAGAGCAGCTGACCAGGTCTCAAGATGGTTCAAGAAGTGGAAGCTCTCGTTGAACCCCGAAAAAACGCAGGCCAAGATTTTTGCTCTTCGTCGTTTCAAGAACGAAGATCTTCCTGAACTGAAAATAGGCCATCACTCAATTCCTTGGACTCCGAAGGACCAGAGCATCCGCTATCTCGGAGTACATTTTGACACACGACTTACATGGCGCCATCATATCCACATTAAATTGCAACAAGCACACACCCGACTAGCACAAATATACCCGTTAATAAATAAAAATACACCACTCAAACTGACTTGCGCAACACTACTTTACAAAACACTTATACTACCTAAATTAACATACGCATGCCCAGTCTGGCTGGGCATCAGCAACATACACAAAAACAAAATACAGTCCTTCCAGAGGAAAGTACTTCGGATAGCGGAAAATGCTCCCTGGTTTGTTAGGAACAGCCAAATCCACAGGGAATTGGAGGTTGCTCCTATCTCAGTTCACATCCAACAGCTTGTAAGGAAACATCATGCCTGCCTTCCTATGTCAAGTGGAGCCACTCATTACAATTTAGGTACAACTACTGAGGGACGACTACGCCTGAGGCTGTACCAAAACATCTTAATTTTGTAAAAATCATGTAACAATTTGTGTATAATGCCTTAGTTGTATTGGGCCAAAATAAAATTTTCTTTCTTCTTTCTTAAATTTATAAAACCTGGTGGGTAGGTATCGTTAGTCCATCATTAAGTAGCAAAATTGAACCCCTCCCCCCCCCCTCTCTTTGATCATGGGTTTTCTCATGGAAATAGAATGTATGTGCTGAGATGAGTTCAAAAATTTGTATACAAGCACCTGGGGAATCTGATTAGCCTGCCCCTGCATAATGGACTATTTTGGAAGTGAAGGAGTAAAGACCAACTCCATGCACACTAGTAGATCATTCAAGTGAATTTTCAAATATTGTTTCAAAATTATTTTAAGACTAATATTGTTTATAAGGGTTACAGACTGTTTTTATAGTTAATGATGAAATAATATAAAACCTGTGATTAATTATGAAATGGCTTCCATGGAGGTTCACAAACAAATAAAATAAAACCAAAACTATGTTGAGCTTCCTTAACATGTGACAAAATTCAGACAACGAAGGTTTTTGATTTAATTCTTTGAAGCTCTAAATTTAATCATTACTAATTTATGTAATCTAGTAAAATTAATTAAATAAAGATAAAATAAGATTTCATACTTATTGTACATCGCAGAAAGAAGTCTTATACTTTTCTCATATCTGGCATCCTTTTTAGTTGAAACTTCCATCCAACTCTTTCGCACTTTACTCCAATGGTGAAGGTTATCATTTAAAATATCTTCCCTCGATGGTGGTTCAACCCCTTCCTGAAATGCAATAATAGAAATTCAAATAAAACATTTAATTGTAAATCTAAGCAGACAGAACAATAGTTGAATAGGACAGTTACAGATTTCAAAATAAATTGAATCAAATAGTCAATTCAACTTTCTTAAAAAGGCCATCATCATGTCCTTCTGAAATATGACTAGAACCAATACTCAATGAAAAGAATACTAGATCACTGATTTAGCTGCTGCTTTACTAACAACTCAAAGAACTGATAACAGTTATTTAATAATATAAAAAGAAAAACTAGAAAAAAAACACTATTTGCTTTTACTACATTCTTTCATTTTACCATGAAATGACACGCTACCTTCCTGAAGTGGGGAGTTTGAAATTAGAAGTTATGTTTATGAATGAAAACTAATACTTCACTTTGAATTTTCATTTGCTTAATTAGTACCATAAAAAAGAAATGAAGACTAGTAAAAATGAACAGGATTCCAAAGGTTTTTTTTTCATATTATTAAAAAGCTATTAACAGTTCCGGACCTCACATAGTCTGTTGAAGACCTCACAAGGTCTGTTGAAAACAGTATTCAGAATTTAAGCTTAGAATGAGAGGTGTCATGATATATATGCTAACTGTTAATGTGAGATAAGTAGAAATGAAGGAAACTGATAGATTATAGAAGTGGGGAAGAGTGGTAGGATCTATGAAATATAAACTAAAATTTTGATTCTTTACAACTAGTTCTGCTTCATTTATGCACAAGGAATATAATATATTCTGCTTTTAGATAACTTTCACATAGACGGTTAATTTTGTAGAAATAAAAATGGTTCATCCATACCTGCATCATAGTTTTGAAACTTGAACTGTATGGTATTAGTTGTGGAATCCTTGATGACTGTATTTCTTTTGTAGCAGGTTCTGGAGAGGGCAGCCTGTAAGTATCTCTCACCGAATCAAAATCATTTGCATCCTTTGGTAATACATAACCTGGTTCTTCTTTCACTTCAGGAGGAGGATCCTTTCTCCTGAAAATAATAATAGTTTTTTTTTTTTCTTTTTTTTTTCTAAAGATAATATCAGGTAATACTTTCTCATTTACTTTTGCATGATAATAATAGACTACGACATTTCCAATTTAAATTTTATTGCACCTTGAATAAATAAAGCAAAGTGGTAAATTATATAATGTAAAAAATATTGGTTAGGCATCATCCCTATTTACTAGAACACCCAGTATAAAATGCAATTGAAGCATTTAGAATCAAGAGTTGTTAAGTAAAGTAAAAGTAATAGTGATTAAACTTTTACGAGTAGAAATGAGTATTTCAATTTTAACCTTTATTATATTAAATAAAAAATAATTTTTCTAACATTTTTTGCAAAAAAAAAACAAAAAAAAACTCTTGGCCTAAAAGAAAAATAGATAATTCTGTGTCTAGTTCTAAAAAATGGTACTAATTATAGCTGAATCGAGGTAATCCATGTCTACAAATCAGCTGTGCTCAGTATTCAAAAAACAAAATTAATTGAAGGGGGTTTTAATTCCAAAATACCCAAAGAGTTCCAAAATTAAAAGTATAGGGAAAAACCCTGTAAGCATATTGTACATTCTAACCATTCTACAACGACAACGGACCATTATGATATATTCAAATGAAACTGATACACACAAATCAAATTAATCATAATTGGGGCAGCTAAGTAGCTATGATCTGCACAACCTGAATAGCAATTTTTGTCATGTAACTCTTACAGCCTACACTTTACACAATAGCTTGAACGAATCAGGCAATATTTCATGTGTCCCTTTTCAAAGTTTTTCATTTCAATTTTTTCCATTTGCATCATCATTATTTCCTTAATACAACCAATGGATCAAAGCATTATTTCCCATTTTTGAAACTATAAAAAGATATTTCTCCATTTTTTTCTAAAAGAAAATTTAACTGGTTCAATGAAGGCTGAAAATGTGGACAAAACAAAATGACAGTGAAGCTTAGGATAACAGTGACAGTGGGGCTTAATGAAAATGTTAGGTCTGACTATTGTATAAAAAAAATATAGAAGAGGAAAATATGGTACCTGCCTTGAATTGAAGACATCTTAAATTCCATAATTCACTATCATTGATAATAGCGATGTTGGTTAATGGGACAATGGAGAGGTATTTGAACGGCTAAGTGATAGTGACAAAGCAGCCCGTTACAGGAACACGATTAGTATTACATCTATCTCACAACCAGATGATTCAAAGGACAGTGATGATAGCAGTTTTGGAACTAAAGAAGGAAAAAAAATCAGTTAAGAATAGTAATAGTTGAATATCCTTCTAAAATTCTGCAAATAGAATGTTTTGATTCCTACGTTATGAATTTGAGAATATATATAACAGGTAAGGAAAACCACTTGATCCCCCCCTCCCAAATAATATTAAATAGTTCACACAAACTAATGCCCCTCTAACTATTACTCCACATATTTGAGATTCTACTATATGCTCAGTGAAGAGAACCTACTTCTTTCAAACTTATAACTCTCCACTTGTGGCAAATATTGTGAAAAACATAATATAGTAAACATCGAATATGGTATGATTACAATACGTAATTTGTTTAAGGGTATATTAAACTCCTTCTCATCTCAATTCTACAAATAAATCTCCTATTTAATTAAAAGTGAAGGTATACCAATGACTAAGTCAATCTAACTAATTATGACTACGAAGAAACAGATGGGAATAAGCTACCAAGGAAAATGTAAGCGCAATTCATAAACATTATTAATTACTTAAATCCTGCCTCTTAATAAAAACTTTTATCACTAAAGAAATTCAACCCAATGTGCGTCAATATGCATTGGATTATAATTTGATGTAAACTTTACACTGGCCACCTTTATAAAACCACTGGAAGAACAGAAAGAATACGATTTGTCCTCTGCAGTAGAACTCGCTGACATTCAATTATTATTTGAATATGGTGTACAACTATTCAACTCATCTGGTACTAGTATACTTAATAGTCTTTTGTTTTCTTTCTTGAAACATATCAAAGCAGCTTTATTATCAAAAATAATCCCTAAAACAACTTCCTTTCCAGTTTAGTTGTTTGCTAGAGAGACAGTTTTGGTTATTTCACCAATTTAAAGAAATCACTTGAAATTTAAGATAGTTTGATTTAAAAATAGAAACATTTAATAACATTGTTCTCAACTAAGCTGGAAATGTATCATTTAACAGAAATGTTGAAACATCTACAGAAATCATTTGAGGCTAAATGATGATTGTATTTTTTTTTTTGGTTTAACTTTTTGCAATATTTTTACATTTTCTCGTCTCAATGCTTAGGATTTACACCTGAGTCCAGGATTTATTTACACCTGAGTTAATAATAAAAATATTTGTTATGTACTTAATTCTACAAAATACACAATATTTTTATATTACCCATTTTCAGTGTATGTATCTTTTTTTATATATAACAATCATAGATTATCGTATTAACCATATTATTCATAATCATAGAAAGAATTCCGCATTCCGAACCATCTATGAATAAAGTTTTGAGCGTATAACTCATTTAAACTTCGGTATACTACAAAAGTGTACATAATGAAAGTTACTTTAAATAAACAACTTTTTTCATGTGCATATTTTATTTTATTTTATTTTAATTATTAATAGATAATTTAATTAATAATTTATTTTTTTAATTTAATAGAAGAATTAGGAGCACGAGTAATACTTAGCCACTTCAGATTTTCCTAATAACAAAAGAATTACCAAAATTGGTAATTAACTTGATGTGAAGATAATCAATAAAAGGGATACCCAAAATCTGGAATCCCCATTTTCAAAGATAAATTGGTCCAGCATAAAATACAGACACATTGGGACATTTATTTAACTACTAATTATAATATTTCTTCCTTACAAAACTAAAAAAAAAACAAAAAAAAACAGTTTACTACTTCCTAATACAAAACTACCAATAGGAATTCATTTTTAAAAGGGCACATTTAAAAAGGAGAAATTGGAGATTCCTTGGGTTTGTCTAGTCATAAGAATTCCAAATGTCAATAAATTTAATGTTGACCCCTTTTACTAGAACAAGTCAAAATTCGATTTGAATAATAATTATCTGAAGGATTTTTACCAACTTATATAATACATTTTGGTTTCCTTCAAAGAACTTCTCAAATCGAGATTTATAGAATTTCCCAAATATATCAAATGATTTCAAAGAATTATTAATTACACAAACTTTGAGGTAAACAATTTTATCCCTTATAAAAATTGAATGACTTTAATATTAAATTATCAAGACCCATTTTCTATTTAGATAATGAAATCACACTTAGAGGAAATAAATCATTCTCTCATTTATCATTAGAATCATAAAGTAATACTAATCAGATCAATGGTGGTGCAATATATTGCACATTTCCTAACTCAAAATATATGAAATAAAGGACATACAGCTGGAATAATAAGGAGAAATTAATAAAAGCAGGCATGGATATAACAGACAAAAAGGAAAAGAACTCAGAATTGGAGACCTGACAAGAGAGGGAGGCAGAACCAGCACTTGTTGGTACTAGAAGAGTATTGAACATTGGGTGTTACTTCATAAGTTATGCTGTGGACTTATGATCATGTTGATTTATTTTCTATCCCCGTAAACAGATTGTGTAAATTTCAGTTTTACCCAAAATGATCATAAAACTTATTGTATACTCACATATTATAAATTTGATGAGGCTGGTTTGCAATCCAAGCTCTACATATCGGATAAAGAGGAGTGTTTTCATTGAATTGTGCAAGATCCACACTGCGATCAAATAACTTCATTACATATTTATTCACGTCTTGATCAGACTGTTTTTCATTAAGCTGCCTCTTCTTTTGAATAGCTATTCGTTTTGACCTGACCATAAAAAAATAATAATAATAATAAAAACTCATATTTTCAAAATTAGTTAACTGGCAAAATATATTTAAAACATCATACTTAGAGGGCCATAAATCATCATCACTCATGTCACTCTCATCCTCAGAATGTGGGAGGAGATCTTGTAGTGCACTCTTATATCTATCTCGTGCAGAAATTATTTCATCGCCACCTTAAACAGAGTATTGGTATATTATTAAAGGACATGAAGTTTCTGAAATATAAATATAATAAATAAAAAAAAACCTCTAAGTCTCTGAAAAAAAGCCATTAAACAAACAAGGCTTTTGTAATTTTTCATAGCCCCCTCCAGCTCGAAAATAGCACTTTTCTCCCAAGGGGGGAACCAACTATTGAGGTTCTACTCATGGCTCAATTTTAGAAAACATTCCTCAAATATCTATAGTTCCTACCTAGGAGATTATGTAAATGAATTATACAAAAAATTGTTTCTTATAAAGATTTATATATATGTCTGTAAACAATTTATCTAGAGGGAGCAATTACTGTTCTAACAACCATGTTTTATAATGATCTATCATTACAAAACATGATTGTTAAACATTTTATGTGAAATTAAATGTCAAGTCATTAGTGTCATAACTTGAACATTAAGATTGGGCATTGTAAATAGTTTCCTCTTCTGAAATTAATCTTATTGGTTAAATAATGAGTTCCAGTTATAATATACGAAACTTACACGAAATGAAATGAAAATTATAGAAATTAAAAATAAGCCTAGAAAAACAACTAATTCCTTCTAAAAACATAGAATCAGAAGTAATAACAAATGAAAATAAAATGGAATTAGAAATGTTGGAGCAATTAATAAATGAATGTTTTATAACTTCAAAACAGAGTGAACAGTTAACCATTTTGTCTGTCTTACAATCCAGTTGGAGTGCAAAAAAAATTGAAAAAAAAATTCAAAGTCAGCAACTACATGGCACGTTCAGTGAAAAAATTAGAGAGTGAAAAAGTTGTTCTATCAACTCCAAATCCCAAACCTGGGAAAGCTTTGAATGAAAATAATACTCAGTTGGTTGCAGATTTCTACAACAGAACAATAATTTAGCCTAATTTCTGAAAACCAGCTTGAGTTGAAGCATTAGTGGTAGTGAGCACCATAAATAAAAACAAAACACGTGCTTTTTTATTACCAGAAATAATGTTTAGAATATAACATTTACATATCAATGTGTGGTACAAAATTTCAGAATAATTAGTAGTTTTTTATTCAAACATTGGCGGATGAACTTAAAAATAAATGCTTTTAATATAGAGATTATAGAAATTTCATATAAATGACAATACAATTTTTGTTTTCTATATGAACCGATAGTCATCCCATTATTCAACTTCATATATCAGTAGGCAATTATTCTCTTTAGCACATAATTTTTTTTTTTTTAAAATATTAAAGAGGATGTTTTATAGATTTTAAAATTTAATTTTTTTATAAAATTTTAGTTTTACATACCACAGTGCATATCAATTTAAAGAGAATGGAATTATAAAGAGAATGACCGCAATTTGAGCTGTGCACAGTAAAGTTTTTTATATATAGCAGTTTGAAATACGAAAGTGTTAAATTTTTGAAATTTTTCATTTTTTGAGTCGTTTACTCAAAGCATTTAAAATTTCAGTTTGACAGACAATACCACTGTATTAAAACTACTAATATACTAAATTTTTAAGATATCAAGGTTCTGGAAACTGGCTGATTTGATATGGAATGACCCATAGCAGACCTCCCTTTAGGGAAATCAGCTATTGAGGTAATACTCATGACACGGTTTTCAAAAATTTCATCTAATGTCCATCAATCCTTCTCAAGAGATGACACAAAAAAAGTCAGCACTTAGGGTCTGCGTAAACTAACCAGATTTCCCATGTGTGGGTATAACACACTCTAACCATATATTTTATATTTCTAAGTAAAAATCCAAAGTGTATGAGTGGGGTTTTACTGGAGACTGAAATCATGAAAGTGCTAATAACTCGCTTAATATTTGAGCAACAAAAATGTAAGAAAAACAATTGTATAGTATACATAGTTTAAAAAGAATGGTTCTATTACACTTTTCAATACGATTCATAATTTTGGAGATTTTTTGAATTTCCCTCTCTAAACCCTACATCTTATTATTTATATATATCATTAACAGATTTATTCAAAGCTTAAATATTGTTTTTATTTTTTAACTTCTACTGAGTGAGATATGAGGAAATACTTTCAGTGTGACCTCTTTATTTAAGATTTGAAGTTCTAAACTAATTTTATCAACACTATAATCATCATGGAAAATTAAAAACACCTTTCATGGAAAATTAAAAACTATATTAGGTCCTGTAAAAACTTTCACCATAATTCAACAATTAGAAATGCATAACAATTTCATTGAAAAATTTTGAATTAAATAATTAAAAAACACAGGTCGCATAAGGATATAAAATTTAACCAATATACTTTTCGATATATAAAAATTGATATAAGACCCACTTTATTTCACTCTCAAACTCAAATTCAAAGAATGTATTGAAATAAATTGGCACATTAAATTTAAAATGTCCAAAAGACGGTATAAAAAAAAATAACACAAATAAGTTAATTATTTTCTACAAGATAAATTCATAATACTAAGATAAAATTGAACTTACTCTGTGGAGAACGATCTCTGAACTTGCCAGATTTAGGGGTACCTCCCAAACGCCGTTTTTTCTTCATTTTACGCAATTAGACAAATAATAACTACAATTTTAAAAAATATAACAATTGCTTTCGTTTAAAAAGTTTAATGAAAACAATATATTCAAAACTGACTTTTGAACTAGAGCCACAATATAAAACCTGACCATAACCTTCCAGAATCCAGGTTTGTATAGACTGCAATAATGCATGTACAAATAAATTAATTAGTAAAACCAAACATAATGTAAAAATATCCTGCATTCAAAGATGTTAATATTTCCACGATGGTTTGTAGTTGTGTATTGTAAAGCTATAATCGAAAAATGTAATGCTGGGGGCGGGTCAGAATATTTGTACCCCATTTAGCTATTTTTTATTGAGAACCATTTTCATTTCCTCTGACCTAATTTAGTTGTAATATGCTTCGTTCTGCGATGATATTCTAGATTCTGTGTGAGTCTTGTGGCAGCTTCATTATCGATTTGAAGCTCAAGTATTTTCTTCAATCTCGTAATGCCTGAGAGTAGTCTCTTCAGCCTCAACCCCAGCCGCGCCCTGTCCTATGCCGAAGCCGTCTGCCAGGACATCTCCGACCAGCTGTGTCCCAGTAATATCCACGTAAATCCGGCCAAAACAGATGCCTTGATTTTTTCTTTTCACAAAGCACGACGACGGCTCCACAAACATTTCACTCTCAACGGGGCCCAAATCCCGGTCTCTGCTACCATTAATTATCTAGGGATACATGTGCAACGTCATCTCCGATACTCAACCCACGTCCGGAAAAAGCTCCTCCAGACCCGAACCCGTTACAACTCCCTCAAACACCTCCTCCTCTCACCCAACCTCAGTCTTCGACTGAAACTACTCATCTATAGAGGCATCCTACAACCTGCCCTCCTCTATGGTGCTCTCCTCCTCAACTTCCTGCCCAAAACCTCCCTCAAAAACCTCCAATCCTTCCAAACAGGGTAGTACGGAAGATTGTCAAGCACACATCCCTCTTCAACAAACGAGCAGCAGAGATCCGGGACACACTGGAGTTGGACACGGTTGCTCAAACCCTCAAGAAGAGGCACGTCAAGTTTTTCGACGCTGTCAGAGCCCTACCCAACCCCCTTTTCAACTCCCTTGAACCACCACCCCTGCCACAAAACTGGCAAGGAAGAGGCGGAGCCTGTCTAATCGATGTCATCGAATTAGCAGACCCCCCGCCAATGTAAATATTATGTAAAAATGTTCAAATTGTAAATAAAAATTGTAAATAATGTAAATAAATCTTCAACACTATGTGAAATACCCTTCACGTAAATAACAAAAATAAATAAATAAATTATCGGCCAGAAATGGTCACCTTTCCTTTCGCTTTCTTACCTCCTCTCCTACTATCTCTTCTTCCCGCTATTCCTCTTCTTTCCTCTATCCTATAACCCACGGGGTATCCCAGCTACCCTCAAAGATCACAATAAAATTTCCCATCACAACCTCACCTCATCCACCTCCACTCCTTAAAATATATTACTAATATAGAGCAAGGAGTCTCTCAGCTCAGAAAAGGTGCTTCGAAGCATCGCCTCTTTTTCTATTAGTTTTAGTCTTAGATATAAGTTTTTCTTGTAAATAAAGCTGCGATTAGGGGAAAAAAAAAAAAAAAAAAAAAAAAAAAAAACCATCCTGGTGCTGCTGTGATAGTCCTGCTGACCTCCTAGGTCAGCACCACTATAGCTTTCCTGGATGCCACTGCAGTATCCTCGCTGGTACACTAGTTTTATATCTGTTGTTCCCCTAAGGTAGCTGAAAATCCTGCTGGCTCTAATCCAGTCTTCTCTCCTAGGTTTCTCCAGTGTCCTAGAAGCAACCCCGACTGCATAGGCTATATCTGGTAGTGTACCTGACATGAGATACATTAATGCACCCACCGCTTGTCTATATGGAAAAATGTCCTTCAAATCTTCTTTTGGACAAGCTTTCAATTATTCCATGCAAATCGTTCCTACATTTTTTCTGTGTTTACTTTCTGATCAACTTTGATAGAACCATTAAACCTCTGTTCGATATGAAACCATAAGAAATATGAAGCAGACTTCTCAGTGATCATGAATTCTGTCTTCAAGCTTTGGAGGAACTCATCCAACAGACTATCATCGATAGCAGTGACCATTCCGACATCTACATACAGAGCATTCTTAAGACCATTATCCTTAATAAATAAAAGGTGTCTTCATCACTCTTTACCAAGTTTCCATCGCTAAACCAAGTAAAAAGTTACCAAATCGCTTACTACAACATCGCGGAGCTTGTTTCAGACCGTAGAGACTCCTCAGTAAATGGCATACTCTGTTAGTTCCATCACTGAATCTTTCTTGCTGTTCCATATAGATCTCCTCATCGAGTTTGCCGTATAAAAATGCTGTAGAAACATCAAATTGTCTCAGCTTCAAACCTTCGTTGGTAGCCTCTTTAACCAAAGCTCTGATCGTACCTGCTTTCTCTGCAGGACTGAAGGTTTGTTCATATTCGGTTCCTTTCTTCTGAGCCTAACCTTTAAACAAGACGAGCCGGGTGAAATGCAGTTTAATCCCACCCTTGTTAGGTCACCTCACGCCATCTTGCTTTTTTTTTACTAACGTGTCTTCGGGTTTCCAAAGTGCTTACGCATCCATTTCATTACCACTTTAATGATCTAACAAATTAAGTGTGTTAAAAAAGATAAAGTTAAATTAAAGTAAGGGACCGATGACGTATTTTGGAAATGTTTGAATGCGGTCACTAAAGTCTATCCTCCGCAATCTAAGGATCCACCAAATTAAGTGTGTTAAAAAAGATAAAGTTAGAAAAACAAAATGGCCGCGGTTGCCATTTTCAAAAGTGCACCGCCAAGGGTGGGATTAAACTGGATTTTCACCGACGAGCCTTATACTTGTCCACTGTTCCATCTGGATTAGTCTTTAACTTATAAACCCATTTACACGGTAGAGCTCTCTTTCCTTGGGGTAGGTCTTGAAGTACCCAAGTATTCTTCTCTTTCAGAAAGTTTAACTCGGTAGACATAGCTTGCTTCCAACTTTCATGGGTTTCACCGGATGCAGCTGCTTGATATGAAGCTGGTTCACCGTCTTAAATCGTACTCAATTCTAACATATAGTCGCCATATATGCGAGGTGGAAGTAATGCAGTGCGATCCAAAGGCTCCATTCCATGACCCTCTCTTTCTTGAAGTGCCTCTTTATCCTCTTGAAGACTCTCATCCTTCACTTCATCATTTCCATGTTCTTCCTCTTGCCTGAATTCCCTATTCTCCTGAATGCAATTTCTGTTCTGCTTCACATTCACAAAAGTTTCTGTCTTCGATTCAATAATTTTAGTATCAAGAGCATTTTCCTCAAAAGTCCGTCACGCAGGGCTGCGTAAACTAAGCTGATTTCCCACGCGAAGGTTTACAATAGATAAATATACATAGAGGTAACACTATCGTGAATGCTCAGTAAATTTACAAGTTAATCTTATACGTACCTTGAAGTTAATAATCTCTACAACGGAAAGCGGCTGAATTGTAAACAAACAGGCCAGCCAACCTTGTTGCACTGCATAGGCAGGATTAATTTTATTGAAAACAATTTACTGAAGCTAGTGTTTTAGTTTGTAATGAATCAGAATCAGTTTTATCTCAATCACTCAAATTTTAGTAATCCAAAAACAAAAAAGGGGGGGGTCAAGAGAACATACTTGCATGTATCTCGTATAATAAAGATCTATTGGAACCAATATTTGGCATTTAAGCTTCGAATAATGTGGTTTATTACATAACTAAGTATTGTTTATGTAACACTACTAGAAGCGGAGGTTTACTGAAGGCTGTAACTGAAAAATGCAAATATCTGGGTTAATATTGAAGATAGAGAATAAATGTACATAACAATATTTATAGTACATCTAATTTGGAATAAGATTTATCCAATAAACTTTTTCGATCCGACTTATAGTAACGGAGATATTTCGAATTTTCAAAATTCTCCCCTTTAAACCCCCCCCCTCCCCCTGGCCCGATGTCAGCCGTGAACTAACTTGATTTTTCTTTTTCCCTCGAGGGAAATCTGCTAAAAGCTAGATCTCTTGATTTTATCATCTGGTTATTTTCTGTAACCTGCCATAGTTGTTGTCACACAGACAATATTATATATATGTAAACCCCCAGTTTTAGTCATCACATTTTAAAAACAAGAGAATATTTCATTAAATGTCTTATTCCAAGCAAAAATACCGAATATTGTTTTCAACCTTTATTATATGAGATACATGCAAATAGTGTGATAACATCATCAATTAAGGTTTTGTTGACTGCCCACTTCTACTCATTGAATGTTTTGGAATGAGAGAATATATGCTGAGATGAGATCAATAATGAATCATTCCAACATGAGGGAAATCTGCTTTAGTTTACACTCCCCCTGTGTGTAAGAACTTTTATTTCATTTGTAATAAAACTAAATAAGTATTAAAGCAAATCTGATTATGTTTATTACATATTCACAACAATTGTGTCATTTCTCAGTGTCTTTCTGTACTGTCTGTTCAACAAATATTTTAATGTGTTGTAAAAATGGCATATCCATCAAATGCTGTTTGCTCACCTCTGCATTTTTGAAGGGATATTCATGTAATTTTTAAGGATACATGGCAGCTACATTAATAGTCTTTAGTTGACCATGAATTTATCACCTAAACATAATTAGTCCATAACCTTTGCAATGTGCATTGCAATATCTGAGACAGTTTTCCGTGAACCAAAAATGGGAACATTTCTTCAAATTTCAAAATTGGATAATCATTCCTATTATGTAACTATTTTAGATTGAGGAATGAATAAAAAAATATTACATATCATATGCATTTATTCTTAAGACAATATTAATAAAAAAATCAAGAAACAAATTACAAAGAACATTCCAGCCGTACTCACTTTTTTTCTCCATATAATGTACAAATATTAAAATAATACAATTTCAATAACCAACAAAGTGATATGGGAATAAAAATATGAAACTTTAACAATTGTCTCTGATATTATTATTACAAGAGTTAGAAATTTTTTAGATGTGTATACTGGGAAGAAGGAGCATACCTTAAAATAAGAAGGGTAAGCCTAATTGAGAGGCTAATACTATCAAGCTAATGCTTTCTCTGAAATTATATTTTCACATAGACTCTTATTCCAAAATATTGATGTGTTTATATGGTAAAATAGAACAATATGTAATTTTATTTTTAAAAGTCCTTCATTGGAACTTCCAAAGAATAAAACAATAATATTAAAGATAATATATATCTGTGTGTGTCTATATATAAATATACACATACATACATACACACACATATCATTGATTAATTATAATGCACTAAGCATTCCAGGTCGGAATTAAAATTTACTAATCATTCATCTTAACTTAGTTTTGATATTGTTAACATTTAAATTTTATAATAAGAAACAATCATAAATGAAATAAAATTTACATAATCTGAGTTTTCCAATTCAGACCTATCTAGGTAAAACAGTGATTAATTTCAAACTAAATATGCGTTCTATTGAAAGGTGTGGGGTTAGAAAATAATGAAATTGGTTTTTGTGACATCTTCACCAATAGCAGCAATTATTATTCTATTCAATTAAAATTAAAACTTTTATCAAGAACTGATGTGTTAAATTAGTGAATATATTCTGTAGCTATTAACAGTTAAATTTCTAACATTATGAATAAAATCAAATAATAGATAGGAAACACAATTCATGATAAAGTAATAGCCTGGAAAATTAACTTAATCATACAAATCTAAAAAGAAAAAAAAAATATATATATATATATATATATATATATATATATATATATATATATATATATCAATAATCTTGACAAACAATAAATATAAACATAAAATAGTAAATTCAGTGTGACAACCCTAGGCTAACAAAACACAAAATAATTTTCTTTACAGTACTGACTCATGGAACCCAAACAATTTTTGTGAATCGTGAAAATGATATTTCCTCAAAGATATTAAATTTTTCTTATATCGGCAATAATTGATTGAAAATGCTAAACCACACCAAAACCGATTAATTTACTAATATTATTCAAAAAATTAATTTTAAATAACAGGATAAATTTTGGAAAAGTTGGTCACTGAAAGAATACAGTATACAATAAACACTCAACTTGATTTGATACAATAGCTTCAATTATTATAGTATACAATAAAATTGCCAACCCTCCCTTACTTATTTTGTTTTACACTTGTGTAATTTTGCGGAGTCATAATCATAGAGTGAAGTACATGTGCTATGGGTATGTGTCACTATCACCCTTAATAGTGCTAACACACTTCCAAATAAAATTTCGATCAGCTTTATCTATATATTGGTGGGAATGTTCACTCAACTTCATATTATTGATATCTTGATCTTTTCTATAAAACCTCGGGAATTGTTTCCACAGTCTCACACATCTATCATCCCCAGAAGATGCTAATATACTCCCAACTGAATTCCAACTTATCCTCCAAACTGTACTGTTGTGGTCATCAAAAGTAGCAGTAAGGGTAAGCCTAAACTTAACAGCAGATGCTTTGCTCATTACCTGGCACAATGTATAGAGTTTAATGTCCTTTGTAGCAACTGCCAATAGATCATAACTTCTTCCAAGCCTAGGGGCAAATGCTAAGTCATGGACAGGATCTGTTATTGTATTAAAAGGATGTTCTGCAGTCTGTGATGAACAGTCTATTCGATTCCACCTTCTCATACGGGTTAAGTTCTGTAATATAACTACTCTATTGCCAGGGCTACAGTTCTGATCATCGAATCCTACAGCTAGCATTGGAGTTTGTGGAATAACCATGTAAGTATCATTTTCATCAGAGGAAAAATTAGATAGAGCAGGATTAGCTTCTTTTCCAATCTCTCCTTCCTTCTTTTCATTAGCATTTAGTCTGTAATATCTATTTCGTTTCTCTCTGTTATAACTTGGGTTCCATGATATGCAACTAGCTTGGTATTTGCAAGGGACCTCTTGTTGGAGAGTCCACTGAGCAAGGTTCATTACATCAGGAGCTTCATAAATCCTTATAACACCATCTGCTGAGCAAGTCGCAAGAACTAAGCCTAAAGTTTTAGGAGCAAATTTTACATCCATAACTGATGTTCTTGAGTCGACAAGATTTGTTCTCCTAGCCCAATGCTTTTGACCAATTATATTGTAACTCTCACCAACTATCTCTTCCCAAACAGCAGCAGTTCTATCAAATGAACAAGTTGCTAAAACCTGACCAAATTCAGGATGGGCCCAAGCAACCTTCCAAACAGACCCACTGTGGGCTTTCCATTCTGCTGATTTCTTCCAGGTTTCATCTCCCTGTTCTCTATCCCACACTTTGACAAACTGGTCACTAGAACATGTTGCCATCCTCCTTCCATAGTGGTCAAATGCAACATCATGAATTAAGTCTTTGTGTTCTGAGTTTATATATTTTGGAGTAAACATTGCTTAAAATATACTAACATGAATTTTTCTCCCTCAAAGCAGATATAAATGAAGTCCAAAAGTAATCAAACAAGAGATTCACTTTTTCTCCCAACAGCTTAACTATTCGTAAATTAGTTTAAAAAAAGTCACCAATGCTGAATTTTAGTTTTCACAAGTAACAATTGGATACAAAATAAAATGCGCGGAAGGCTACAGAAACCCTAAATAAACCTCGCCTATAAACACCACCCATCGAAAGGGCCTGTTCAATTTGAATAACATTTTCCTATATCAGCCGATTTCTTTCATTCATTTTATAAGTCTAAACGATGTTTTAATTATAGGCATAACTTTTTTTAAAAAAAAAATTCAATATATTCCCCGTCCCATAGACCTGTAACAAATGTACTCATAATGTTGCCGTGGAAAGTCTGAGGAGTTAAGAGATAATCACTTCATTTATACACTGAACGGGAAAACTAGAAGTAAAATATATAAAGAAGCTTTATTATGATTACTTAGTTTTGAACAAAAATAAAATATCTATAAACGTAAACATAAAATCACTTCCAACTTAATCCCTCTTCATTATTCAAAATAATGTAAACAATTTAAATAACAATCATTGATAGTATTCATCATTATAAACCATAGTCTACCTCTTTCCCCCCAACAATCGACCAGACAGTCCGAGTTATCTGACGAGTTTGTCTCCCCATAACATCCGCCTTTATGTTGTGAAAATTCTGTTTTGTTTAAATCATTTAGAGTATATTTTGTAATGCATTATTTATTACCTCCTCGCGAACCCGAATCTTACTTGAAACTATCACATAGATTTAAAAGCGTTAAGTCATTTGTCATAATATACCAGAGTAAAAGAAAGTTTAATGAGCATATCATGTTTTTGGGATTTTTATCGTAATTGTTGTAGGGTTGTAACCTGTAGATAACAAGCCCCAATAAGCCGTAGTAGCACAAAGTGGACGATAAAATATAGATGTTTAATGTTTGTTAAAATAGACACCTGCTATAGTTTTTAGCTCATATCTCATTTTGCTACTGCATACAACAAAAGATACTCTAAATAACAAATTAAACAAGTTCTGTTATGTGCGTGTTTGCGGAAAACCCTATAGCAAACGAAATACCGATTTTTCATTTCTGGCTTTCCTTATAAACCCCAATACTGATCATTCCTAAAAATGTGAATAAAGATTATAATAAAAGAGGAGCTAATACCAACCCACATACGGAGTTTTGTTTAGTTCGGTTCAGTCTTTTGTACCCAATAAAATTGATCTCCTGCTATAGTTTTTAGCGTGTACGCCGATTATATTTCGTTCTAAAACAGAAAAAAGTATAAAGAAAAATACGCTAAATAACAAAATAAAAGACTTGTGTTATGTGTATCTTTGCCACGAAACCAATATGTCACGAGATATGGCGATTTAGTATTTCATGCCTCCATTACAACCCTCACTTCTGTTCGTTACTAAAATGTTAATAAAGACTTTAATCAAGGAGGGGTTATTACCAACCCACATTAAGATTAAGTTCGTTAACGGTTGAAATCGGACCCGTAGGGGGGGGGGGATTTTGGGAATTCGAAATATATCCGTTACTATAAGTCGGATCGAAAAAATGTATAGAATCAATCATATTGCAAAGTAAATATACTATACATATTGTTATATACATTTATTCTCTATCTTGAATATTGACCGAGATATTTGCATTTTACAGTATTCAGCCTTCAGCAAACCCCCACTTCTACTCATGTTACATTAACAATACTAGATTATGTCATAAGCCACATCATTCCAAGCTTAAATACCAAATATTGTATTCAAGAGACATTTATTACACGAGATACATGCAAATGTGTTTGGTGACACCCCCCCCCCCACATCTTAAGTTTTTAGACTACTTAAATTTGATTGATTGAGATAAAAATTTTGCTGATTCATTATAAATTACAGTACTAGATATAGTAAATAGTTTTCAATCAAATTAATAAGTTATATTCAGATATATTTCAGTAATTGTTTTTCTTTCCGGTTGGAGGAGACGCTTCCCGTCGGGATTTTTCTTATTATCGTTTGTATTTATTCACTTAATATTCACGGTGGTGTTGTGTTAACGGTATGTTTTTATCTGTTGTTAAACTTCACGTGGGAAATCTACTTAGATTAATAAAGTATATGTGGTGAGATGAGATCATGAAGAGATGATGAACAGACGTTGTTCTGCATGATATTTCAAGCAATTAGGCTATTAAATTTAATAATATTATGTTTAAAACAAAAGCTACTTTTAATAACACAAAAACAATTTTTGCTATGTGCACGTTTGCCTAAAAACAAATAGAAAATGAAATATCACAAATTTTTAATTCAGGCCTCCCTTATAACCCCCACTCCCGTTTGAACATACAAAATCTAATATAGCTTATAATCAAGGAAGAATTAATGCTAATTCACATACCGAGTTTTGTTAGGTTCCGTTCAATCGTTAGTGCCCAATAAAATTGTTGGCTCCCACTTTACTTTTTTAGTGTATATCTCGTTTATACTTTGTTATACGATCAAATTTAACATATCAAAAGTTACTCTAAATTACAAAATAAACAACCTTTATCCTGTGCACATTTGCCGAAAAACCAATAGGGAACGAAATATCTCTATTTTTAATTTTAGGCCTCCCTTAGAACACCCACTCCTGCTCCATCTGCCTGGGCTGATTATGTACCGAATATAAACCATCCAGGGCGTCACCCAGACGCATACAAACACAAATCATTCAAATCGATCCAGCCGTTTGGGAGGAGTTCAGTGACATACACACGTAAAGTTGAATTATATATGTATACTAGCTCAGATACCCGGCTTCGCCCGGGAATTCATTTGAGGCTGAATGGTGATGGTATTTTTTAGTAGGCTTTACATTGCACAATATTTTGACATTTACCCGTCCTAGTGTTTAGGATTGATACCCGTCGTTGCCCGTGATTTGCTAATCATAGAATTATTTGTTCGATAATTCTTCACAGTCTTCGATATTTTTATACTTCCCGTCTCTTATACATGTAAATATGGTGAATTTTTATTTCAGGCCTCCCATATAACCCCCCTCCCGTTCGAACCTAAAAATTTTAATATAACTTATAATCATGGAAGAATTAATGCTAATTGACATACCGAGTTTTGTTAAGTTCGGTTCAGCCGTTAGTGCCCGCTAAAGTTTTAATGTATAACTCATTTATACTTAGGTATACGACAAAAGTGTATATAACAAAAGTTACTCCAAATAACAAAATAAACAACTTTTGTTATGTTTATATTTGCGGAAAAACCAATAGGAAACGAAATATCGCTATTTTTAATTTCAGGCTTCCCTTATAACCCCCACTCCTGCCCGTACATAGAAATGTTGGTATGGCTTATTATAATGAAGGCCTCACTGCTAATACACATACCGAGTTTTATTTAGTTCGGTTGAGTCTTTTTTGGCAAATAATATTGTTGACTCCCGCTATAATTTTTAACGTATAACGCATTTAAACTTCGGTATACGACAAAAGTGTATATAACAAAAGTTACTCTAAATAACGAAATAAACAACTTTTGTTATTTGCATATTTGGCGAAAAACCAATAGAAAACGAAATATCGATATTTTTAATTTCAGGCTTCCCTTATAACCCCCACTCCTGTTCGTCTCAGAGAAAATTAATATAGCCTAAAGTCTAAGTTGGGTTAGTAGTAATATACATACCAAGTTTCATAAAATTCGGTTCAGCCGTTTATGCGTGAAAAGGTAACAAACAAACAAACAAACAAACATACATACACGAAAGAAACAAAATGCAGATATGGTGTCTATGACATGTGAAACGAAAAGTTATCGTGAAATTTCGCAAAAAAAATCAATGTACAGACAGAGGTTACAATTTTATATATATATAGATATAAAGCTATTAATTTTATATCTGCCTGTTAACGTTCTTGCAGTTGATATTTTTGTATCTTTATCAAACTCGATATTTAAATGTTTTATGTAATACCAAGCAACAATTTCGTTAATGGCTGAAATTGAACCAGGGGGAGATTTCGAAATATCTCCATTATGAGACGGATCAAAACATTTTATCTAATCAATCTTATTGCAAATTGAATATCCCAAAAATTTGTTTTATGTCATTTTTCAGTATCTGGAACATTTACTGAGTTACGTTATTTCCTCACTATATTTAAGGGCTTTATATCGTTTTCCGGGTGGGATTCCCCACATGCAGCATGTGTGTCAAGTAGGCTGTGTTACCAATTCAATCCAAGGTGTCCTGATTGAACTGTTTGACCCGAAGCGGGTGGAGGGGATTTCCACTGCAGATTTCTCTACCAGCCCCACATAATAGAGATCACACAGTATCGCTTGCTTTGCTCTTCTGGGTCATTCAGTTGTTCCGAGTCTCTTCACTACCAGAAGATGTCCTCCACCAATACTGTCGTAGACCTCATACCTTCGAGGATCAAGTCCTACTCACAGGTAAATAATCATTTGTTAAAGTATAACTATAAGTCAGTGAATGAAGAATTAAAAATGCTCCCAGAAATAGTTGACATTTTATTGTCTTACCTTCTGTGAGTATATCCGATTGATTATTTATTCATTAAAATTCTGAAAATAAGTTTTTTTGACTCCAAGGACATGTACCGCATAGTGGTCAATTTTAATTGACTACTGTGCGGTACATGCATTAATTAACAAAACACATTGGCTCCGGAAGGAAGAAAACGGGAGTATGTCTTTAGGAAAACCATGTGCAGCAGAGAAGCTGATAAAAAAAGTAAACATGTCTCATCTTCGTATCGGCGAACCTGGGAATTCCCCGGAGTTTAATAAAATGCTTAACTAAATTCTGTTTAAATTTTTAGTGTTAATATTTCTGTTATGGAACTTTTTATTTTATTTTTTTTTTTTTAAGTCTAGATAAAACATACAAATACTCTTTTTTCTTAATTGTGTTTTTTTTTGTGACCCATTATATGAACCTCCTGCTTTAGTCATAACTTAAACAATGGTTCGACAAAGTAACCTGAAAAAATGAAGGATTTAGGGTTGATTTTTTTTTTTTTTTGTGATGACAGTAGTTAATGCTAGTGCCTTGCAATACCATTTCCTTGAAAATATTACTTTTTCTTTTGTGAGTATAGCTTTTTGACTTCGATTATTACACAATTAGGAATTTAAAAAGTGCGTCGCGCAGAAGCTGCGTAAACTAAGCAGATTTCCCACGCGTGCCACGTATTTGCATTTATCTCGAATAGTAAAAGTTCAATGAGAAAAATATTTGGTATTTAGACTTCAAATATTGTGTTTCATAATATAACACGTTACTGTCAATATTACATGAGTAGGAGTAGATGTTTACTGAAGACCGAAAACTAAAAAGTGCAAATATTTCTGTTAATAATCAAGGTAGAGCAAAAACGTACATTACAACATTTATCGAGCATTACATTTGCAATAAGATTGGTTCTTTACAATTTTTCGATCCAACTTATAGTAACGGAGATATTTCGAAATTCTCCCCCTATAAACCCCCCCTCCCACTGGTCCGATTTTAGCCATTAACGAACTTGATCTTTCTTTTTACATAAAACAATTAAATACCGAGGTTTGTAACGATTAAAAAAAAATTGCGACCGCTAGAGCGTTAACAGACAAATATATATATATATATATATATATATATATATATATATATATATACGGGTATATATATAAAATTGTAACCTCTGTCTGTACATTGATTTTTTTCTCGAAATTTCACGATAACTTTTCGTTTCACATGTCATAGGCACCATAACTGCATTTTGTTTCTTTCGTGTATGTTTGTTTGTTTGTTACCTTTTCACGCATAAACGGCTGAACCGAATTTTATGAAACTTGGTATGTATATTACTACTAACCCAACTTAGACTTAAGGCTATATCCTCTGAGACGGATAGGAGTGGGGGTTATAAGGGAAGCCAGAAATTAAAAATAGCGATATTTCGTTTCCTATTGGTTTTTCGGCAAATATAAACATAACACAAGTTGTTTATTATGTTATTTAGAGTAACGTTTGTTATATACACTTTTTTCGTATACCGAATTATAAACGAGATATACGCTAAAACCTATAGCGGAAGTGAACAAATTTATTTGGGATAAAAGACCCAACTGAAATAAATAAAACTCGATATATGTATTAGCACTAACGCTTTCATTATAACAAGCCATACCAACATTTCTAGGGACGGGCAGGAGTGGGTGTTATAAGGGTACCCAGAAATTAAAAATAGCGATTTTTCGTTTCCTATTGGTTTTTCGGCAAATATGAACATAACAAAAGTTGTTTATTTTGTTATTTAGAATATCTTTTTTTATATACACTTTTTTCTTATATCGAATTATAAACGAGACATACGCTAAAACCTATAGCGGAAGTGAACAATTTTATTTGGGACAAAAAACCCAACCGAAATAAATAAATCTCGGTATGTGTATTAGCACTAACGCTTTCATTATAACAAGCCATACCAACATTTCAAGGTACGGGCAGGAGTGGGGGTTGTAAGGGAGGCCTGAATTTAAAAATAGCAGTATTTCGTTTTCTATTCGTTTTTCGGCAAATATGAACATAACAAAAGTTGTTTATTTTGTTATTTAGAGTAACTTTTGTGATATTCATTTGTCTTTTAACAAAGTATAAACGAGATATACACTATAAACTAAAGCGGAAGTCAACTATTTCATTGGGCGCTAACGATTAAACCGAAATTTAAAAAACTCGGTATGTCAATTAGCATTAATTCTTCCATGATTATAAGCTATTTTAAAAATTTTAGGTTAGAACGGGAGTGGGGGTTATAAGGGAGGCCTGAAATACAAATTCGCGATATTTCATTGTCTATTTGTTTTTCGACAAACATGCACATAACAAAAGTTGTTTACTTTGTTATTTAGATTAACTTTTGTTTTATACATTTCTCCATGAACAATGTGTGGAGCAAGTAATTTGCGTAGAAATATTGGTATGCTCAACAACTCATGTATGCATAATGCACAGGAAACGGGAAATATGACAATATAGAGGACAGTGAAGTCTTACAAAAAAAAATAATTTTATTATTAACAAATGCCAACAACTGGTTTTAACCCTAAACACTGGGACAGGTAAATGTCAAAATATTGTGCAAAGTAAAGCCTTGCCAAAAAAATACCATCACCATTCAGCCTCAAATCAATTCCCGGGCGTAGCCGGGTATCTGAGCTAGTATATATATATATATATAAAATTTATATATAAAATATATATATATATATACGGGTATATATATAAAATTGTAACCTCTGTTCTGTACATTGATTTTTTTCTTCGAAAAAAATTTTCACGATAACTTTCGTTTCACATGTCATAGCACCATAACTGCATTTTGTTTCTTTCGAGTATGATTGTTTGTTGTTACCTTTTCTCGCAACACGCTAACCGAATTTTAAGAAATTGTGTATGTATATAACTACTAACCCAACTTAGACTTAAGGCTATATCCTCTGAGACGGATAGGAGTGGGGGTTTAAGGAAGCCAGAAAATTAAAAATAGCGATATTTCGTTTCCTATTGTTTTTCGGCAATTATAAACATAACAAAAGTTGTTTAATTTTGTTATTTAGAGTAACGTTTGTTATATACACTTTATTCGTATACCGAATTATAAACGAATAAACGCTAAAACCTATAGCTAAGTGAACAAATTTATTTGGATAAAAGACCCAACTGAAATAATAAAAAGTCGATAATGTATTAGCCTAACGCTTTTCATTATAACAAGCCATACCAACATTTCTGGGACGGGCAGGAGTGGGTGTTATAAGGTACCCAGAAATTAAAATAGCGATTTTTCTTTGCCAATTGGTTTTTCGGCAAATAAGAAAATAACAAAAGTTGTTTATTTTGTTATTTAGAATATCTTTTATTATAAACACTTTTTTCTTATATCGAAATATAAACGAGACAATACGCTAAAACCTATAGCGGAAGTGAACAATTTTATTTGGGACAAAAACCCACCGAAATAAATAAATCTCGGTATGTGAATTAGCACTAACGCTTTCAATATAACAAGCATACAACATTTCAAAGGTACGGCAGGAGAGGTGGGGGTGGGTTGTAAGGGAGGCCAGAGATTTAAAAATAGGCAAGTATTTCGTTATTCTATTCGTTTTTCGGCAAATATGAACATAACAAAATTTGTTTATTTTGTTATTTAGAGTAACTTTTGTGATATTCATTTGTCTTTTTAACAAAGTAAAATCGAGATATACACATAAACTAAAGCGAAATCAACTATTTCATTGGGCGCTAACGATAAACCGAAATTTAAAAACACGGTATACCAATTAGCATTAATTCTTCAATTATTATAATCTATTTTAAAATTTTTAGGTTAGAACGGGAGTGGGGGTTATAAGGGAGCCCTGAAATACAAAATCGCGATATATCTTTGACTATTTTGTTTTTTCGGACAAACATCACATAACAAAGTTAGTTCTACTTACTTTTTGTTATTTAGATTACTTTTAGTTTTATACATTTCTCCATGAACAATGTGTGGAACGCAAGGAATTTGCGTAGAAATTAATTGGTATGCTCAAACAATTCATCGTATGCATACATGCACAGGAAAACTGGAAAATATGACAATATAGAGGAACAGTGAAGTCTTACAAAAAAAAAAAAATTTTAATTATTAACAAATGCCAACAACTGTTTTAACCCTAAACACTGGGGACGAGGTAAATTCAAAAATATTGTGGCACAGTAAAGCCTTGCCAAAAAAATACCATCACCAATCAGCCCAAATCAAATCCCGGCGTAGCCGGGTAATCTGAGCTAGTATATAATTATTATATATATATATATATAATAATATATAAATATATATATATAATATATATAAGTTTTGAACGGACCTCATTTTCGTCATCTCCTGGGTAGGATCGATGTACATTTGAAGAAATATTTCGAAAATCACGTCTTGAGTACAATCTCACATCTGATTTCTTTAGGGAAATCTGCTAAAAGTCCTCGCAAGGGCTTAGTAAACTAAGCAGATTTCCCATGTGTTGGTATAACACATTTTTGATCTCATATCACATCATATTCACTATTTCTATTAAAAACAGATGAGTTGAAGAAGAGGGAGGGGGGGTTACTGAACGTTTGAAAACAAAAAAGTATAAATAACTTAAATGCATAAAAGAACATTTATACATTTAAAAGAACATTATAAACCTTTAATAGTTTAACAAGATTGGTTCTATAACATTTTACGATCCTGCTCAAGATAACGGAAATATTTTGAATTTTCTTGAGTTTGGTAACGATCAAACACAAATTGCATTAACAAATATATATATATATATATATATATATATATATATATATATATATATATATATATATATATAAATAATTGAATGGACCGCCTTTTTGTCATCTCCTGGGTAAGATCTATAGACACTCCAGGAAATGTTTCGAAAATCGCGTCATGAGTACAACCTCAATAGCTGATTTCCTTAAGGGGAATATGCTAAAATTTAAGTGAGCCAATCTCTAAAATCAATAATAAGATATTATTAATAGATAGCCACTAAATTCGTTCTTATAAAAAATAAATTATAGCACTGTTGATTGTGAAATTCGATCTGTATAATGGCATATATGTAGGCCAGTAGACCGCACAATGAGAGATATCCTTTTACGTCACGATATCCGACTTGAATTTTGTCAGCAAAGCAAAGTACTCCTGTGATATATATATATATACACACACACACACACACACGACGCACGTGCACACACAAAGGTTCTAACAATACTTTTAATATCTTAAAACCCGACACTCATGTATTTGAAAACGAAGCTGAACAGCTAAGGACAGAAAATAACAAGATGCCACAATGAAAACTTTGGACTCATGATAAAGTATGTTCCTTTGTAATCTTTAAAATAAAGGGGATTATTTGCCCTTTGTGTTTCGTATGTCATAAAGCTCACATTTGTGTGAGTAAAGCATTTCAGTGCTGTGGTCAGAATATAAAATTAGCTGTATACCTACCTACCTTGCATACTTTGATTTCAGTGTCTGTGTTGCAACACTGCTCCTTGGATATACATGTTATTGCTGGCCATCCTGACTTCTTTATGTTGCTAAAATTGAATTCGACGAAAATACAGGGGTATTATAGGATACAGAGCTCTGTATAAGATCACATACTTGAGAACTTATGTGGTAAAAAGTTATTCTTTTAATTTCATATACTGGTTTGATGTTTGAATTTGACTAACTAACGTATATATTTTTATTTTCAAATGTTGGAACTAAATAGACTCACCCGTGTATTAATTAAAAAGCCCGACTCGCAGGCGCTGGGTTAACTAAGCAGATTTCCCAAGTGTGTCACGTATTTGCATTTATCTCAAAACTGAAAAGTTTAATGAGAACAATATTTGATATTTTATTATTTATTATTTATTAACGTCCACTTTTTGCAACTGAGGCTAATTGGGACGGGTTATCTACAGGTTACCACCCTTTTCTAGCCAGGGTGGGATTATAGGACGTTGTTTAATGAATTTCGTCACTAAAATAATTCCTTTGCCCAGGCAAAGAAGTCGAACTCGCACTCTATGTTTACCATGTGCGATAAAAGATCAAACGCTTTAACTCTCATGGCTAACCTGAGCCCCTTTTGATATTTAGACTTCAAATAAATACTTCATAATAAACACATAATGTTAATATACATAGTAGAGTGGTATTTACTGAGGGCCGAAAACTAAAAATGAAAATATCTCGGTTAATAATCAAGATAGTGAAAAAACGTACATAACAACATTTATAGAACATTACATTTTACAATAAGATTTTTTATTTCAACTGCTAATGAATCTTTCTTTTTACATATAATGCTTATATATTGAGTTTGGTCGTAATTAAACAAAAATTTCGACCGCTAGAGCGGTAACGAACAATATGTATAATTTTGAACGGACCTCGTTTTCATCATCTGTATAGGATCGATGGACATTTGAGAAAATTTTTCAAAAATCGCGTCATGAATACAACCTTAAGGGAAATATGCTAAAATGGATGCAATCCGAAGGAGACAACTAACAGTAATTTATGTTATCCATCATTGACACATATTTAGTAAATAATTAACAGATTGGCTATATTTTATTTTTAAAATTGTTGGTACTCGCAACTTGGAAATGAGTACCATATGTCTGGCACAACTAGCGGACCCGTTTGAAAACAGGAAAACTAGTAGTAAACAATAAAATGCACGTGATAGTAGAATCCTACATTAGGGTGTTAGTTTAAAAATTATTTTCCTTATTCAATTGATCAAGATGGGACGTTGCATTCAAAGTGAATTTGAGTTTTTCGTACAAGACTGTGGGGTGCCCTTAACTGAGTGATAAGAGTATTAGAATAGATATCCAGGATACACTGGTTCGACCCCGGGGCCTCTCTCAAATAAATTGAAAAAAAAGTTACTAATTTATTAATAACGTTAAATAATTTAATCTCTTTAAATAACTGTTAGAAGGAAACTTAATTGTATGTGCTGTGGCAACCAAGGATTAAGACGTCAAATCAGGTGATAAAAATGGCGCAGCTTTCAATTTATGTTTGTAATTAACATTTCTATCTTCCTTAGTTATCATGAATAACCCTTATGTTATCAACTTGTGAGGAACACAGATTCATTCTTGGCTATTGCAGTATGAATTTCACTGTCTATTGAACTCATACTTTCCTGCTACTTTTTCTATCTTGGAATTCAGATAAGCCTTATCACTCTGACAATTGGTATGTAAAGTTTCTTTTTTAAATTTTACACTCGTCGTCTATTTTTAACTGTTATCTTTTCTTTCACAATCTCAAAATTTTTGGAACAGTCAAATTCTGTTCAACTTTCATTAGTGTGTATTTCGCCTAATTAAATTGCTGAATCAGCTTCTCAAAGGGCAGTAAGGTATAAAATACGGATGTGGATTGAACATGTCTGATATAGAAATATAGATTGTCCATATCTAATAAGCAAATGTGTATGGTTTGACTCGTAAACAGAGAAAAAGAAAATTATATATAATTTTAGAAGTTACAACAAATTTTATTTAGCGGCGATGCCCAGTTTAAACTGGCTGTGATGTTCACTTGAAGGAACTGTCACTGTTCCCTTTATTGTCTTGATATTGTTCCTTCGTAGTTTAGAAATATTTAAGAGCCATTTACCACCCCACCATTCTAATGAAAGCCAAGCACTTTGCATAAATAGGCAATTGATTTGTTAAAATCAGCATGAATTATTGTTATATATGAAATCTGATTTCCAGACTTCCATTAGGAATAAAAACATTTTATAAATTAATATGAATAAAAATATGAAAACATTTTGACTATCACCCTTCAAAAAATATGCTCATGAATTACCAAGCAAAGAAAGTTAGCCTAAGGTAGAATATGAATCCTTCATACCTCCTTTAACTTTCAACATGTCAAGGAAGGGCTTGCGGGATGTTTTTACACATTGTCTCCTCTATAAAATTACGATAAAAAAGTAAGGTGGTATCCACTTTGGCCTGATGCCAATTGCAAATATGGCATTTAAGTTGGAAATTAATGGCAAATATTTAACCTAGATGTCTAGCACTACAAATTTTACATTTGGTTTTTTTTTTTATCAGACCGTCTGTTTAACCAGCAAAAGCATTTGAGGAGCCATCTTATTTGATACCCAGATCTCAAGTTAGCCTTGTGCGTTAAAGTGTTAATTTCACATTGTAAACCTAGAATGGCAAGTTCAATGCCCTCCTGTGCAGTAGGAATCGATATAGTGACAAAGTCATTAAATAAAATCCTTAGTCGCACCCTGGCTAGAAACGGGTGGTAACCTATAGATAACCCATCCCAATTAGCCATAGTAGTAAAAAGTGCTTGTTAATAAATAACAATAATTATTTGACACTATATATATAATCTGAATTCTCAATCTTTGGAGGTGAGTCAGACCTTTAACCAATAGAAAGGCATCATAAACTTTAATAATTAACATCAATACTATAGGGAAATAGTTGTTTTGGTTTTATTATTATTATTTATTAACGTCCGGGTTTTGCTACTAAAGCTAATTGGGACGGGTTATCTTTACCACTCTTTTCTAGCCAGGGTGGGACTAAGGATTTTATTTAATGGGTCTGTCACTAAATAAACTCCTATTGCCCAGGCAGGAATCGTTTTAGTTTTTAATTAAATATTATTTCTAAGCAGACTGTAGAAGTGTTATCATTTGCATACATGTTTTTGTAACCTACAATATCCTTAAAATATGCTTATTTGTTATTTATATTTTTGGAGAGCAGAAAATCCACATCAAATAAGACTCATTGTTGATTTCATGAGACCAGGAGTATAAAAAGATGCCACAGAAAATGTTTGCTACTTAATTCTGGTAATAAAAACTATTGCTCACCTTGTGAAATTTGTGGTTTTATAAATAGTACCTAAGAGACAGAACAAATGTTAATTGAAAGCTTGCTGATGTACATAATTTACTCAGCTTTTCAATAGTCTGGTAAACAGTTGAATTATTTTTAATTTTCTTATCTCTTAAATTAATAATGTTCTTATTAGAATCTTCTTTCATATATTTATTCAATACATTATTTTAAACAAATAAATAATCAATACTGTGACTAAGAATGTAATTATTAGTCCAATTTAAAGATGTGTGGGACTCAGATTAGTCTTTGAGTTAAAAGCATTGAACTTAATCTTAAATAGTAAACCTCGAGTGGGGAGTTCGCTTCCTGTCTGGGCATTAGGAATTTATTTGAAGACAGACTCGTTAAATAAAATCCTTAGTTCTACACTGGCTAGAAAAGGGTGGTAACTTATAGATAACACGCCTCAATTAGCCATAGTAGCACAAAGTGATATCACTAAATAATAATAATAATAAATATCATGAGAAACTTGTAGTAAAGGAAAGATGTAACTTCACTTTTTGTTCGTTAGGGTCTACTAATCTCCTGTAAATGTACAAATGAACTTTCGTCTAGTTCCTCTTTTAAGCCTTGAAAGTCAATTTCTTCAATTTTGTTTCTATTGGATTACAAAGCAGTATTGGAAACTATATTGTTGTCCCTAATGTTTATTTCTCTCTTACTTTTCCGATTAGAAATTGAGAAAAAGAATTTTACGTATTCTCTAATAATTTACTGTAAAATATGATCTAGAATGTACATGGGTCTTTAATGGTTCAATTTATTCTTTTTGTTAGTCTATTTTTATTTGATGTTGCTGTTTTAAGATTAATTTCATTCTTTTCATTTTAAAAAAAAGTATCAAATCTTGTAGTTTAATTTTATTAATAAAGTTTTCTGATTTGTCCTATATTGTAGTCCATTGATAAATTAAAAACTTATTCTTCCGTCTTGGAATCCACATTTAATTCTCCGTATGTGTTCAATAATTCAATATTTTTCATGATTCAGAAGATTGTATCATTATATCATTGTATTCAAAATCCATTTGAACTTGACTTTCATGATAATAAGCCACAGTAATTTGTTTAGTCAGGACTTAGTTTATCTTTTCAGAATTACTCTGTTGTGAATATTGACATTATTTTGTAAATAAGTAAAATCTTTATTGTCTGTTGTACGTTGAAGGTGATGATGATGTAATACTCAAGATAATTAATTATGTTTGCACTTAAATGATTGAGCATTGCCCTGATGAGTGCCAGTTAGGTGCCTTTACTCTCTCCAATTACACTACTAGTTCTTGTTTAATTTTCTATATTTTACACAATTTGTTTATAAGTTGTGGCACTTTCTTTTTTTATTTATAAAAGGTTAGTCTATGTTTTTATAAATGACTATTTTTCTATTGTATTGCATAATTTATAAAAGAAAATGGAGTTATTTTTATGTTGATTAAATTAATTTTTAAAATTAATAAAATAAAAATGATGTCTCTTTTCTCAACAAAAAATAAATAAATAGAAAAACCTTTATTAGTACTCTGTATCTTATATAAGAGGCTCAGGACTATATCACCAGGGCTTCTTTTAGAGAAGCAGAGAGTGTTTAAAAGGGAGATTGTTATTCCTGAAGTTAAATTTATACAACAATAACAAATTGTTGTCCTGTGTCCAATACTCTAACTACCCCTAATCTTTAATTGCTACAAAATTCGATATACATGGTATGTGCAGTTAATCCACATACACATATTCCATATTGACAGAACTGAATATTATATTTGAATTTTCTTTATAATATACACCAATTCAGAAAGAGGTAATGAGTATCATCAGCTATAGAGGTTGTTTTTTGATTTTCGGATCCTCTTCAAATTCATCAATCTTACCTAAGTGCAAGAGAGGCCCAATTAAACTTATATACGTAGATATATTTGTCTTTTAATTGTTTTTGCTGCCAACATTTTTTTTTATAAGTACTAAACTCTCTATTTAACCATTTCAGGCAAACCAATTATCATGTCTTTAATGGGCAAAATCTGACCAAAAGGAGTGGCAGTTTAAAGAGGGGGGGGGGGTTGAAAAGGCCAAATGTTTCATTCATTATGGATCAGATTAAAAATGTTATATAACTAGTCTTGTCAAAATTTTAATATTCTACAATTGTTGTTTTATCAATTTCTCTCTTAAATTGAGTATTAAGTGAGTTATGTGTATTTTATTTGTTATAACCGTTACTTCTACTCATCTCATATTTACAATTAGCCACAATTTAAATTTGAACGGTTCATTACTCAGTATATTTCCATTTCATGCTAAACTAAATATCATCTTCTTTAATAGACGTATTTGGATCAGGTGAGGTAGGGTTTTAATGAAGGGGTAAAGTTTATAATTAATTACTTATATCCTTGTAAATGTCAATTAAAATGATAAAAGTTAGAGAGTGAAATCTCAAATAAATTCTTGTCATTCCATTATCAACAAACAATAATAACTATGAATTAGAGAGATTAGTAATATGGTGGCAGTATAAACTTCCATGTATATTGAGGGCATCGGAGCCCTTAACAAACTGTTGAGCACATAGTTTAATTACATACACTTTCATTAAATGTATAATGCACAAGTTAAGCATATAATCTCTCCTTCTTGTTATTCACTTCTACAATCAAGTCCCATCCTTTCCCAACTCAATTGTTCATTACATGTTATTTTTTTTGTTTCAGGCTGCATATGATTTAGCAATGGTTAAAGTAAATTACAGATTGCTCCCTGTAAAGGCGCACTATTTTTTCTTTATGGCTGGTAATTTAATTAATTAATGCTCTTATTCCTTTGATTTCTATACGATTAAATGAAAATTTATGGCATTTTCTGTTCTAGCTATGGGCCCTATTCTACCATTCCTCCCAGTATTTGGGAAGGAATTAGGAGTATCTGAAGTGGTTGTTGGTGGAGTTAATGGTGCTATACCCTTGCTATTTCTTGGCCTGAAACCATGTTTTGGTTACATTGCAGATTATTTTCAGGGGAAAAGGAAATTAATATTCATGTTGGTGATTTTTTTAATGGGTTTATTCTTTTTTCTGATGGGCTTCATACCCGATGGAAAACAAATTCATTCTAAGCAGATCACATATACTGAAGTGAAACAGTGTGGCGATAGTGTAAGTATTAAATTTTATAAATAAAAATACGAAGAATGAGAAGGTATTTCTTAGGATCCTAGGGGAGGTATTTGGTTTCTTAATTCATGAATTATGGAACTAGGGATTTATTGTGACTAATATCACATTGTTTAATTCCTTTTCGCTTTGTTGTATTTATAGTATTTACAGTAATATTTTTAATTTATCAAAATAATACCAAGCCTACTAAATTTCTTACAAATGTTATACTAATACTATCATAAAGGACGTGGAAATTGTTGCCAACATTATAAACAATATTTGTATTTAAAAAAGAACTTCTGTATATAATTTCACAAAAAATGTATGAACGTTCCTTTTATTGACATCTTAAATAAACAGCCAATATCTCACAAAACAAAAATTCATTTTAGTTTTAAAGATTTCCCAAATGCTGGAATGGACGCACAATTTCACCATCTAAGTGCTATCCTAGTACAGTTGATGAAGGCTAAAAATACGAAAGTCGTTGTTAATATCTAATCTAATATTTGAGAAGAATGTAAAGAAGGATACCATCACTTCACAAATAATATTGGCTATATAAAATTTTTCAACCTGATGCCTGACAACAGTGCTATTAATGATTTTAGATTTTACCTCTTCTCTAAACCATGCATCTTCATGATGCTCTTGGTCTGATTTTGGCTATTAATGACTTGAAGCTTACGTAAAGCATTTAAATATAAATCTTGGTTGCAGTCAAATAAAAATTAGGTTTCTCAGAGTGTTAGTAGACAAATAAATATTTTTATAAATTTCAGTGGAACTCATATTCAAATTTATTTTGATAATTTCAGCCAAATGTGAGAAATTGATTGTCTATTGAATAAATGTAAATTTATTGAATTATTAGTTTGACTATTGAATTCATAGCTTCAGAGGAGTATTATCATAGTAGCAGTTTGAGGAGTTTTACCCTAATAATTTCATATTTATATTTTAATTATCCCAAGATATAACATTAGGTTATTGAAGACAATTTTTGTAACCAATCGTGTGGCTTTACGTGGAAGTGCATTCCTTCAGGATGTTAAAAGAAATCTGTGTATAATTTAAATATATTATAATTCATGTTTTTTATCACTATTTGTATTCATATTAGACTGCAAATGTACTCAATTTCTACATAATTAAAAATCTGGTAATAAAGTTATCACCAAGTAAAACAAAAAAAAAAAAAATCCAAGAACACATATTTATATAATTTAAATTCTGGCCATTTTTATATTTAATACGTTATTGTAGTAAGGCTAATGGTAAAATTATACACATTTCTAATGTTTTCATAATTGAATGGTTTTCTTTAGAATCCTGAGTTTTATTCATTTTTTCTATATTATTGTCTCATTGAAAATGTTATTCTTGTCTTTACCTTAAAATATATAATACATTTAGCCAAGCTTCCTGTGTATGGTCATTCTACTCGACCAACTTGGTTGAAAATAATTAAGTTCATTATTGTCAGTTTTAAATTCAATGTCAGTCGTTTAATGTATTATTTCTAAAAGTCAAAAATAAGCCTAGTATTAGAAATAATTCTAAAAAAATATAATTCTAATCAATATAGTCAACTCAGCAATTAATTAATCTTTTTAAATCAATTGTTTGTTTACAAGTTATGCGAAAGCACAGCTATACTCTTGGAACAAAAGTATCCTATTCAATCCAAGTCTAATATATTTATTGTTATTCAGTTACAGAATTTTATGCCAGCTCTGCTTAAATGTGGGGACTTGAGTGAGAACATTTTAAGTGGCGAAACACATTTCTGTACACTAAATGAGCTAAGAAAAGGGGCCAATTTCACTAACTGCACTGTTTACTTCACCAGACAAATAACTGGGTTTTATTCTGGATTTTCGTTCTGGGCATTTGTGTTTCTTATGTCACTTGGGACAATTGGCTATAATCTCTCAAATTCCATAAGTGATGCTCTTTGTTTTGACGTCTTGGGTGAGTTTCATTTTTGTAAAGAGTTTTACTATATAATCATCACATGTGTTCAATATTATGAAAACTAGATATTCTGTATCAAATCAGTACATCTGAATATTGTATAACATATACATATAACGGAAATATTGTATTCATCTTCAATTAAAGTAATTTTAAATGAAGTACACCAAAACCTTTTTGTATGTTTACAGAGGATGACACAAAAGTTTTGTAAGTTCTTGAATGGAACTGTTTGTTTAACTGTCCTGGCTTGTATAAGCCTTTAACTAGTCACGTTCATTAGAAAGAGAATCTTCATACAACAATTTTTCATCCTAATGTAGGTAGATGAAAGAAATGGCTACACTTCCAAATGGCTGACTACACTGTAACAATTTATTAAAATCACAGATCGCTTTTGATGGAGTGCATCATCACCAGTGCCTGAACGTCTTGGATGTTGACCTGATGGCCCTTAGAACTAGAGTCTAGTCTTGAGAAAATGTTTTAGTACAATATTAAAATTACTTTGAGCTACTATGAGTGTAAAAATGCATAAGAAATTAAGCAATTATCAGTTTCGTACTTTTTCTTTAATACTTGCCATTTTTCTGATTTAAGAGTACTTTTTTTCATATTTGCTGAAATGTTTGCAATATATTTTCTCTTGAATAATTGGTTTTTGTTTTGAGTATATTCCTTTAAAATAGTTAAAATAAAACATTTTTTGTTAGAATTTTAGGAGTAGGTAATGAAATGTTGTACGGGAAGCAACGTGTATGGGGCACTATTGGATTTGGAATATCTGCTCTCATCGGAGGGTATTTCATGAGTATTGCTCGTGATGGAGGACTATCCACTATAAAGGACTTCATTCCTGCAGTCTATTTGTGTGGACTTTGTATAGTGATTGACTTAGCATGCTGTCAGAAACTTCAGGTAATATGAGAAAGAATTGGGTTGTAAAATAAATTGTTAGCATTTTTGAAGAATCATGTTTATTTTGTGTGTGTGTGTGTGTGTGTGTGTGTTGATTAAACAACATTTATTCTGATAGTAATGTCTCTATAAATGAATTAGTCAAGGTTTTGTATGTTTCAATCGAGATCACATATTTTTAAGGAGTATTTTCTTAACTAAAAATGAGAGAAAAAAATAATTTAGTTATCTTTATTTTCAATAAGGGAAAGCTATTAGTATATTATTGCTTTCTTTTAAGTTTCTACAGAAATTTAAAAAAGAAAAGAAATTTCTTAGGAGAAAGCTCTTTCCATCAGTAATTTCCTAGGTTCAGAATCGAAATGTTTATTTTCAAGATGCACTGTGTCATACAATAGTTGGTGATGACCAAATTGTCACAAAATAGTTCTCACACAACAGCACTTGTTATTAGCGAAATACTCAACATGATAATTAATTGGAGAAAAACATGTCTACAATACAAGTGTCTTAAGTCATTTGGAAGCTTAGGGCAATTTCTCACAATTTGATGGAAAACAGTTTATTAGACCGCGTTTCTATCAATGAATCCCTCCTGAAATACATCGGTAATTATCCATTTTTAAATAAATTGAAACTGAGTATGTAAAGTGGGTCATTTAAAACAATATTTTAAGGTGAGTCGAAAATTCTAGTGTTAGTGCATGATTTTAAGAACCCCATAAACAAGATTCAATCTAAAGAGGATAATGTGTATTTGATCAGGTTGGGAAAAAACTGGAGGATTAATTCAACAATATGCTGTTCACTACCATTGAAAATTACTAACATTTGGTAATTGTAAAGGAATTGTTTTTCATTATAATAACATTCATTTACCCTCCCCGTTGTTGGCTTTAAATAGAAAAATTATTGGAGTTTGGCTGGGATGTTTTCCCCTATCAACTATTCTGCTTATTCCAGTCTGTGTGAAAATTTCGTAAAACCTTGGCATGTATGGACCAAAAATTAAATGTAACTGTAAATGTACGGTTGCAAAAATGTAATGACTTATTTTAGGGAAAATGATGTTTAACGTTTCATAACTCATTTCTTCAACCATGTGACATATATTTAAAAAAAAAAAGGGAGGTATTACAGTAAGGAAAAAATAAATGACACTATTTTCCAAAATGTTCAGATATCTCAGGGCTTTGCACCGAACAGTCTTTAGCACATGCCATAAATATTTCAATAAATAATTAATAGTTTTTGAATGGCATAATGTATGTGGTATATAGTATTACTTATTGATATAGTATTACTTAGTTATATATAGAAGTTATGTATATAGCATTATTTATTTAGCTCTTCTTTCACTACTATTATAATTGATACTTATATATATATATATATATATATATATATATATATATATATATATATATATATATATATATAGATAGATAGATAGATAGATTAATTTATAAATAGTTATTTTTATGAATCGAATGCTCTAAACTTTGCTATTTGTATTAATATTTTTTTATTTAATAAATATGCATTAAATAATTTAGACTAACATTTTCTTTTCTAATGTATAAAAACTCTAGTTCACACAAATGTGACAGTCCTGGTACATTCTGCATCCGGGATGAATGCTGTAGTGCATACAACAAGATAAGATTCAAAACAATAGAGCGACGGTCAAAGTGTTAATGGTAAATGCCTTGGATTCACTTGTGACTTACTAAAAGCTCATTACTAAAAAATCTGAAAGGTTCTGAGGGGACAAAATTAAAACACTATTTATAGATATCATCATTTAATAGATAATAATGGGTTATTTATAATTGTTTTAATATGTTTTCAGCGATGTAAAATTTTTATTGAAATACCCTCTATAAAATACTGTTATGGATTGACAACCCAGATTTGAAGTTAAGCTTACTTATAGTGTTAAAATGGAGGATATTTGGGTATAGATGTTTATTATTCAGGATTCAATATACTCTACATTTTTTCAGTTGCCGCCACTTCCTCAGTCTGAAAACATTGTGAAGGATATTTGGATATTAGTCAAGCAGCCACATATTGCAACATTTCTCCTTTTTGCTGTTTTTGTTGGAATGTGTGATTCTTCAGTGATATTTTACTTATTATGGTATTTACTTAAAACATCTGTTTCCCCCATATCTCCTGTTTTAATTGTGTTGATTAATTTAATATGTCTTAGGTATCTTGAGGATCTTGCCAAGGAGTCTGTAGAACCTGTTAACTTAAAACTGTTGGAAGGATTGACTGTAGCTGCTGAAACCCTTGTTGGAGAAGTTGTCTCTTTCTATCTTTCTGGTATATTTAATATTTATTTGGAATATTTAATGGTGATTACTTTGAATGGTACATGTTAACACTGCCACTTTAAATAAAATTGGACTTTTAAAATAATTAAGGCTCTCTCTGACATTTTTCCTCAATCTGGTTTTCTGGTCAAGGTTCTTAACCCTTTCCTTGCGCAAAGCCACTATAGTGGCTTTGCGCAAGGAAAGGGTTAAAGCTACTTCTTGCAAGGCAAGGCTGACTAATTTAAACCAATCTTATTCTCAGCTACAAAAAAAAAATCTATAGTTATTAGAAAAATATTTAAATTTCTTTCATTTAAATATAAACTAATGCTTTAAAAACTTCAGGTAACTGCTTAAAGAAAGAACTCTTAAATATTGTACAATTTATCTATTTACCTTTTATATTTTGTTTGCATTTTCTTTTTAGACAATTTACTACAAAGAAAAAAAATAGTTATACTAGAAACTTTTTTATCAAATACTTGATGTTTATGTTTTTCAATAAATAAAGATATAGCTGTATAATCTTGGATAGAAATGCATTGATGACTTTGTTACTATGAAGTGAAGGGGAAATAGGTATTTCTTATCAATGTGTATCAATTGTAATTAACTCTATTTTAAGAGTTCTAGAACGTATATATATTTTTTATAACTATGAAGCAATATGATAAATTATGGAATATTGAATTTTGGAAATGATGGAAAATTACAGAAATTGTTTTGCTATTAAAATATCAGGAAAAATCTGCTATTTACTGTACAAGTTTTTTAAAAAAAAAAAAAGAAAAAAAAAAGAATTATGCATTTTTGTTGGTATAACAAAATCCATAATGATTTTGGACGGCTACTCGGGGATTTTTATTTTATATTCAAAAGGAGTATCAACTCGGTTAGTATACTGACAAGACTTCAAATGAGGTTCTGATAAAAATGTGAATTTTTTTAATGAATCACAATATCAAAGGCGGTCATTAAAACGGAAAATAGTCTATGCCTATGCTGCATAGCTAACCGTTGCTAAGCATATGTCATATGTTTCATGTCATGTTTTTAATCACAAATTTAATGTTTTGTATCCTTAATTCCTTCATGTGTTCAATTAATATGTTGTAGTTAATAAATGTTGATTAACATTAAAAAAAAATTGAAAAATTGTAAGTAAGTTTTCCTGAAGGAGAATCAAGTTATCTTCCAACTTTTTCAAAACGTTGACTAAGTGTCTTCAATTCTTCCTAGTAAATGATGAAAGTAGGATTAGTTAAAAAACTATATTTACATTTTCATTGATAACATTAACATTAGGGGCAACAATTTTAATTCAATATTCATCTACAACTAAAAGATTATGTTTTGCTGTGTGAGTTGAGAGTAAAGATTAAATGTAAAACCTTTATATATTTGTTGCAATAACTGTATCTTATTGAAAAATTTTATATAGGCAATCTTTTTAATCAAGTTTATTTCATACAACTGCTATTCCCTACATTTTTCTGCAACTTGAATGTTATTAATAAGTTATTTGTATTTTTTTTCATTTTCTGCCTGTTTTAAACCCCTTCTCCCACTAATCCGACTCTTATAGGAACCTAATCATGAAACTATTTTAGACAATGTGATATATATCATATATTTTTTACATTTGTCCTTTAATTTTGTAGAAACGTGAGGATAGGGAATTGCATGTGTAAAACTAATTAATTTACAAGCGCATATGTGATGGACTTTTTGTTATTTTTAAGTAAAAGTGTCTAATACTAAGAAATACCTGTCTACTAATTGATTATTATTATTGATTACTGTCCACTTAAACGTCTACTAATTGATATGTAGTCATTTTTTATTCATTAGTTTTATATTTTCAAAACACAGATACTTCAAAATTATTTAAACCAATATTGTTTTTCCCTAAATAAACCTGGGCTTTTCTCACTGCCTTGTGTGGTGTCATTTCATTTTTCATTTTAATTTTAAATTTATTCCTAGGTTTCTAATATTGTTATTACCTTTTAGGATCAATTTTATCTAAAATTGGGTACGGATATTGCTTGAGTCTTTGCTTCATGTTCTATACAATTAGACTTGGGCTCATTGCTGTGATACCTTCACCGTGGTGGATATTGCCAGTAGAAGTAGTGATGCAGGGCCCAACATACGCCCTATGCTATGCTACAATTGTAGCTTATGCCAGTGCAGTGTCTCCCCCTGGCACTTCAGCTACTGTACAAGGAATTGTTGCTGGAATGGACGACGGATTTGGTTAGTTTTTTTTTTTTGTTATACTAATTTACCGAATTTTATTACTGTTTTCTTTTATTTTTATCTGAGAGCCCTAAGCTCTTATCAAGAAAACAGAATAGTAAAAAGGGGAAAAAAAATACTAATTTTTTGTAAAAGTCTTTTGCCACGAATTTTCTTTATGTGGTAAATATTTTATACTATAACTAATTTTGGCTCCTTGCACTAGTGATAACCCATGGGGAGGGAGGGGCATTGCTTATTATTTTGTAAAAAAATTGATTTTTTACTAATAAAATATTAATGGAGTAGTCCATTTTATATACCTTTGAAGGTTGACTGTGGTAATGAGAAGGGTTTCATATATATGAGGGTATTACACTTGAGTCATTATTTGGATTAGAGATACCTAATACTTATATATTCAAAAATTAAATATTTTGTTTTCTTTATTGTGATTAAAACATATTTCAAATAAATCTAAATCTGAGCAAAATGCCAAGCCTTCTTTGCTGGACATTTCTCGAACTTAAACATTGTTTAAATTATATTATGACATTGATTTTTTTAACTTTATTTCAGGTTTTGCAATTGGCAACTTTGTTGGTAGTGTCATATATAGATTCTATGGAGGAAGAATAATGTTTGGTTGTGCCGCTGTACTTGCCTTTCTATGTTGCATCACTCACACGATACTCTACACATTATTTTTTAAAAATTCGCTAACTGAGAGTAAGGCTTAGTATATTTTAAGAAATTTCATAAGCCCCTAACAAATTATCATTTTGGTTAAATTTTATTTTATTTCATTTTAATAGAAGAAATCCGACCCAAAATAAAGGAGACATTCAGCACTGAAGATGCAGAGGTAGAAGCCACAGAACCCTTAAAATAACAAAATCATGAAAAGAAAAACAGAATTTATATTTTCATAACTATAGAGGATAAGAAATGATGATAATCCTTATTATCAAAGTAAGTGAATTCATTTCTTTCTTAATTATTAATTTTCTATTCCTATGACTTTGATATCATATAGTTATTACTATGATATGAAATATAAAAAACACTTAGCACAAATGAGACCTTGTGTGTCACATGAGTGAGCCTAACTTTTACATATTAGAATTAACAAAAATAAACTGAATCACAGTAGTGCTTCAGGGTTTAATAAACAATTTTCTTTAATTTGAATACAACTGCATATTAGTTCAGCTCTAATTAATGTTTTACTTTCGAGATCATGATATTTATTTCAATTATTCCTCTGCTCATGATAGATTTGGTCTAATTCCATAACTTTTAGGAATAAATCATATCAAAATATTGATTGTTTTTCAATGTAGCTGCATGGCATATATTAGCATCAGTAAAAGCAGTTAAATTGAGTTTGGGAATCGAAAAAAGTTGTATGCAAGTTTAATACCCTTCTATAGTATCATAACAACTTATGAAAAGTAATTTCATAAGGAAAATAAATAAATATTTACAATTTATAAAATATATGTGATTAGGACTAAAAAACATATAATAATGTTTTAATGATTTTTATTTTAAAATAAAATAAGAAAAATTTGTACATTTTAGTGACATATGTACATGTTACTTCTATAAAATATCACAGTATTAATTCTTTACAGCACTTGAAGTATGCTGTTAGTAGCTTCGTTGTTTTATTTTTCAGACATCCTAGTCCATAAACTCAAGAGTAGTTTTTACAGAATATCCTGTAGAAGAGTCCACTGCAAATGCAGTTACTTCTGTTCCTCCAAAGACAAGGCTCACCACTATCTCACGTAGCTTGTGCTCACTACTGGCTTCAGGCAGTGCAAGTCTCAGCAGCCCACATTTATAAACATTGTTGTCTGTGATAAACTGAAAATTTGATCAATAAATAATTTCTATTAAATATAATTGTATTAATATTTATATATTATACTGTAACTTAAGATTATAGTGTTTTCAGAAGAATAATATACATAAAGCCATCAGAAATAAATTAAGTCAATATATTCCATTCCATTATGCTGTGCCACCATTGCCATCAACTGCTTGCTTGCATTTTACAGTCATAAGCCCTCTGGAACCTGAGCTGAAGCATTCAACACAGGCACATATAGAGCAGTGTTTACTCCGCCCTCGCCCATCTTATGTTTCAAGCCTCTTTATTTCTTATTAGTGTTACATATTACTAGTTATTATGAATACATTAATGGCTGAAGCATTTCCAGTAATGTATTTCCTTTAACGCTTGTGACAATCTTCACATTCTATCTTCAACTGATATACTAACCTTTATTTTAGGAACATCGTTAAGTCTGTCCATAAGGTCTTATATCCATTGTCCCCAATTATAATTCATAGGTATTTCCCTTAGAAATACCTAACCCTGTTTGTTGTTCATACTGAAGTGTGTGTTTTACTTCTTTCTCATATGGACAACTGTATCTACACATCCTTCTTGCATATACATCAATCTTTTGTTTTTCCTTGTCTAAATAGGTACATAAAACCTCTATGAGACATTTTTTATTTACCAAGCCTGGGAGAACATTAATAATTTAATCAATTTTGCCTGTAAGCTTGGTTCTAGAACCATGAAGATTGTATAGGAAGCTCATCGACAATCCTATTCTCTTTCGAAGGTCAATTATATTTTTCTTTAAGTGTCACCATCATGGTGGAGTGCCTTGACTTTACTGATCTTCGTCTTGAGGGTATCAATTATCCACAAACTTTTCCTAAATAGTATGGTTCTCGTTTCACAGCTGAATTAAGTTCAATGTCTAATTTCATTGATATCAACTGAACCAACATGGGACTCCAGAAATTATTATGGAGGAGTTTGTTCCCAGAAATTATAGAAAATAAATCACTTTAGGGGAGGGGGGGGGGTATGAAGCATCACTATGTTTTTAGTGACATAATTAATAGGAATATAAAAATTTTAGCATAATTCTGGCTTTATCAAGAAGTGCTCTTTGACATGCTTATTTTATTGTTTCTTTTGGGAGATGTAAATTCTTGGTTCATATAATTGTCATTTTAGGCATGAGCGGTAGGTACTTACAACAATTCCTGTAACTCTGGTAGATTTAAGTTTGTATATTTCATAAAACTCAATAGCTCTTGGTATTTTCTAATTTTTTACCATACAATTTTTGAATACTCTCATCATTACTTATACTTAGTAATTTATTATTATATTAGGATTTACAAAATTTTACAGAAATGGTTGATATAATATATGATAAACTTGTTCATTTGCTAAAACTAATATTTAAATGTGTTTGGTGCAAGTAGAGTTTATATTATTTTGTTTAATATTAGTTAAGAATTTGAGTTTTTAAATTATGTTTTAATAATTTGTGTGAAATTACTACAGTTTCAGTACTTAAAATAGTCTTTTTAAAATTAGTATTACATTGCTGGATTTTTATTTGTATTCTCTTTTTACATAAAATTTCTTTCAATAGTTCATATTCTATAATGACTTTTAGACCTTCAAATGATATTAGTTTATTTTTTAAGTTCTTTATACTTATTAGTCTACTTAATACTAAGTCTGAGAGTTAAAATTAAAATTTGATAGATACAATCTTGTTTAGTAGAAACATATACACACAACTTATGGTATGTTTCAACAAGAAATCATTAATCAGATAAGTGTCCGAAACATTTAAATTAGATTCTTGTGGGGAAACTACCCAATTGCTTTTCCATTATAAGTTGTTAGCAGATTCCCCTCAATATCTGCTATTGAGTTTCTACTCATGACATGATTTTTCAAAACTTATTTCAAATGTCCACTGATCCTATTTAGAAGATAATGAACATTTATATATATATATATATATATATATATATATATATATATATATATATATATATACACACAGTGAGGTGATAAAATCTCTGTATATTAGCCTTTAATTTAATGAGCCATGAAAAAGTTCTACTACAGAAATACTTAAAACTTGACATTCATCTGATAGTTTGAAGATATATTGGAATAAAACTCTACTCCTTCATAACTAAATAATTATGTTCATATTTATTTATAACCCTTTAGATGTAAGGAAATGATAATAGATGAGGACAGGCTGTACCTATAATGACATACTATATCAGATGACCAGTTAGTGCTTAATTTTTGATGTTATTTAGTAATTTTTAGTTCATCAATTATTACAAAGCTGGAGTTTCTTTAATTGCAAAGAAATGTATTCTTTTGCTCATATACTGACTGTCAATACATAGTACTATTAAATAATCTCCTATACAAGCAAAATAGTGCCATAAGATTAGAATAGGTCGGCAACCTGTAGATAGCCATTGTATATTGGGTGTATGAAGTCATAGTTCAATTATAATTTGTTTTAAAACAATTTTTGTGGACAAAGTCTCTCAATCTGTTCTAGATTTTTTATGAAAATTGTTCCTCCAAAAATATCCATTTGTGTTCCTCTGTTCTCTAGATTATATATTTTTTTTAAATTGGTCTCAAAAACCTCAAGCAAAGCCGTATAATTATTGAGCCGTATAAATATACTAATCTTCAAAGAATCAAAAAAGCGAATTCAACCATCCTATTGGGTGAAGATAGTTAAATAGTAGATTGATGAACTTATAAGTGCCAGGTTTGAGTCATTAGTTGGCATACTATATTTTATAAAGCTTTGTGATTCATTGGACGTTGAAATTAGGCTTCACCTGTTCCTCTGTATCTACTCAATTTGTTGAGCTAATTGAATAAAGAAGTAGCAAATTTACTCTCTCTGTTACCACATACATTGGCAGGAAGTGATATGCTGCCATATTTCATACCACAAATGTGTTACATGCCCAGTCTTTCAAGGCCTGTCGAATTAAAGATTTTCATTTAAATTTGATTCTTTATCATTGGTATTGAATTCAGTATATTAGGGACCAAAGTTATTGTCAATTATTATTACAATATAATGATTACAGAATTATCAAATCTAGTAATTTGCTACCGAATCTAGGCATGGCATAAAGTCAATAAATAACTAGACGTGTATATTCAATAAGGAACTTGTCACTGCATTTTCTACAAGCAAGGCAATATTCCTGGAAAGAGCTTTCCTGTTTGATAAATATTACCCAAGATAAAATAATATTTCCTGTGATACTATTTAAACTATGTAATTGTTAGCTTATGTTTAAGATCCAGAATATTGTACTATAAAAAGTATCTGCTTTATATATTTTAATACTAAACATAACCACATGCTTGTACCTCTTTCTGTACTTCCTCTTCCCACTGTATTTGTGCACATAGATAATATTAATATACATAAGAATGATTAAATGTATCACTATAGAGAATAAATATGACTGAGGTAATGGACTGACTAATATAAATATGTATAATTATGATATACAAATTATTGCTAAATACCACCTGTACCAATAATTGTATAAAATGTTTCCAATACATTTAGATATTTTTTTAAAGAAAAAATATCAAATATAGCATATATTCTTTTAAAAAGGTCATTGTTTTCTTGAAGGCTGCCCTATTTAACCTATCTTCCTTAGCCTTGAATGAAATCTTACTTTTATCAGATTTCCCCTATGGAAAATCAGCTATTGAGATTTTACTCCTAACACGATTTTCAAACATTTTTTAAAATACCTATCGATCCTACCCAGGTGATGACAAAAATGGATTCTGTAACTATATATTTTTCTTTTCTTTTTTTAAATTTCAAGAACAAATTTATTTCTTTTGTTACAAAATCAAGATGTATTATGAACATACAGGTTAAACACTATAGTAGTATGGTTCATGTAGTAAATAAGCACCCTTTGTGCATAGGTAATGTGCAAAAGAAAATATATATATATATATATATATATATATATAATATTTTTTTTTGTGTTAGGTCTGATGCATTTCTCCAACTTGTAGTGGTTGTTAATATAATCAATTTAAAAAGATTAATTTTTATTTCAAAATGAACATTTTTAGGGGTAATGGGCTCCGGAAAATAAACAAATCATGATGGTGAAATAATAATCTTAGTTAATTCACTTCACAGATTTTAAGTGTTGGATTGTGCCCCTGATGAGACGTCAACCGGGCACGAAGCTAGATGTACAATAAACTGATTGTTTAAATAATTTAGATTTTTATTTATATTGACCTTGCACCGTATAATGCGTGAAGTAAACAAAATTAGTTTTAGTGCGATACCTCAATTCTTTTAGGAGGAGTCGAAGCCATTATTTCTTTTTCTATATACACAGAGACAATAATTTTACAAATAGACATTCTACTATATTCTTCAGAGTTCCTCAGCTGAGAATGAGCTAATTTTTTACTTGTCTTGTGCTTAGAAACAGAAAACCTTACTCAAAAGTCCAAGATAAATCTATATTTCTTTGTACCCCTTCTGCTTCCACTGGAGTAATTACTGATCTTTTTGAAATGCCATGTGTCTTCAGTTTTCTGAACTTAAGGACTTATACTATACTGAAACTTAAAGAACTTCTTGAACTTTCAATGGTTTCATTGATTAACTCTTTCTTGATAGCTCATCACTAAAGTCAAAACTTTGTCTTTGTCAAATTCTGGTGATTCAAACTGTGGAAATGTCCTTACACTCTGAAGTTTAGGTGCTCAGGCAATCTTGTGCATATCATTTGCACATGTGTTCTAATGTTATCTTTACTACAAGCACATGCTTTAGCTATGTGCTACCTAAGATATATGCACCAGACATCCCTCTAAGACCCGTTAGTAAATTCATCCCAAAAACACATTGGATCAGCAACATACAATATGGCCCAAAGAAAGCATTTCATAGAGAAGATCACCTCCACCCATAAATAAAATAAAAAGATAATTGGTCCGCTTTAACCTGAAATCCCTTTTTCTGTAGAGAACATGATTGACTGAAAACAGTAGATTTGTCTCTGACTTCCTGGAATTAATTGGCTCAGAATAAACCAGAACAGGTAGTTTAATCAAACAACATTGAGATTATCTGCACTGCTACCTTTTTTTCAACTTGTTTTTACTCAACTAGAATTGTAAATATGTACTGTTCCTGGTTAGCAATATATAGATGTAAAACCAATTTTTTATTACTTTATTAAAAAGTATATTTGACTTGCTGTGCTTAGCATAATTAAATATTTACCTGTGCCGTCTTTGAGAGTGTAGCATATATTTGTAACACTATTTCTCGTTGGTTCATTGAAGCAGGTGTATATTTTTTTGAGACTATCTGTCCAACAGACACAGCTTGTCCAGATTCAACCAATCGTTCAAGAACATCTACACACCATTTTTGTCCTCCACGAATTACTAGTTTATCTAGAAAATGCCCAAAATTCTTAGTATAAAGAAAAAGTTAATTTAACTCTAGGTATCAGTAAATTGTCTCAATCTCCACTTGAATGTTTATTCATTATATTAACCCAAAGTAACTTTGGAGGTTTACAACTTTTATTTCTTTTTAGTCCAAAAATATACCAGCTAATAATAAAATTAATGAGCTATTCTGATCATTTTTTGAGACAATAATTAATTACTAAGCAGTGGTGGAAAAAAAAATAAATAAATAAAACTAATTATTTCGAAAAGTCATCTGTTTTAGCAGATTTCCCTTAAGGGAAATCAGCTATTGAGGTTGTACTCATGACGGAATTTTCGAAATTTTTCTTCAAATGTCCATCGATCCTACCTAGTAGATGACGAAAATGAGGTCCGTTCAAAACTGTGTATATATATATATATATATATATATATATATTTGTCTGTTACCGCTCTAGCGGTCGCAATTTTTGTTTAATCGTTACCAAACTCGATATTTAGTCATTTTATATAAAAAAGAAAGATCAAGTTCGTTAACGGCTGAAATCGGACCAGTGGGACTGGGGGGGTTTAGAGGGGAGGATTTTCAAAAATTCGAAATATCTCCGCTACTATACGTCGGATCGCAAAATTGTACAGAATCAATCTTATTGCAAATTACATTTACTATAAATATTGTTATATACATTTATTCTCTATCTTGAATATTAACAGAGATATTTGCATTTTTATTAAATCGACGGCTAATGGGCGAGAGTGACTTTCCCGCCAAAAGCTCGTTCGGCCGTTTCCTTGATTGCTCGGCTCTCGTGAAATTTCTCTATTGTAAACCTTCACGGCTCTAGTGAAATTTCTTTATTGTAAACCTTCACGTGGGAAATATGCTTAGTTTACGCAGCCCCTGCGTGACGGACTTTTGTTTTATGAAGTAGGTAAATGGATGATTTTAACAATGTTAGTAAAACACATTTTGGAATAGTGCCAAATAACATAATTCGAGCATGCTCGAAATTTTGTAAATCTACAAAAAACAGCAAAATTACTCTTAAGAACAAGACCAGGTAGAAGGTAATGACAAGATAAGAGAGCCTAAGTAAGCAACATGGCAAAGAAAAGAATAGTAGAGTTTAATGGAAGACTTGATTATGCAATTTGCAGCTAGTAGCTAAAAATAAAAATGATCTATTAAAAATAATGTGCTAACATTTATTGAGATGATCATATAAGTTAATAACTTATTTTTGCATTGATTGAGCCTACACATAGATATCTACAATTTATCAAACCAGTGTCATCTAGAATAGAATGTTGGAAATAAAATTAAAACATAAATACATATTCATTTTTGGTATAAAAACTTAAATACATTTAATATAATTAACTACCTAATGGATGAAACCCGCTGATAAAAGGTTTGACTACTCCAAGGCCATAGGTATGGGTGACTCTTCGTGATGAAACAATTGTAGGGTTTAAACCATAGAGGACTGCTCCTTTCAGCACACTTAGGCTCACTGCCTATAAGAAAATTAACTTTTAAAATAAATATCATTATAAAGTTAATTCTTAATTAGAAAGAATTATAGTAATTACTTATGATTTGAAATGAAAGACATTATGATTATATATATATATATATATGTGTGTGTGTGTGTGTGTAATTATTATCGTATTTATATCAAATATTCTTCAAATTTATATGACAACGGTAACAAATGAAATATTTTCCTTAAGTTCATTAATACTCCCCAGAGCAGAACGATCGTTTTAACGGCGTAGAGGGGACAAGCACTTCATAACTAAAGGAATGCCCCTGAAGATAAGTGTATGTGGGCCATGAAACATGGTTATTTGAAAAAAGGTCTGCATGGAGGAAAGTTATTATTGCTGATCCTCGTATACTAGTTTGAAGAGTATATATATAAATTTTATCAGACCTCTTTTTCATCATTTCTTAGGTAGGATTACCAAGGATGCTGTTCAATAGACAATATCTTTGGCATTGGTCAGATGTATCCGAAAAGTATATGAGTGTAATGTTGATTCACACCTCCTCTTTATTGGATCCAGATATGCTTGAAAGGACTATCTGTAAAGTCAAAACCATTGATATAAACTAGTAAGAAATAACTTTGAGGTTCGATGGAATTGATTCATTATCTCCAGTGCTGATTGAGTGCTAGAAGGAACCAGCTTCTTTGCCCTAGAAAATGTTCTTTGATTTAAAATCCTCTCTCTGGAAGTGATGAACGGTGATTGGACTCCAGCTGATATATGAAAGTGAAGTGTGGACTCACAAAAAGACAAAAAAAAGCAGAGGGCTGTTGATCTGGAAAAGAAGAGCCACTAAGAAGTAGTACCAAAAAAAAAAAACACTAAACTAATGGTCAGCTTGGCATTATTATCTAAACTATCAAAAAGGGTAGGTTGGAGTGGCTGGGACATGTTGAAAGAATAGTTAGGCTTGACTATGGGTTTTAGTGAGTTAGTAATGAGTTTATCACTAAATAAATTCCTATTGCCCAAATGGGAAAAATCTCTTGGGTTTACCTAGAGACAGAACACTTTAACTCACATGGCTATCCAATTAAATAAATGATGAAGTGATAATAAGATTAATTAGATCCAAAGTCATGTGGCAGTGATACTTGGACTGTTTATATAAACAAGAGTGTCTTACTAGGTTTGGGAAAGAAAAGTTTTAAGACAAATATTTGAAGCAATCTAAGAGCATCACCAATGGTGTGTCAAAAACAGAATTTAACTAATGTATATTGAACCAGTTCCCAACCGAGGTATAAGGAAGGATAGGCTCTGGAGGAAATAATTTATCGAAAAATGATATCCATCAGGCACCCAAGCTGTTATATTTTACCCCAAGAGCTAGTAAGAAGAGAGACTCAGCCTAAGGTGGCTTGATGATATGTAGGTGGATTTGTGAAAGGTGTGTTTCTATTACTGAAAAAGCCTTGTCAGTACTGCAAGAAATGAACGAAGGCAATGGTGGTAAAAACAGAGGTCCTTTATGAACCAGACTGTAAGCTATTATTACACAAAAACATTTGGAACTGTTCATTTTAGCTTAGTACTGTGACAAAAAAATTGATTACTATGTGTTAAAATTGATACTAAAAAATTACTTAGTAGCAAGTAATTTTATTGCACTTTTATTAGCTTCAAAAATCTCTGTTAAATATGAATATTAGTTTCATAAAATAGATTTAGTTTCATATGTGCCTTGGCACCAATGTTATTAACAGCATTTTCCATTTAAATGGCATTTATTGAAATACATTATGAAATTATATACAATGCATTTATTTACTGATAGAGTTTTGTCTTAATTTTTTGAAAACTTGTATTTTTTTGTTTAAGGAACTGAATTAAATAAAAAATTAAATAATCAATTAAAAATTGGATTACTTGTGGTATAATTATGTGCACTCTATTACTGAAATTGTCTCTGATTGCTTCTTGCAATATTTGAGACTCAGAAAAGCCCCCAACAAGAAAAAGATGGCTTATTGAATCATCTATTCTTCTGCTTGATAGAACAGCTTCCACATGCTGAAAAAAATGATGAATGTTTTTATAAAAAATATTTTTTATAATATTAATAATAGAATAGTTAATATTTCCACTAATAAAATAATATAATTATAAACAGTATACTCTTTCTCATCCAAGTTTTTATATAAATGCAAAAGCAAAAAGAAAAAAAAAGTTGAATTATTATGAATTCTATTCAGGAAAGTCATTCAAACTTGTAATTATGGAAAACATGCTATTCAGTACTTGAATGTAAACCATTGATATTATCAGAAGACTGTCTTTGCTTGGACAAACAATTATAAAATTAGTTATGATGATGAAATGAAGATTGATACACTTTATTAAACCAGCACTATGGGCTCCATTCTCTCTGTACCATCCCCAGGAAAAAAAAACACAATTTGTATATTGTCTACTGGGATAAACCTCTTCTTACATAGTCAAACACAACAGGCCTGACGTTATCTTGGTAGAGAAGAGAAATACAGAAATGGCTAGTCATCAGTTTTACAATTACACATAATAGTAGCCTTCTCTATTGTACAGAAGGTAAAAATAAAAAGTATTCTGAATAAGTATTTGAACTTGTCAATATTTGCAAAATGAAGAATATCTAAATTCTTTTAGTTCTGTTGAATGTACGTGTAATTAGAAAGAATCTATTTTAAGTATTACTTTACATCGATTTGCTCTGTTATCATTGTTTTTCTATGCAAAAATTGCTATTAGGATATTCTGCTGACAGCCTCAGCTGTTGGATGCCAAAATGTAATTTACATAATTAATTTATCTTCTTACATTAACCCTGCCAACAAATTAAGAACATATTTAAAATAGTTGGGTCACAAATATCTCGTAGAAGAACAGTTAATATAGTAATTATGCTTAATTAATGTTTTGGTGTGCCTCAATACGTCTAAAAATAAGTATTCCTGTTATGTGCAAACAAGGAGACCAATTGTTTCTATAAGATTGTGTGTTCATGCTTTGCTAAAGTGCATTATATGGTTTATTGAATTTTAGCTAATATGTACAATACTTTTTTAGATTTGTTGAATTTATTATATTCTACAATTGTTATGCTTCTCTCCATTGTATTGAGAATTGAAATGATAATATTGTTCTACCTTATTGATTATACAAGACTTACCTCAATTATTTTGTTAAGTGTAGGCTGAAAGAGCTGATACATTAAGGATGGGTGGATTTTTAATATACCTTCATTTGACCATGTCAGTTCTGGCCTACCATATTCCTTGACAGCAGCTTCAACCTTAGAAAACAAATAAGCTAATAGTAATCACTGGTAAATTTCTATGTATTGTTTATTTATAATATTAATTTTTAAAAATAATAGAGCTTTTTTACTTCAATTCCTGAGACTTTTCTGAAAAAATCGATGAATGCAAATGGTGGGAAAATGTTAAGTGGAGTAGATCGAAAAGATGTAGTACTCCTTTTCCTTGCTTCAAAACTAAGCATAAGTTCATTGTAGGCAGCTGGTCTTTCCTGTTGAAACCTTCGCATGAAACTCGTCCCAAAAACAGTATCAAGTAGATCATTGAACTCTTTATCCACTCCTAAAATATTATTTTGATTCATTAACATCTAACATTCTTTTCATTATATTTATATAAATAACAAATACTTTCATTTTGATATCCTTTCTCATTAGTATGCACAAATGAATTTATACATATCAAATAATCCCAATAATTGTGTTTGCTTTTTTTTTGTTTTCTTGGAATAGAATCTAGGACATACATGAGGCGTTTGGTTTCAAAACCAGGTACATCCGTTTTTTTCAAAAACATTTTTTTTTAAATTTTTCATAAGTTTTTAATGCCGGAAATGATGTATTGGACGCGTTTGTTCCAAAACCATCTAGATCCTTCCAAAATCAATACCGGCAGATAATGAAAAAAATGTGTTAAACTGACTTTTTTAAAAAATGAAATCTATTTTGATCAGTCCTGAAAAATTTTTGAAAATGGATGTACCTGGTTTTGAAACCAAACGCCTCATATAATATATGTTTAATAAGGTTGAACCAAACTCATAGGGCCATGGTCAAACCATAGAAAGAGAGCTAAGATGAAATTTTAACTATTGTAAGGACAATTTGAAATGGATACTATTTATAACTTTCAGGATTTATTCAAATCATATGAATTTCAATATACAAGAGTTTTTAGTCAAAAATATGGCCTCTATTTGTAGTGTTAATTTTCACTTGAATGATTCACATTTGTTAATTAGTGGTATATATGATTACTTTTGGTGGAAGGAATAATGGAGTATTCGTGGAGTTTCACTCCAATGAAAAATTTCTGTTTGTTTTAAATTTGGTTAAATAGTGATGAAAATATCTTCTCTTTTTAAAGCCCAGAAAGTTCAAATAATTACAGACAAGGCTGACCAAACTAAATTATTTCAAGAGAGAGCTAACATTTTGAAAAGCTAAATGAAAATCAATAATATTGTGCAAATAAAACTATTTAATACTTTAGTTTTCAAATGTTCAACAACAGACAATTAAAAAGATTGAAGAAATTAATACAGACCTATAGATCCACAAGGACCACCTGTTGCCTTGTGTAGTTCTCTAAGGGTTCCTGTCTGGGCTGAGACTGTGTGCACAGTGATATCTACAGTTCCACCACCACAGTCGACAACCATGTAACTTCCTTTCAAAGAACAAATGCAATGTCATTTTCTACTATCTTTAGTGACCCAGTAACTTTCAAATAATCTAGCCAGTACGTCAATACAAAAAAAAAATACACTTCCAGAGTGTTTTGTTATATCTGTCCTATGTGTTTCATGCCCTTTCATGGCATCTCTTCTGGAGATGTGAGTTAAATAGACCTGACAGCTTACAAAAACTTTTTTTTTGTATCATATGTGTACTCTTTGAAGCATGTAGGAAAGATTAAATAAAACATGAAAAGAATTTGTGTATTTACTTACAACAATACTTGAAATAACCTGCTAGATTATTTGAATGTAATTTATATTCACATTTACATGTTCTGGCATTATTATTACTATTTTTTCCTTAATAATTCATATTGTGAAATAATAAATTGGAAGCTTGGCCCTTTCTTACATAGACCGCTCTTCCACTGACTTTCATAATAAAACAGGAAATGTTAAGATAATTGATTATCTCTCTATTTAAATTTAGTTTTAGTTTTTTTTTTTTTATTATAATTGAAGTTTAGTTAAGGTGACTTAGTAGATAGAGTTCACCCTAGTGGAGCAGGGAAGATTTGAATCTCATTACTACATGGTGTTTTTACTTGCACAAAGAAAAAACATAATTAAATATTATCACTCTTTAAAATTATTTTGTACCTGATCGGAGTCTGTTAGAATTAAGCTGAATTATTTGGTCAAAATGTAAATTTCTGCAGCAGACTGAAGCAGCTTCTGGCTCAAGTGCTATAAGGAGATGATCAGATGTATCAGGGCTGGAAATATCAGCCTGAAACACAGTTATTAAACAATTTTTTATGCTTTTAGAGATTCTTGTTTAGATTAATCAGTGTATTGTTTTGTTCTATGAAGAACATTCTTTGGAAAAAGAAACTGGCACATCAATATTAATTGTCAAAATTATTAGTATACCTCTTTAATGGAATAAATACTGGCAGAAAATCGTGAAATTAAAAAAAATCAATATCTTCTTTTAATCCACTTTATTAAAAACTATGCATTTTTCCATGTTTAATTGTCAAAATAAGGCTCCAGTTAGCCATGTGAGTTAAAGTGTTGGCCTTAATCTCACTTGGTAAACCTAGAGTGATGAGTTTGATTCCCACTTGGGCAATAGGAATTTATTTAGTGACAAACTCATTAATTAAAACCCTTAGTCCCACCCTGGCTAGAAAAGTGTGGTAAGGGGTGGCTCAATCCTCCCTACATGAAAAATCCATCAATGAGGGCAAGTGATCAAGTTCCTTTAATGGCTGAAATCAGACAAGGAAGAGGAGGGAAATTGAAAATTCAAAATATCTATATATTTTGGATCAAAAAATGTTTTAGACCACCCTGTTAAAAATGATAAACTATTTTTTTATTTAATGATCTGCCATGACCTATTCCATTATTAAGGAATTGTTTTGAAGGCAATTTTCTAAATAATATTAATAGATAGGATGTAGGCAAAAATTTTGGAAGAAATAAAAGCCATTACTGAATTTATACCTTTCTTCTTTGTATTTTATTTTGATTGCGTGTATAATATAAAATTAAAATAAAATACAAAGAAGAAACGAATACTGGTGCTAATTCGTAGAACTGATAGTTAATCAACTCAGTTGCTTTATTCTCAATAACCAAATGGATTCAAGCAAATTTTTGTCTAGAACTTGTGAGAAGTAAACTTCTTTATCCCATAATAATAACAATACTAATTACAGCAGAAAAATTGGATATCACACGGAATAAATTTGAATTTGAAATTTAAAATTATCCCTAATTATTGTTTCTGCCCTCAATAATCAATTAGGGGGGAAAAAAAACAGTGAATAATGAGCAGAACAAAATAACACGAGCTTAATATTTCCAGGAGGGTATGTAGGAAGGATGTTCACCAAAATGTTTACTTGGAATGGTAATTCATTGTTTAAACTTAATTACCTAATTAATATTAGTGATAGGGGACAGTTGAAGTTTTTGGGAATATTCTAACAGCAGTTGGATATATATAAATTTAGTTAATTAGATCAATTATGTTGGAAACTTTGATTAAAGGTACATATATAAATATTTTTAAAAGACTGAGACTGACCATATATGCTGCTTCACGAACAAACTGTTTTGCCTGCTGCGTCCACAGTGCTGGAACAGTAATAACCCAACGAACTGATGGCACTCGTCCTTGATCTCGCAGCTCCTTTTCCACTTGCCACTTCATGTAGCGCAACGTATGTGCAAAGACTGTCAGTGCACTAATTGTTTGTCCATTCTGAGCTGCTACTTGGCTTTCCCGGTTAACATCCTGAAACATACGTCACACTATTTCAATTTTTATGTTCTATATTTTACTAGGTTACATTTCTTTATTCAACGAAGACTCGGCTGACTGAAGCATGAACTAAATAATTTATGTGAACCTAATCACTTATTTTCTCGTGTCATTCTATGTTGGAAATGTTACGTATTAACTACATATATGTAATGGGGATTCAATTTCTATAGCTAGGAAACTTCCTTGGCTTGTGATGCTATGGCAGCACCCCGTACAGCTACAACACCCCGCAGAGCTTGCTATCTTTAGTTGGAGTTGGTCATGAGTAAGCCTCACTAAAGCTGAGTTTAGTCATATATAGACTAGTAAAGTGTTTATGTTTTTTTAGCAGGATGTCCTAATGGGAAATCACCTATTGAGGCTGTATTCATGATATGATATCCCAAAAATGTCCTCAAATGTTTATTGACAAGGGCCCTCATGTATGAGATCACAAAAATGAGGTCCTTTCAAAATGAAAAAATAATATATATTTAAAAAAAATAATAATCTATACATATTTGCCTACTAAGGTACTTTAAGTGAAAGCTCGATGAGTAGAAGTTGGGGTTTACAAAAGGCTGAAACCACCTCATAGTAATGGGGATATTTCAAACATTCCCTCCCCTCTCATCCATGGTCAATTTCAACCATCAATCTTTAGTTTTCCATAAAGAAGTTAATATCAAGTGTGATGTAGATCAAATAAAAATCATTTAGTTTAAATTGTAAACTCTTAAATGATGAGGTCTCGCCCAAAATATTTGTGTATTTCTCACACAGTGAAAATACAATGAAAACAATATTAGGTATATAAGTGTCGAATAAAGAGCATACTATTAATATGACATGAGTAGGAATGGTGGTTTACTGAAGGTAGAAAAGGAAGGATTTTTTGTAGAAGTCTTGGAAGAATGATGTTCAGGCAAAACAGAAAATGTTGGCATCCTGAAAAAACTTTGACTTCATGGATAGGCTAGGGCAACTGTGAGTCTTAGAAATTAAATTATTTGTTATTGTCCACTTTTTGCAAATAAGGCTAATTGGGACGGGTTATCTATAGATTACCACCCTTTTCTAGCCAGGGTGGGACTAATATTATTTTATTTAATGAATTCCGTCACTAAATAAATTCCTTTGTCTAGGCGGGAATCGAACTCACCACTCTAGTAAGTCTCTCACAATATGAGATTAAGGCCAACGCTTTATTAACTCACATGGCTAGCCCGAGCCCCGTGAGTCTTAGAGCATCTCATATAGAGAAATCTGTTACAAACTATCTCTTAGAAGAGAATGGACTCTCCAAGCTCAACTGTCGGAAGGGAAAAGGAGAGAGCAGGATGCATGGTAAGAGACTTGAATAAATTATAATCAACCATATTTTGATCTAGATTTTGAATATAGTTATTTAAGGATTCTCTAAAGTATACGTACCATGTTATTGTGAAGGTGCATCTTAAATTTATCAAAATATAACCACTGTTTAGCATCACTGGGATCAAGATCATGGTAGAAATCTCTTGCAGCATACCCAAAACTATGGAACTTTTCTTCAGGAGTCAGTAGAAGAACAGTTGGTACTTTTTGATTGTTTAAACCTCGATCACTTCCTTTAAAATCAAATAAAAATGTTATATTTAATTTTATTAGCTGTATATGTTTAAAAGGAAAAAATTAAGAATTACCTTCAGTTTGCCGCATCATGTGAATTTGTTTATCCGAAGGATTTTTGGTATATGCAAATGCATAACCACTGTAGGTGGTTCCTAGATCTATTGCTACAACTACATCAAAGTCTTCACTTCTGTTGGCTTTCCTTTCTTGTTCTACATTAACTATTACTTTTTCCACAAAATTGTTCTTTTTTTCATTATCAATATTGTTGTTTTGCATTTTTCCATCTTGCAGTTCAACCACAGGTACATTTGGTGGAATCTTTGCTGCATAGGCTTCAATATTGTTTTGATATATTATTCCTGGAAATAGTAGTATCTAATTATTCCCACCATAAGAAAAATCAATATAATTAAAACTCTAATGCTTGTCTTGATGAATTTAAAGTGGATAGGTCTGTGTGTTTGTTTTCGGGTCCCTCTGAGATTAATAACAGAAGCTTTCAATGAGCATTTATTTTCCAGTGTCACTTTTCCGTGCCATGACATTAAGTAAACCACATCCCAAAACTTCCCAACTTGGAGTGAAAGTTTACTTCAAAATCGAAACATATTTATGTTTGATAAACTGTTTTAATCAAAAATATTTAAATTATAGATTTTGTTTTGAAAAAAGGATTTAACACTTTCAACTTCTAGTCACTAAATAGTTCTTCACCGTAATTACACAAGTTAACTAGCATTTTTGGCATTTGGAGAATGCAAATGACCTTTGTAAAAACTCTGTCAGGAGTGGTGGGGTTTACTTAGAAATATAATATATTGAATTCCTTTTAATTTATGGTGTACAAGTGGTGGTTATTATTTTATAGGTAAATGATATGGTTAATTTTATAAAATATGGGGCCCAGAAAATATCTAGCAGGAGGTCCCAAAACTTTGGCACTTTTTTTTGTTGGTTAACGGTGGAGACATTTGGATCATAAAAAAACTTAGGAACTTGGAGAAGTAAGAAAATTACAAATATACATTTAGTTATACTTCATAGTCCATAGTCATGAAACAATGATGAAATAAGCCCATTGACATTTTTTCCTCTACCCAAATATTTTGCATAAATAGCATCATAACTTCCTTTTTTTCCTCGAAAAAACGAAGTTATGTTACTGCACCCTATAATTAGTTACTTTCATATTATCAATACATCTCTCAGATTTCAGGTCAAAACCATAAAAATATGGGTATAACAAAGGTTTCTAATATCTTTTGCATTACTTACTTATCTAGAGTGGCGAGCTCGATTCCCGACTGGGCAATAAAAATTTATTTAATGACAGAATTCCTAAAATAAAATCCTTAGTCCCACCCTGGCTAGAAAAAGGTGATAGCTTGTAGATAACCCGTCCTAGATTAGTCTTAGTTGCAAAAACTGGATGTTAATAAATAATTTAATTTTAATTTAAAGTTGTTTTACCATTTACTTTGGCATTAAATTTAGTGCGATGATGTGGTCAATTTGTTTTGTAGTTAATTGTAGAGAAATTAAATAAAAAATAATCTACTACTTGAATATTTACCCTTAGCTATAGAATGCTTTGCAATATAAATTTCCTCAATAAGGTTGTCAGTTTCCTTGCCAAGTTCAACACTGCACTCAGAGCTGCACCCAACAGGTGACATTCTAGGGCTCAGCACACAAAGTTGGCTGCAATAATAGTCACATTGTAGTAAACAAATTACTTAATAATACAATTATTGGTTATGTATTGTGAGATTCCATATTGGGAGGCATTGCCTTGTGTGTGTGCAAAATTTGGCAAAGTAAATATAAATGTTTTCTCAAATGAAAATAAAATACTGAAAAACATTAGAATAAAAAAATTATCCCAGAAGAGAATACTAAGTTTATCCTGTAAATATAAGATAAAAAAGAATGGTCAAACAAACAAAATAAAATCAGAAAATGATATGCACGAATAAAATGTTAATAATACTTATACAGTAGAACTCAGACTAATAGACTACCTGACTGGGTCTAGGGGTGATCAGATAACCTCAGATACATGATCTTACAGATAAGATTAAGTATATCAGATTACTTTTTAACACATCAGCGTGGCACTGACCAAATGATCTATATGGGATTCTTTTGGACCTTTCCAAAGTGATTTGTTTGGGACAATAGAAGAGCTCATGAAGTTATTTTTGTAGCCAACCTCATTAATCTTGGTGTGTCATATTGTTGGTTTTAGGCGTGCCATATCTTCCAATGTAGTGTGTGAGAAAGTTATGTTATGTTTAACCAGGACATATAGTGTGATCTAGGAAATTTTATAATTGATTTATTTAGAAAGATTAATTTCTTTTTAACTATCTGACCAGAGCTAAACAATTTAATATAAAAATCAAAATAAATATAATTCTCTTTTTTCAACATAGATTCATATACATTCGCAACAAAAATTTTGTAATAGTGTGATTACTTGAAACCCAGCTTTTTCAAGAACTTTGTTACAAAACTAAGCTCAAACCAACTCTTCAATCATAAATGCTGGTGTGAGGAGAATACTTGAAGAAGACACATATTAAATATACAAAATGTCTCTTTAATGTAAATTTTCCATTTGATTCTCCAATGTACTTCACTTTCGCATTAATGCCCCATTTTATTCTGCATTATTGCATGAAGAAACTTTGTCTCTGGGTGTGTTCAGACTGACTGAAGATCAGATCACATGGTTTAGGAGATACTGAAAAGTTTTATAAGGGACAATCACAGAATGTGAGAATTGGCCCAATGAAAGATTGGTAAAAGTTGAATCTATTGGAATTTAAAACATTAACTTAGTTGTATGTAAATTTTTGATATGACTAATAAGATAATTCAGTAGTGGGCATTATTATGAATTTTCCTCTAGTTCAAGTTCTTCACAACAACAAACCTTGAATTATCATGAACTGTAGTAAATGAGTGATTAACCCAAGGTCCACTTCACATCAGCTCTGGCTAAGTGTAAATTAAAATTAATTTAATTAATGTTTTATAAATCCTGAAAAAATAAAACCCCTCAACGAAGTCCAAGCGAGAATGCAGAAATAAAATATAATGTAGACCCTGTAGGTGGTAACAGGGTGTTGTCATCTGACCTACACCAGGTTTTCCATTTAATGAAATACTAGAGGAAAAGTGGGTTTGATCAACTGTGGGAATTATGTGTGTGCTTAGCACAGTTGGGAGATGTGTGTGTATGTGTATGTGTATATATATATATATATATATATATATATATATATATATATATATATATATATATATATATATATATATATATATGGATTTTTCCCTCGTAGACCACAAGAAATAACTAGATTAAAATAAATAAAATAAGACAAGACCTAGCACATGTACGTTGTGGTAACAGGAACCAGCCATTTGATGAGACATATTTTCCAAATGTACTTAGCAGACAAGTAAGCGATTGTGTGAGTTACTAGATGGTTAACTTGTACTTCTTCAGCTTTATACCTTAGCTGCATACTAAAGTTCCCTTGAGGAGGAGAGAAATAGAGGCTCTTGGATAAAAATAAAAGTAATGACTATGTATTTAATAGGTTACCTATTGAATGCCTGGACAAGACAGTCAGGCTGAGATGAGTATGAGCTGGATGGTGAGATGGAGCGATTGCTAGGCTCTGTTTCACCTCCAGTAGGTTGCTCCTCATCATTACTAACAATTAATTCACCTGCAATTCAAATACTAGAATTATAACTGTTCTATAAACTTATTTCTTATAACTGTATTGACTATATATATCAAATTTATGTTGGTGAGAAAAAGAATGATCACTTTTTTTTTACATTGAGAAAAAAGAAATTAAAAAAAAAACAGACCGACATTTGGGAAGAAATTTATTAGGTGATATGGAAGAGTGAAAAAATCCAGGAGAAAGAGAGAAGTAGGTCCCCTCCTTAAAGGGTGACTGAGTTCTATGAAAATGCCTCAATAGAATGAGTATTGTTAGCATCCTCTATGAGTAGATTTCCTTTAAGAAATCGGACCAGTGGGGGGGGGAGTGGTACAGAGGGGAATTTAAAAGATACAAATATATCTCAGTTATTATAGTCGGACCGAAAAATTGTTTAAGAATTGAATTGTGAGTAACAAAATATGAGAAGTTAAATATCAAATCTCTAATATTAACAATACTCATTCTCTTAATACATATACAAAACAATTTTCCTATTCTATTCAGGGATTTTCGGGGGGAAACACGAACAAAGTTTTGGCGCCGGGAAGATGGACGTCAAAATTAAATAAATCATAAATGTAAATAACCATTTAGGGCCTAAATGTTATTCTAAACTAATTATGTTCTCTACAGTTTCTCGATAGAATAAATATTAAAGAAGATATTGACGGAAATGTGTTTCCACATGTAAGTAAATACCCTCTCCCAGTTGGAAATTGAAAAGTCTCGTATAGTCTATGTTGTACTTTGGGATTTTTGACTGGTCAATATAAAAATTTAAAGAAATCCTTCCAGCCGTTTTTGAGTGACATAGTAACAAATGGGCGGACAGACAGGCAACATTTACAATTTTGAAGCTATTCTGTTCTTAGAATGCTCTGAAACGTGGAAAAAAAACATCATCGCCGATTTTAAATAGAAAATCAGACACACCTTTGATTTTTTTTTCTAGATATATAAAAATTTTCAGTATATTTACCACTATGGTTGATATAATAATTGTATCACTTCATTAAAGTATATTAAAATATATTTCATGCCAAATCAACTTTTTGGAAGGAAAATGTGATCAGGTGCACACACAAAAAAATGGTGAATAAGCAGTTTAATCCCACCCTTGACCGTGGCCATTTTGTTTTACTAATTTTATCTTTTTTAACACACTTAATTTGGTGGATCCCTTAGATTGTGGAGGATAGACTTTAGTGACCGCATTCAAAAATTTCCAAAATAAGTCATCCGTCATTTACACCAAGGGTGGGGACTTTAATTTTATCTTTTATAACACACTTAATTTGTTGGATCATCAAAGTGGAAATGAAATGAGTGCGTAAGCACTTTGGAAATCCGAAGACACGTTAGTAAAAAAAAAAGCAAGATGGCGTACGATGACGTAACACGCGTGGGATTAAACTGCATTTTACCCAAAAAAATCTCTTCAATAACATCTAATTTATTCTGAGCATAACGTTTTCACATATATATATTTATTGTGATGTCTTATATAGAATGCATAATAGACTGTGTACCTTGTTCATTGTTTTTCTGTCACTCTTGAGAAAAATAATTACTATGAAGTGCAACTTTTATTGAGAGCAGCTAGGATCGTTAAGACTGCCATAAAATGCCTGACTCCATTAGCCTTCAGCAAAGAGCTAATTGTTGTATGTACCGTTGGTAAACCTTTTCGCAACCCTGAACTTTAATCCAAGTTAATAGCTTGAACCCATAGAGGAATGCTGCTCTCTTAGCGGGTCTGTGGTTTACCAACCTCTTTGCCATATATCTCACAAATCAACTATTACATCTTTCCTTCTTTCTGAGTTTTAGAAATCTGGATGTATGGATTTACCGTCTCGGTGATTTATTTGTGTCATTTAATTAGATTCATGTTTTCCCGACGACCTTAGTTTCTTAGTTAACGCTCTTGAGCTGGAATTGTAGAGTGAACTTGGTTAATTAAAAACCATAATACTATTTATAATAATGGTCCTGAATTCATGTTGAATCAGTACCTTACTCAAAAATAAATATTTTTCAAACGGCTTCAGAATATATAAATTCGTATTACCCTCGTGAGTTTGATTTCCGTGAGGGCTATAGGATTTTATTTATTGCCGAAGTTATTAATAAAATTCTTAGTTACGTTTTGGCTAGAAGAGGTTGGTGATCTGTAGATTAGTCCAAGAGATAACAGAAAGGTTCAATTAATCTTTTTTATTTCTTTTGGACTGTGGAACCCATTTCAACGAATTTAATTGATGTGCTGGTCACTCAGAAAAATGTTTATTTGGAAGGTACTTTAGTCCCATTTAAGGGACATCTTCACCCAAAAAATCGGACGAGTGGTGTGGAGGGGGGATTCACAAAAATTCAAAATACCTATGTTACTATACGTCGGATCGAAAAGTTGTATAGAACCAATCTTATTGAAAATTAAACGTACTATAAATATTGTATATAAATTTATTTTCTATCTTCAAAATTAACCGAGATATTTGCATGTTTCAGTTATCAGCCTTCTGGAAAGCCCCACTTCTACCCATGTTACATAAACAATACTCTGTCATATAATAAACACATTATTCGAATCTTAAATACCAAATATTGTTTTTAAGAGACCTTTATAATACGAGATACATGCAAATCTGTTCTCGTGCCCCCCCTCCCTTACGTTCTTGGATTACTAAAATATAATTGATTGATATAAAACATATTCGGATTTATTATAAATTACAGTACTATATATAGTAAATAGTTTTCAATAAAATTAGTGTTATATTCTGATGTATTTCAGTAATTTTTATTTGTTACCAGTATGTAGATATATCTATTGTTAAAGTTCATGAGGGAAATCTGCCTAGTTTACGCAGCCCCTGCGTGACGGTCGTCTACTGGGTAGGATTGGTTAACACTGAAAGAAACGTTTCGACAACTACGTCATGAGTACAGTCTCAATAGTGGATTAAGTGGTTAATAAAAAACTCTTAAAAGATATTTATTTACGTCTACGTTTTGCTACAAGGCTAATTTGTGTGTGGGGAGGGGGTTACCTACAGTCCTCTTTTCTAGCCAGAATAGGCCTACGAATTTATTTAATGAGTTTGTTACTAAAACAAATCCTATTGCTCTGATGGGAATCGAACTACGCTAGGTGGATACCAACCTCTTAACTGACATGGCCAACCTGACCACCAAAAAATATAATTCTTTTTAGTGGCGGCTCGTAGCTAAAATTAGTGGGGGTGCTACTCCAGAAAAGTTTTAGCCTTAGCGCGCCAGGGTCGGCACTGCGGGAACGACAGTGCTCTGTCTCCCTTGTGGAGCTTCCTGTGTGCGCATGCGCACAACAGTCAAACACCTCGCCGCTCACCTGAAGCTCAGCTCACACAGTTCCATACAAAAATTTTTGTATCTTTTGTCATAAACTGGGGGATGGTTACTGAATTAAGCTTAAGGATTATATATTATACAAGTATAAAGAAAGAATTAAAGAAAAAGGCTCATTATATTAAATGTTATAGATAATATCAAGTGGAAATTGGGGGTGCTGCAGTTCCACAGTGCCTTTACACGAGCCGCCTCTGATTCTTTTAAATGTTATTTATTAACATCCACTTTATTCTTCTAAGGCTTATCAGGGCTTAATGTCTAGGATTAACAAGTGTATTAAAACCAACCCCTTAACTCACAAATACTTTTAAGAATACTCTAAGTACTAAACATGTTTCTTCAAAGAGTTACAACTACATGTACAAGAGTTACATAAACAAGTCGCTGGTTGCTTGTTCATAGTGAGAAATTACACGTAAGTGATTTATACAGCACAATAAGCAATTCAGAGTTACTTTATTCATGACCTACAGCCACCCGGAAGCGAAGATATAACTGAGTGAAAGGAGAACTATGTGGTTCATGTTCGTATTAAGCAGGGACTGTTTATTTATGTCTCGACGTAACTTATTTAATAGAAATATATGCACCTACGTGTATGGGGTATATCTAGGGAATGACAGCACAGAAAGGCCACTTTCTGCAAGAGTTGAAAATGAAGGAATTATCTAGTGCTTAAGTTAATCCAATCATTTTATTTCGATTGGAAACCATTTTCGTTTCATTCATGATTGACTGGAAAATTAATTTATTTTATTCCCCCAATCATCTTTCAAGGGAAGCCATTTTTATTTCAAAATGTCCTTGACGTATAACTGCCACTATAAAGTTAAATCACACAAAATATTTGCAGGTACTTCCTATGTTGAATGATAACAATACTTTGTATTTACGTTTACAAAAAGGTGGTTCATGACATAACAGCTCATTGCTAGTATGACATGAGTAGGAGTGGGGGTTTAATAAATGCAGAAAAAATAAAAAAAGTCCGTCACGCAGTGGCTGCGTAAACTAAGGAGATTTCCCACGTGCTGGCATAACTCACTATAGTGATCTCACCCACCGCATATTCGGATTGAAAGCGAAAAAATACGTACTACTCGCTTAATATTTGAGCTGCAAAAAAAATCACATAACAACAATTGTAGAGCATTAATATTTTAACAACATTGGTTCTTTAACATTTTTCGATTCGACTCATAAAAACACAGATATTTTGAATTTTCGATCCCCTCTCTAAACCCCCTCCTCCCATATTCCTGACCCGACTTCCAGCAATGACAAAAATTCAGTTAAAGCAACTAACTTTAAAGTAAGATTGGTTCTGTACAATTTTTCTTAATTAGCAGATTTCCCTTAAGGGAAATCAGCTATTGAGGTCGTACTCATGACGCGAGTTTTGAAAAATTTCCTCAAATGTCCATCGATCCTACCTAGGAGATGACGAAAATGAGGTCCGTTCAAAATTATATATATATATCTATATATATATATATATATATATATATATATATATATATATATTTGTCTGTTAACGCTCTAGCGGTCGCAATTTTTGTTTAATCGTTACCAAACTTCATATTTAAGCGTTTTACGTAAAACGAGAGATCAAGTTCGTTAATGGCTGAAATCGGACCAGTGGGAGGGGGGTTTAGAGGGGGGGATTTTTGAAAATTCAAAATATCTCCGTTACTATACGTCGGATCGAAAAATATTATAGAATCAATCTTATTGCAAATTAAATTTACTATAAATATTGTTATATACATTTATTCTCTATCTTGAATATTAACTGAGATATTTACATTTGTATTCTGCATGTGCTCGGCAGCAGTGGCTATGTTCGGACTTTCCGCCGTGAGCTCTGGCGGCCGTTTTTGTAATTATTCGTCCCTCTCGTGAATAGGTTTAGAGGTTACTTACTACTACAGCTGTTATTAGGCAGATTTCTCTATTGTAAAACTTCACGTGGGAAATCTGCTTAGTTTACGCAGCCCCTGCGTGACGGACTTTCTTAATATTCACGATGGAGCAAATATTTATATAACAACATTTATAGGTAATTTAATTTGCAATAAGATTGGTTGTGTACAATTTTTCGCATCATGGGTGCAACCTCAATAGCCGGTTTCCCGTGAGGGAAATCTGCTAAAAAAAGTGAATGTCCCTGAGACCTGGAGGGCTCTCAAGGAAGACTGTGGATAGCTTAGTGAATACCTTAGGCACACCATAGGTGTACACAGTGAAAGTAATGCCAAAGGTCAGACGAACCCCGCCAATCATGAGCGAGTGGTTCGTACTCTGGGAGCTACTCTCGCTGGATCAAGTCATGAGCGTCGAGGTAATGGAAACTATGACGAAACAAGACCCTTCTCCGTCCTCTCACTCTCATCAAGGCGTCCTTCTTCAGAGCGTGAGCCATACACACGTTTTAGTTCTTGCGAATTGCCTAGCCAACTGAATCTATTCTTGAAACGTCCATCACTCCGTTTCTGACTCAAATTAGAAGACATTTCTTGAGCAATTCTTCAATTCATGTTTTTGCAGACCTCCCTCAAGGGAAATCAGGTATTCAGATCGTACCCATGGCGCGATTTTCGAAATATTTATGAGATGACGAAAATGAGGTTCACTCAAAATTTTATATATATATATATATATATATATATATATATATATATATATATATACATACATACATACATACATACATACATACATACATATACATAATTTGTCTGTACCGCTCTAACGGACGCAATTTCTGCTTGATCGTTACAAAACTTCTTTATTAGCTAAAATCGGACCATCGGGGAATTTCGAAAATTCAACGTTTTTCCTCATACGTCGAATCGAAAAATTAAGAACCAATCTTATTGCACATTTAATATCCTATAAATGTTTTCGTATACATATTTTCTGTATTTCGAATATTAACCCAGATAGTTGAATTGTTTTAGTTTTCAGCTTTCAGTAAACCCCCGCTCCTACAATGTGAGCTGTTTCGTCATGAACCACTTTATTTTAAGCTTAAATACAAAATATTTACTTAAATAAATAAATAAAAGGACCTTATTATAGGAGAAAATGTTTATTAGATCTATACAATGAAATTCAATACATCATCGTTATTATGAGATGGAATTGCTATAGGATCAAACTTAATAAACTATTGATGCTGCACAATTGTTGTTTTATACAACAATATAAGCAAATATTAATCCAGTTATTTGTATTTTCTTAGTTTCAGTTTTCAGAAAGTCATCACTACTACTAATCGGAGTTTGGCTTAGAAATAGGGAAAATACAGTCATATGACATTACTAGTGTGTCATTCCAGCACAAGTAAAATCTGCTTGACAGACTTTTTTTTGGTAAATTAACAAAGGCTTAATCACGGGAATTACACAAAGTGGTGTGAGAGGGGTAGCACATCAGTAAATTTCAAACTTTTTTTCATGATTTTCTATCAGTTAAGGTCTGGTGTTAACAATATTTGTCATCATCATCATCACTGGCGCTACATCCCGCGAGGGGACAGGGCCTCTTGCAGCTTTGACCACCAGTCATCTCTGTCCTGCGCCGCCATCTTCCAATCCCGAATCCCCAGCATGGATCGGGCATCCTCGGCCACGCCATCTATCCACCGCAACCTTGGCCTCCCTCTCCTTCTTGTGCCATATAGCACCTCTTGCAGCACCTTCTTGGGGATCTCGTCTTCTGACATTCTCGCCACATGTCCAGCCCATCTGAGACGGCTTACCCGGATGAATGTCCGTTAAAATTATATCCGCATCTCCTTATAATGTCATAACCTCGGCATTAGTCCGTCGCCTCCAGATCCCATTTTCACAGACGCCTCCCAAAATTTTCTTCAGAATCCGCCTCTCAAACCTAGCCAGAGCTGGTTCCTGCTTCTTATTAATTGTCCAGCATTCCGAGGCATATGTTAAGACTGGCCTCAGAAGTGTCTTATAGAGGCGGATCTTTGTAGCTCGAGATACCACTCGGCTTTTAAAATGCTCCAGCAGTCCGGCGTAACATCTGTTGGCGGAAATTACTTAACAATATTTGTGCCGGGCAAATAGCATTTCTTCACTCAGATATTATGAAAATCCGATTAATAAAGTGGAGTTTAATTAAAGCTGAAAAAGTAAATAAAAACTTCACTTTTTCTAAACTCTCAAACTTCTTTTAACTCCAATATTGACGGAGTTATATACACTTCATTAATATTGTAGTTAAGAAATATTTAGAACTGAAATTGCAGAAAATAATATGTTTAATAAGATTAGTGATGATTAGGTTGTGTCCTAATAACATGGGGGAGGGGGAGGTAGAACAGGACGAAGAAAATAAAAATAATTGCTGACGTGTCCTTTTGTTTCAGAGGTACAGAAAAGTTGAATCCGGTTTTTTTTTTCTTAAATTTTTATCATAAAAATATCTATAAATTTTGTTATGTGGCATTTTTTGATCTGGAGTTGTGGACCGGAGATATGGTATAATCATACCATTATTATTATGATAGCATTGAAATGAAATAATTTTATATAAAGTGGAGGAACACATTTGGTATATTTTATTTAATAGGAGTAAAAAGAAGTCACATGGTGAACTAATCAGATTTTTCCATACTTTTAATTTCATTGATATTTTAGCAGATTTCCCTTAGGAGAAATCAGCTATTGAGGTCGTACTCATGACGCAATTTTCGAAATTTTTCTTCAAATGTCCATCGATCCTACCTAGTAGAGGACGAAAATGAGGTCCGTTCAAAACTGTGTATATATATATTTGTCTGTTACCGCTCTAGCGGTCGCAATTTTGTTTAATCGTTACCAAACTCGATATTTAGTCGTTTTATGTAAAAAGAAAGATCAAGTTCGTTAACAACTGAAATTGGACCAGTGGGAGGGGGGGTTTAGGGGGGAGGATTTTCGAAAATTCGAAATATCTCCGTTACTATACGTCGGATCGAAAAATTGTATAGAATTAATCTTATTGCAAATTAAATTTACTATAAATATTGTTATATACATTTATTCTTTATCTTGAATATTAACCGAGATATTTGCATTTGTATTAAATCTGGGCGGATAACGGATGAGAGTGAGTTTCCCGCCAAAAGCTAGGTCGGCCGTTTCCTTAACTGTTCGGCTCTCGTGAAATTTCTCTATTGTAAAACTTCACGTGGGAAATCTGCTTAGTTTACTAAGCCCGTGCGTGACGGACTATTTCTTTTGAGGTTTTTAGTCTTTAGAATAGATATTTGTATGCCTTACAATATTACATATTACGTTCATTATTAAACAATTTAACTTCCTTTTTTTTTTAATATTACTTTGCACTTCCTTTTTCGTGAGATTCTGGAATTCAAATCTTGCATAATACTGTTTTTTATCTTATTTTGTTGTTTGTTTATTTTATTTTTTTCCTCAAAAGTAGGAAAACGGGCTTTAAAGTATTCAATGAGCCTTTACCAGGTTACATTCCAGAGTCGTAGCTCTTCCTTGAGATTTACCAGCTGCAGATGGGTGGGAACATTAGTGCATGCCGTCAGCTGAGAAATAGCTTAACTGTTTGTGCATAACAAGCTGTAACACTTCCGGGAGTTCTTTATGTTTATTGAATATAAGGAGATCTCTCGGGTTAGTTTTCTTTTGCACAATTGGTATGAATCACGCACATGAACAAAATATCAAATTAACTATTTTACATATACATATATGGACGAGGATATTATGGCTCTGGAAAAAGGAAGAAGCTTTCTGTCTATTTTAGGTGCCTCCTCCGGGCCCATGAAGAGTTTCAATTCAAATTGCATGTTTATTAGATCATATTTTTCGATTCGACTCATAATAGCGGAGCAATTTAGAATTTTTTAATTACATTTACCCCCATTTAATTCCCCTCCTCCCATTGGACTAATTCTGGCCTTAAGGAATAGACTTTTCTTTTCCATTCAAAAGATTAAATATGAAGTTCGATTTGATCGAAATCTGTAAACAGACAAAGACTCATTAACTATGATTCACGAAAATTTTAAGAACTGGTAATTTTGTCTTGTGCCTAAACTGAATAGGTGCTTTTTATAGAAATACCACTTAAAAGAAATATAATGGAACAAAAAAAAAGACAAACGAAACATATAATGTAATATATGTAACATATAATGTAGATCCAATTATGAGGTGCTGGATGGTGAAGGACTTTTTATCTCAGGTAAGAAAAAACGCCTCGTTCCTTCACTATTCTTTATTCGTTGTGACAGAGCGCTTTCAGAGCATACGCTCCATCATCAGTGCCCTGCTGGCAAACAAATACCATAAAAACGTTGTACAATATGTCATTTAATTGAGAAATTTAGAAAATATATGTACATGTTGATGGTCAAGGGTTAAAAACATACAACTTTAAATTACAACCTAAAAATTAGTGTCCCAGTGAATATTTACAGAAATAAGAAAAACTATTTTCACAGATTAAAATTAAAAATTAAAAACTTGTCGGTAGAATATATACATAATTTCAATAAATAGTTAAAATAAATAAATTAATGTTTACAGTTAAAAAGCCTAAAATAGAATAAATAGTAAAAAACGAATAGTCCAATTAAAATTAAAAACCCAAAAATGAAAAAATGAAGGAACAACCACCGGAGGAGCTACAGAAAGCAATACATACATAGATTAGTAGCGAAAAGTGGACATTAATAAATAACAATAATAATGTAATATAGAAGACAAAATAAATAAAATAGTGAAATGTCCTTCATGTAGGGGCTGAGTAAACAGCCCAACTAAGCAGATTTACCACGTTTCAATTAACATTAGTCATTTTTCATACATTGTAATTTAGAAATATTTAGTATAGTGTGCAATTTTTAAGATGAAGAAAAACAGTGAATCATCAAGCGCAATTCTATATGGAGATCGGTAACAAGAGTTTTACAGAGATGATGTCAGTGGAACTTCAATTCCGTTAAATATACCCAAATTAAAGTTTAGAATTATCATTTCTAAGAGAGAGCCCTGAAAAACCTAGAAGAAATGTTCACCTGAACTTTGGTAATAAGTTTGTTGACAATCTATACTTAAGACCTTAATAATAATTAAGATTACATGAGGTGTGGCAATTTATGGAAGACTGAAAACGCAGAAGTCTGCGTAAACTAAGCAGATTTCCCACGTGAAGTTTTACAATAGATAAATTTACATACTGGTACCAAACACTTAACCACACCGTGAATAACTATAAACAGTAGTGAGAAATCTTCCAGTCAATTTTAACAACCTCCCATCGGAAAGCGAATTGTAAACAATCAGGTCAGCCAACCTCTGAGAGCTAACATATTCAAGACCGGAAAGAAAAACAATTACTGAAATATATCTGAATATAACATATTAATTTTATTGAAATCTATTTACTATAGTTTGTGCTGTAATTTATAATGAATCAGAATAAAAATTTTCTCAATCACTCAAATTGTAGTAATCCAAGAACAAAAGAAGGAGGGGGGGGGATAAAAAGAACGTATTTGGATATATCTGATAATTATCTCGATTAATATTCGAGTTGTAAACAACAATTGTGGACTGTAACATTTTACATAACATACTTCTATTGGTACTTTATTCGCAAACAATTGATATATTTTCTTCATAGAATTTGGGGAGGGGAGTATGGGAGTCGGACCACTCGCATATTTCCCCTTATAGTTATTAAATAATATTTCTGTATTATGTATATTTTACCAGGTAGTGATGGAATCGCCCTGTGCTAAATCAAGTCTCGGTACTAAGCGCTACGTTGTATTTATTTGTGCGTATACTGTAGAGTAACTTACTGTGGACTTCAATGCATCCACCAGTGCCAACCTAACATTGTGGGCTACTTGAATGAGAATTAGCAATAATTAGTTTGCACTTTCTGTACAATAGGGCAGGGGGCGCTGCCAAGTTGAACTCTTGATCTCCACTAGAGCCATGTATCAGAAAGTAGTTCAACCAAAGATTTTTATTTTATTTATTTTTATTTTTTTTTTTATTTCTCACTTAACAAAAACTGACTTGAATACTTTTGTGAAATATTTGTCGAGTAGGTGCGTGAGGCCGGCGGCAATTGTTGTGTTGGCTAACATTTAGCAATACTTAGCTGATAGGATCTCCAGCGTACTAAGAATGAGCTAATGCAGTCACAGATCGAGCGATAAGTAAGGTTGCAGGCAACTAGAGCGAGAAGGAAGGCAACCACTCTCTCAACACTGGGAGACTTCAATGCCACTGACATACAAATATAGTCAGTCCATAGAGATCATTAAAATATAGGTAAGTAAAGCATTAAATATATAATGCAATCAGGATGAACTCTCATCAAATGCGACCTCTCTGAATAATTCCAATTTAAATTTATTCCCTTCATTAAGCCAAATACATACTTGAAAATACGCATGAACAAAAAAAGACCGTCACGCCGGGGCTGTGTAAATTTAGCAGATTTTCCTCCGTGAATATTAACTGAATAAATACAAATGATAATGAGAAGTGATTCAGTCAATTTAACGTTGACAAACTCTGTAACAGGAAGAGTCTGAATTGGAAACAAACAGGTCTCCTCTCAGAGCTGAATAGGTAGATAGAAATATTCTTGACCGGAAAGAAAGACAATTACAAAAACATATTTAACGATTATATATTAATTTTCTTGAAAACTATTAATTACCTTGTAATGTAATTCATAATGAATCAAAATAATCTCAATTACTCTAATTTTAGTAATTCAAAAACAAAAGACGGTGGGGGGAGGTCATCAGAACCTATTTGCATGTATCTCGTCTAAAAAATATCTGTGAAATCTGCTAAAAATGGTTAAAAACTTAACCTTCAATATTTTTCAGGGTTATGGACAGAATGAAAACACCTTTCACTTCAATTTCACTATTTTTCAACCGGTTTCACATCTTTCTCATCCGGTGTATTTTGATATCCTTAAATACTTTTTTACTGCTTTATGATGTTGCTGCACCCAGCTGGAGCGGATCCATGTAGTGGTTAAGGATATGGTAATGCTCCTGATGGGCCATTAGAGAGATGAGAAAGTAGTTGAAGGAAAAATACATTTAAGTGAAAGGTGTTTACTTTGACAATCTTCACATAATACATATGAAGTGATATTGAGACGAAAATTCCTTAAATGGGTCCTACACGGTGAAAAGATATTACATTCCTGAACAATGGGGCTTTTCCTAATTCCATTCTTTCAATTTAAAAAAAAGTCCGTCACGCAGGGGCTGCGTAATCTAAGCAGATTTCCCACGTGCTTGCACCATAAATTTGTGATCTAATCCCATCACATATTCTCTATTATATTAAAAAAAAAATGATTAGAAGTTACTGAAGGCGGAAAACAAGAAAATGCGAATAACTTGCCTAATACTTGAGTTACCAAAGAAAGCATAGAATAGCAATTGCAGAACACCAATAGCTTAACAAGATTGGTTCTATAACATTTTACGATCGGACTCATAATAATGGAGACATTTTGAATTTTCAAATTCCCCTCTGAACCCCCACCATTCTAAACCCGATTTATACCTTAGTACTAATAAATATGATCTTTTGTCTTGACTGAAACGGTTAAATCAACATTTAATAGGTACAAATAAACATTTTCGAGCAATGAACGAAAAATGTTAATCGATGACATCATCACATAACATATTTGCGTGTCTCACATAGAAATAGGTAAACCTAGAGTGACGAGTTCGATACCCGCCTGGGCAATGGAATTTATTTAGTTACGGAATTAATTAAATAAAGTCCATATTCCCACTCTGTCTGGAAAAGGGTGGTGACCTGTAGATAAGCCGTCCCAATTAGCCTTAGTTACAAAAATTGGACTTTAATAAATACTTTCTTTTTTCACAAAGTAATAGTTCAATGAAAACCATATGTGGTATTTAACTTTAAAATTAAGTGATTCGTGATATAACAACTTATTGTTAATATGACTAGAGTAAGAGTGGGGTTTACTGAAGGCTGAAAACTAAAAAAAAATGCCAATATTCGGTTATTTATTTATTTTATTTATTGGAGCTTCGCAGCTTTAGCGATGTTGCTCTAAACAAAACAAAACTCAAATGAAAACAAAACAATACAAAAAAAAAATAACAAAATTAAACAAAACAGAAATGGAACACAAAACAGAAAAGGGACATAGAATACAAAACAGAGAAAACACGAAAACAGAGATGGGAAAGAAATAGAAACGAAAAAAAAATAGATCACAAAAGGCGAAATTAAAAAAAAAAACGAAAATGAAACTAAAAAACAAAATAGAACTCAAAAACCAAGACTGGAAATCAAAAAATAAAAATAGCACACAACAAAGAAAAAAATAAATGAACAAGGGAACAAATAAAGACAAAATTCAAAGCTAGGTACAAAACAGAACCGAAACTATTTAGATTAGACAATAGGGAAATCATTAATAAAATATTTAAGTATTCAATAAATAAGTAAGTAAATCAATAATTAAAATAAAATAGGTATATAAAATGAATAAAAGAAACTTAAAATTATTTAGCTTTAGATAAAATATAAGTTATTACAGTGTGAGTGAAAACTTGAAAACCAAAAAAATTTGGGTCCCACTCCCCAAAAGGTCCCTATTAAGAAGCTGATCTTTCTTTTTACATACGACGATTAAATATCGATTTTGTTAAAGATACAACAAAAATTGCGACCACTAGAGTGTTAATAGACTCCTTCGACCACGAGTACCTCCTGTGAATGAGAACTACGGAACATCATCGTTGTACATAAAAGCCTGTGGATGAGCAATTAGTTATTGCCTAGAGCTCGGCCTAACTCTTCAATAGCTCTCACCAATTCTGCAATAATTGAGTCAGAATACTAATTTTTCGAATAATAGACGAGCCCCTGCCCTCCATTTGAACAAAGTGGAAATTTCCAATATTTCAGTATACTTTTTTTCTTCCCCCATTTGTTAAAGTGAAAATCTCCAATCAGGCAGCAAGTTTATTATTTATCTCCGGTTATTATATTAGTAACGACAGGTCTCTTTTTATGAATGAGTAGAAAAGGCCGGGGAGCAGAGAAAGCTCGTCTTGGGGAGGAGCATTACCGATTCGAGTTGGTGCTTAGCTTCAACCTGCGTCCATTGTAGCTTCCTGCTGTGTTCCTTACTTGCTAATGTGTGTGGGTGTGTGTGTGTGTCTTTTTATATAAACACACACACGAATATTTCCCGGGTTCTTTGAATTTTTTAGTTTTCAGTCTTTAGTTAATCGCCACTTATACTCATACAAATTTTATTTGAATCAACTGTATAAATACACATCTTGTGAGCACCTTCAAGTGCTTTTTACATAGGTCTCTAATTACGGGAGAGGAATAGAGAATGAAATTAGAATGATATCATAAGTCTCGCATTGAAGCAGGTAGAAAATGTATCTTAGTTTCCTCAGCACCTGGGTCACGGATATTTTTAAATTTTTACATGTAATAAAAAACAAAAGACAACAAAAATATGTAAAAATATTTATTTGAAATATTTATTAAAACAACAAATGGTCATGGAAGAATAAAAAAAAATTGATTGGTTGGTAGGTATTTAAGGCAAAGAACTACTCAAGTTGAAGGAAAATGTAAATAATATTTATCTCAAATAATACTTGTAGTGGTGATACAGTATTATAGTTGTGTGGGGTTAAGAGTTTCAGGTTCGCAAGAACCTATCCTATTACAGTCGCATGCTCCACATACTTTTAAGGCATTGACACTATATATATTTTTATTTTTTCATTAATTTCAAATCATAGTTGTTTATAAATTATTACATTTTTAAAGTTTTACATATGTTTATGTGTGTGTGTGTGTGTGATTTGACAGGTCTGGCGGACTCCCCTCGGGATTGTCAATATATGTAGAAGGTGACGTCTGGGAACAGATCTTTTTCCGATGATGTTGGAATGGTTTTCGTATCCTTTATAAAACATTATTCCATCTATATCAATATAAACCCCTCTTTCTTGGCACAAAATGAAAAGGAAAACAATAACAGTGGCATAAGTGCGAATTTGAAGATTCATCCTCCTGTCATTCTTCGTAGTTAAGGGACATAATTGAAAGAGTTATGTTTGAGTGTCAGGGTGGTTTTTCCTCTAGGCAATATACTGCATTACGTTACTACATATGTTTATTATGTGCTTGTACATTTCTATTTCATTTAAGTATGTCAGGAGTATTACACTTGGGCAGCTTAAAGATGGATTCGTTCTTTCCATGGAAGTACTTATGTATACAACACATTAATGAGTGTGAGTCTGAAAGACATATTTAATCGTCAAAAGGATTTGGTAGCTTTAAAGTTACCATTGGCTAAAGTCAAGGAAACTAAATGATAAATATTAATAAATAATGGCTTATCGTGTAGGCACCATATTAAGTAGGGTATATAACATATACTGAACTTGTATTGACTACAGACAGAAATTTAGTAACGTTGTGCTGTTGCGCGGAACATTGTGCTAAGCCTGGAACTTAGGATAAGGAAGAAAAATACTGATTTGAAGACAATTTCTTCTTGCCAAAGGTATTACGCCATTCTTACACAGCACACAAAGTTATGATGCCCTCTATTGGCTCCAAATAACAGTAGATTCCTCTTCCAGGTCATAGTAACATTCCGGTTCTTGACGACAAGCACTCTTCTAGCACTCGACTGGATGGCGTTCTAACTCGACTCTGTTTAGCATATCCAAATGCTTATCTCAGCTCAGGTTATCGCAACAGACAGGCAACCTTGTCTAGTCCTCTCGAGAATCCTTTATAGAAACTCAATTCCAACGAGATTCCCCCTCATCTAGCCCCAAGCGAAATCAAGATTATTCGTTATCCATCTCTGTGAGGTATGTAGGTTTTATTTCCAAAACTCCCTATTTTTCCAGGCAGTTACTCTACGTTCTCCATATTTACATTAGGACTGCTGGAGGAATTGTCGACTTTGAAAAGTACTGGTCTTCTTGTTTTAGTGTGTTGAAGTGCCTGTACACCATAACTAGAAGCAGTTTTAAAACTCAGAATGGATAAGAACCGGATGTTTCTATAGTCTACAGAAATCTCACCTCTTTGGCAGCTTCTACATGAAAATAAACCATAGATTTTATCAAATCAGGAGGTAAGGGTGGCAGTGAAAAGCCGGTCGCTTTTCTATTTGGAGCCGCCAAACAACAGCAGAGATGAATCAATGGCAAAATAATAGTTTTGCAAGCTGCACCACAGGTATTTAGAAGGGCAGACCAGCGGCCAGTGAGCAGTGTTGAATAAATGGGTGTGAGCAAGTTGGTGGTGGCGAGGAGTAGAGGCTGGCCAGAGATTGCTGGAATTTTAGAAGGAAGCTTGGTGGAAAATGGGATACCGAATAGGAAAAAACAAACAAGAATGACTAAAGTTGGGGGAGGGGGGTACTGAAAGTGGATATTAAAAAATGTTAATATCTCAGACAATTTATAATTGAAGACCTTAGTAATGACTAAGATTACATGAGGTGTGACAGTTTATGGAAGACTGAAAACGCAAAAAATACTAATAACTCCGTAAGTATTAGAGCTACAGTAAAAATGTATATGCAGTGTATGTAGGGGAATTTTTTATCAACCAGATTGGCTATAAAACAATAGCACAGCTTTGACTTTGACAGTGTAAAGCTTTTCGGAAAAAATGAATTCATTTAAGGGTATGATTAAAGACAATATTTATTTATAAAACAAAACAAAGAGAAAGTGGTACCGCCGCCCAGATGTTGCTTGAAATGAGCAGAATTCACACTGCAAATTTGAACATTTATTGTCCTAGTAAGGAGTCTACATGGAGTAAAAATTAAGAAGCGTAAATATCTCCGTTAATTTAAAGAGAAAAAGTATATAGAAGAATATTTATAGAAAATTATATTTGTGATAAGATTGGTTATGTACAATATTTCTATCCGGCCCATAATGACCGAGTTATTTCGAGTTTTCGAAATTCCCTCAACTTTAAACCCCTCCCCCTTCCACTGGTCCGATTTCAACCGTCGATGAACTTGATCTTTAGCTTTACATAGAACGTTTAAATATTGAGTATGGTAACGATTAAACATGAATTGGCTCATTTTCTTCACCTCCTAGGTCGGATCGATGGAAATGTCCTCATTTCTCGAAAATCGCGTCAAGAGTACAACCTCAATAACTGATTTCCCATAAGGGAAATCTGCTAATACCTTGTTGATGACCACATCGTATGTTTTAATACTATGTCGTAAGCCTAGGCACTGCGGGATCTCAGTGCCTATTAGTTATCTATTCATAAATCGCTGTAGATGCGTAGCGATAGTACAAGAGATTTGTGTCCAACTGGTTGGAATAATAATATAGGACTTAAAAAGGGGATGTGTACCGATGACACACCCTGCTCACTCAGCCGGACAGACGTGCTTCCTCTACCCTAGCCCACAGCTATGAAAACGACACCTACTACTCTCGTTATGTCGCCCTCTCTCATTCTTCATTTGTAAACAACTTTAATGAATTTGTAAAAATCCGTCACACAAACCGATGAATAAAACGAGGGAGGGATACTGAAGGCTGACAACAAGAAATGATGATGAATGATCAATGATGATAAATAAAATAGGCATTAACTAAAAATACTAATAAAAAATAAGGGGAAATAACCGAATAATAATCTGGTATTTAAAACATACAAAGAATTTAATTTGAGTACAATTTACGAAAATCGTTAGAGTGTGGGAAATGGTTTAATTCTCTCATAAACTTTGTAAACAGTGTTGTGTTGTTTTCATTAACTGCCCATTGTTTTATTTATTTCCTCTTAAACTTCATTTGATTATTTATTTTTATTAAAAAGAATCCGAACAATTCAGATTGAAGCCAAACCTGGTTAAAACCAAGGTCATGACAAATGCCATAAAGCACTGGTTGTAATAACTAATGTATACAATAGATTATGTCGACGAGTACGTTTACTTTGGACAGTTTGTCCATTTCCTAGAAATGGCGTCCAAAGAAATTCTCAGCACTGATTTAGGATGGAACAAGTTGTTGGCCCTGAAATTCATTATGAAACATTAATATGAAATTGAAGAGGGAAGTTATTATTCGTTGTATCTTGCGAGTTGTGACCCATGGATGGCACCAGGTCAATCACCTAGAAACTCGTGACTAAATCGGATTGTATGGCAGACTGTATGATTCTCAAGAGCCTTAAAATGGAAATGGGCGGGTCATGTGTCTAGCCTTGATGACAGTGGGTGGACAAAACTAGTCACTGAATGGACACCGTATGACTGGATGAGGAAAAGAGGAAGAGTTAGGGAGGCAGTTTGAAGGAGCTAGCAGGGCCGGCTTGGATGAGGGAGTACACGTGACCCTGATCTGTTGCAGGAAATAAGGGAAGTCAACAACTCCAATCCCCAGTAGGTTGGGGGTCGCCGCGGGGATTTAGACCTTTATCCTATCAGGAAGGCCTTGGCAGTACGATATTTACAAACTTAAAAAGAAAAGTCATTATATGAAAGAAAAAAACGTCCGTCACGCAGGGACTGAAACGGTTAAATATCGAGTCTAGTATACATCAAATAATCATTTTCGAAACAAGAACGCAAAATCTTATTCGGTGACAACACACGCCGAATTTGCCAGTATCTCACAAAGTAAAGGTTCAATGAAAACCATATTTGGAATTTAACCTTGAAATGAAGTGATTCATGATATAACAGCTTCATGATATAATATGGCATGAGAAGGAGTTTTGGGTTTACAGATGACCGAAACCTAAAAGATGGAAATATCTCATTTAATATTCAATGTAGGGGATACATGTACATAGCAATATTTATAAACAAACAACATTAAATTTGCAATAAGATAGGCTCTATGCCATTTTTCGATCCGACTCGTATTAACGGATATATTTTGAATCTTGGTAATGAACAAACAAAAATTGCGACCGCTACAGCGTTGAGACATACAAACAGACACACACACACACACACACACACACACACACACACACACATTTGAAGATATTTTTCGAAAATCCCGTCATGAGTATTTAGTGGACTGAGTGGGGTGAAATAAATAGTTCTGTGCACTTTTCAAGTAGTATATTAAAAACAATAAAAACTTCTTGGCATAAAATATTTACAAGTAACAAGTCTAGTAGTTTCACTATTCACTATGGTCCAGTTTGAATAGCCACAACTCAGTCACAGTTAGCACGAGACACTAGATATTTTCTTTCGCATTTCTAACTTTGCACTCGCAATCCGGTTAACTATTTTTACTAACTGAACATATTTTATAAAACCATCTGGTATTTTTTATACCGCGTGGTTATCATATTTGATAGCGAACGACTCAAGAGTACGTGCGTCGCCGCTACAAGTACGACCGCAATAGCTGAATTCCCTTAGGGGAAATCTGCTTAAAGGAAATTGAATTATTTGTTTTATTATTATTTTGGGGGAGGTTTATACTCAGTGAAAACTGGAGTAAAATCCATATCGGGGGATTATTATTATTATTATGATTATTATTTATTATCTGAAAAAAGACATTATGTTTGTTTGTTACTTTATGTTCATCTGTCAATAAACAGGCTTTATTATTATTTCTCTCTATATATTATACTTTTGTTAAACTTTCTACTAACTTTTACTATAATTTCAAGCGTTATGCTTTTGTAATATGTAGGAGATATAGACCTGATATTTCATATATATTACGCCTACAGTGTTGATGTTTCCAAAATGAAATAAAATAAACTACCAAGACAATTTTTCTTGGCCAGAACATTACATGTCAAGTTCGTAAGTTGTGACATTTAATTTTATATCCTTAGAGATTTTTGAACTGTATTTATATGAAATACATTGTACCTAGTATGTAGTAATCCCAATATCTGCGGTGTATGTGTGTTCTTGAAATGAATATAATTTATGAGTAAGTAAATATGAAATAGAATTTACAAGTAAAACAATTTCTTAAACCTTCCAGGTGTGTTTTCATGATTGTAGAAAAAGGATTCTAAGGCCAGGGAAATACGTTAGATGCAATGCATTAGTCGGAATGAAGATGACAAGGAGCTAATGTATATTATATGAAGCTTCATGTGTTGAACCTATCAATAGATAATTGTATTATATAGCAGGGGTGTGTATGGAGTTTACAAAAAGAATTGTTGAAGAGAGCTAAATAAAAAGCTTACAAAGGTGCTTTAGGAATCTAATGTTCCGGTTAGATCTAGGTCAAGATTGGATTTGCTTTGAATGTAAGATGAACACAGTCATCAGGAACATAGCTGCGTCACCATTAAGAAGCATTCTTGGGTTCTCAATAGAAAGTACTCACATCCCATCACTTTATTAGAATGTAAAGAAACGCGTAGGTGTAAAAGACATGAAAAATAAGTGTTTTAATTCATTTAACCGGCACTCATGACCTACTATACAATCACCTTCTTTTACATACAAAGTGGAGTCAGTACGAATTACCCAATGTAAATTTGTTCTAGATTATATATGATTGTTGAGGATCAGGTTAGCCATGTGAGTTAAGGCGATGATCTAAATTTCACTTGGTAAACCTAGGGTCGTGAGTTCGATTCTTACCAGGGCAATAGGAATTTATTTAGTGACGAACTTATGAAATAAAATACTTAGTCCCACCCTCGCTAGAAAAGGGTGGCCACCTGTAGATAACCAGTCCCAAATAGCTGTAGTAGCAAAAAGTGGACGTTCATAAATAATAATTATGAACACCATATTTATAGAAATTACTATAAATGAACTCACACCTGTATTTCCCATCTTATTGTGCCTCGCGAAGTTGGTTGTAAATAATATTAAGTAGCCGTCAGGTCCCCAGTCTACCATGCAGATGCGTCTATATTTCTATGCTTTATACAACCTTACAAGTCAAAAATTAAAGTACTTTTAAGAGCTTTCTTTTATAACTAAAAAAGATATCTACTAGTTGTTTTAAAAAAAAAAATGTGATTTAAAGCAAAATCACTTAATAAATTAATGTTTCTATGAGGAATTTCGAAAACTTTATAGAAAAATCTTTTGTCCTTTTAATTATCTTTTATTTTCATAGTAATACTCCAAAATATAAGAAATTTATATAAGCAGAGCTGATTAACCATTATGCTTCTCTAATATTATCTTATCTCGCAGATCAACTATTTCATCTCAATAATAAATACGTCTTTTGTACAGTCACTCAGTTAACCACACCCCTAGTGGTTGAATTCACTCATAAAACAAAATCTAATTATTTTTGCTTATAGAAAGCTTCTATATGACGATTTTCAAAACCTAAGAAAAGTGCTAAACCAAAATACATTTCTTGGTAAAAGTATTCTGAGTGGTGTATGAAGTGTGAGCTGTTTAGAACTTAATTTTATATGGTTATGGATATTATCACCGTTAATTCCGTCTATCCCATTAATTAGTTGTGATGTTCAGCTAGTCTAAGGATTTTATGAACTACAGCGGAGGACATTCAGCAATGGCACGCCCAATAATTTGTTGTTTGTCAATGCGCTTTCCGAACGAGACCTCCATCTTCAGTTCCCGCTCTACAGAGCACCCTTCTATGTCTTATTCCAACTGCTACTTGCTATGGAGCACAGACCCTGGAAGCGCTTTGTAGTTGTTGAATATATTGCAGAGAAATGTTTTTTTTTCTGTTATGTGTGGTTGTCTACGCGCCAAACTCCCAATATGAATTGTTGTATTGTTCAAGAGGTGATACAAGAAAAAAAAGTGAGATACAGGCAGCACTGGAAAAGACGGTGCAGATGATCGTCCACTTAAAAGAATGCAGGAGCCCAGGTCCTTCAAGGAATGTAGCGCTCTTATCATTTTGGGTGTCAAGTACTGAACTCATTTTTTCGACCATTTTCAGTGTGCAGTTTTAATATTATCATATTGTTTACCCGTAAAGGAAATGAACTATTGAGATTTATTAAATTTTTTTTTTTTTTGTATTCATTGGTTCTTCCTCACAGTTGACAAAAATGTTCTTTCAAAAGTCAGTGGTTGCTTCGGATGTCATTGGAAAACACTGAAGATCTTTAGACAACCCCGAGAGGATTAAGGTTCTAAGTAGTGAATGATTAATTCGACGTATACAGGAAGAGATGGAAGAAGTTATCCTTTAGTTTACTGACATACCTTATTATACTCCGGGGGGGGGGTTAGCTACTGAAAGCTGAAAAGAAATAATACAAATAACTCCGTCTTACAATAAGAAGATATCAATGCATTCTAAAGTACACCTTATTCCTGTTAGCAATGAGAATTGTCACGAACCAACAATTTCGTTTTTTCTTTTCAATTCTAACACTATTATTGGGCTTGTACGGCTTTCGTTCACTATTACTGGGTTTATACAACTTTCTAAATCGATGTACATTTTTTTTTACAAAGCATTGGTGTGGTATACCCTCTGGCGGTGGGCTGGGGAAAGTTTAGATCAGGACCATTCACCTCTCAGAATACTCTTTTACTATCCCATTCTTCCAAAGCAAGCCTTTCTCCTTGCCTATTATTAAAGGAAAATTTTTCTAGTATTAAAATATCTGTGGTCTTAAAATGAGGCCCTGTTTCCATGCAATAATCGGATTGGCTTAGTTAGAATAACGACTTTTGCAGAATAATTAAAAGAATAAAAAGTGTAGGGGTAATAGGAAAAAACGAATTATTCTACCCATTAATAATATTAGTTGTTAATGTTAGTAAAACCTTTTAACCTTCGTTAGAAATAAAACTTCATAGTATACATGTGTCAAGACTGTCAAACTCATTAAATAAAATGAAAGTAGAAATTTCAGTCAATCAGTGGACCAGTAGCCACTCGTTTGATTGAGTTATGGTGTACACAAAAAATATTGTACTGCAGATCCGGGAATTGGACAAATGTCATATAAAATCAACGAATTTGGGTATATGCTTTGACGGCCTTAAAATCTTAATTGATGACGTCATCGTGCTACCTTTTAGCGGCGATTTCCCGTAAGGGAAATCAGCTATTTAGGATGACGCGATTAGCGAAAAATTTCTTCAAATATCCCGATCCTACTCAAGTTCAGTTTTCAGCTTTCAGCAAACCCCCACTTCTCCTCATGTTACTTACACAATACTCTGCTATATAATAAACCACATTATTCGAAGCTTAAATGCCAAATATTGTTTTCACGAGACCTTTATAGAGACCCCTTCCCCCCCCCCCATCTAAAGTTCATAACACTTAATAAAACATATGCAAATTAAAAAATCACAAAAAAAAATGTTTTTTTCTCGAATACTGTTAGGAATAGGAACCTAGATCATATGGACAATTTTGTTCCTTTTGAAGAGTAGAAACACCTGTAGAAGTTTGCCTACCTACTTAACAAACACCCTGTGTGCGTGGTGTGTGTGTGTGTGTGTGTATATGTATATATATACACATACACTCGCACACTCACACACACACACACACACATATATATATATATATATATATATATATATATATGTGTGTGTGTGTGTGTGAGTGTAGTTTTGAATGGACTTCATTTCCGTCATCTGCTACGTAGATGTATGGACATTTGAAGAAATGTTTCGAAAATCACGTCGAGTACGACCTCTATAGCTTATGTCGCCTTAAGGGAAATCTGCTAAAATATACATAACTAAATAACGTAACGCGATCTAAGATAAAAAGACAAGAGAGAGTATTTGTTTATATTTTTTGAAGGGGTGGGAAGCCAATTTTCTTTCAAAAAGAGCATATAGTGGAATAAAAGTCGAGACATCTAAAAACTAGTGTCTCTAAAAACGGGAACTGTATTCAGTCAGACCGAGTCAATTTTGGCCGAACCGTTCCTAATGAACTACTCCTAACGATCAGACTCCATTTGGGGGAAGAACAACCTTCACTTCTGCTCATCATTCCTCTTAAGGAGGCGTACCTCTTTGTAACGGCCAACCTTCAATGGAGAGTTCAAATCCTCGCCGTTATTGTTTCAGGTCATAAGTAGACATTTAGTTAAAAGTACAAAGTTCTAAAGTACATTAGGGCCTTAAGAAGCTAAAAATGTTTAATTCCTCCTGAAGTGTGAAAAATGTTAAAATGTCTGTTTTGAAATGTCTTTATCATGTGCCACAAACACCCTATATATATCCAGCTTCAATTAAGTTGGCACCACTTTACACAGAAACAGCCATAAAGAAGTAGTTTTATTTATACTTCTTCCTTTCCCTTCTTAAATCCTCATAGTCTAAATTCATAATATACTCCAAAATTTAAAAGCTATATTATGGCAGCACTCATTTCATCTTCAGTATTAATTACTAATTTTTACTTCCTTTTACAAAGTAAACGATAGTAATTATTGTTTTCGTTACCTCTGAATAGTCTACTTAATTCTTTATGTACAAAAACACATTAGAGAAACATAAACATAACGTATACGGAATATTATAGACTGCTATCTAACTCTACATTTATGAAGACTATAAAACCACAATCTTTCTAACAGTTAGTCATTAAAATATTAATTGAATAACGGTGAAAGAAAGTTTTCTCTACGCCACTTCCTTAAGGTCTTTCCATTAAAAAGAAGTAACAGAACCAGTGATAAATATATATACAAACACACACACGTCTTCAGAGTTATTTACAATCACTTAAAATTGAGTACCTCGGGCGCCAGTGAGAATTAAATACATTACCACAGGACAAGGATGCTTTGGAAGATACAACAACAACAAGATATTGGGCAATGCAACAAGATGACATTTTTATACATATCTTTTTTAAAAAAATATATTAAATAATCATATTCAATTTTTTTATCTACCTCAATGTTGTATCCCGCCCCCCTTATTTCCCAAATGAAAAGAAGTGAATCCTAAACTGCGTTTAAATTAATTAAAGTAGAATAATGTTGTTAAAGAAAAAATGATTATTATTTTCTAAAAAGTCACGACAAAAGAATAAAAAAAAGTACAACGCAAAAAATGAAAAAGTATTTAACAAAAATATTCAAAGGCCAAAGCTGGAGAAAGTTTTTACTGGCACGCCATCAGCCTTCTGTCAACGATTAAACAGTTGCCCTTTTGATATGTACAGAAGAGAAATTACTTTCAGAATACTAGGTGCTCCTCCTTTGCATGTGTTAACAAAGTAGATTTCTCGTGAGCTTGTAAATGACGCGATGATGAACTCAACTCACCATCTATTCTTTATTTCTAGCTTAATGTGAAGCCTATGTAAATAGGAATCAAACTACCAGCTGCACATGAGATATTTAGTGACACGGTTACTCAAAGTGAGAATCACATGAGAAAGAGTTGATGTTTACTGAGGCTGACTGCTAACGATTTCCAGCAGAGCAGTCTGCTAGAGAGTAGTCTGGTCATATGGCCCTCCAAGTCATCATCCAGGACGTTAGGTCACTGACAATGATGCACTGCATCGAAAGTGCTTTGCCGTTTTAATAAATCTTGATAATCAATATTTTGCATTTTTACGTTAACTATAATATAAAATACACTTCCCTCTCCTTGAAAACCAACTTAGAGTACCTGATAAAGGGTTAGTACCACCAGTATATGTGATACTGTTGTCATACCTGTCGGTGAAGACCACTGTCACCTAGAGGTATGACAAAAAAGAATATCTGATTTCAGAGATACCTTATAATTCAGGAGTTATTTGTTTGGGAGCTGAAGTCAAAATTATTACATTCTAGTGACATGCAATTAGTGAAACAAGTAATTTTCGGTGATTTGAAAATTACTATCATTGTAAATGTCATGTAAAGGCGTTGAAAACAAATATTTCTGTTTACTTTTTTTTATAGCGGATTTCCCTTCAGTTAAATCAGCTAATGAGATTGTACTCATACCGCGATTTTCGAAAACTAGATGACGAAAATGAGGGCCGTTCAAAATTATATATTATATATGCTTGTCTGTTACCACTCTAGCCGTCGCACTTCTTATTAGCTCGTACCAAACTCGATATATAAGCGTTTCATACAAAACTAAAAATCGAGCTGAAATCCAACCAGTGGGAGTGGGGTTTAGAGAGGGGAATTTAGAAAATTCGAAATATCTCCGTTATTATACGTCAGATCAAATAATTATATAGATTTAATTTTACTGCAAATAAAATTTACTATAAATATTGTTATATACATTTTTTCTCAATCTTTAGTATTAACGAAGATATTTGCATTTTTTAGTTTTCGCACTTCAGTAAACCCCCTACTCATGCCCTATTAACAATAAGCCGTTATATAATGAAGCACTTTATTTGAAGCCCAAATCCAAAATAATGTTCTCATTGAACTTTTGGAGATAAATGCAAATACGTGACGCACGTCAGAAACCTGCTTAGTTAATGCAGCCCGTGCGTGACGGACTTTTTTTATTAGTTTTTTATCAGAAAAGATAATAAAAAAAAGCTCCTAAATTACAGTATTTAAATGATCTACTGGGTTTCTTTAAATGGAGTTGCACCATGAAACCGTAGCTCCAGTAAGTGACTTTCAGCTTTGCAATCAGATAGTTGCGTAAGTTGAGTTTCGTTGGCAAACCAAGAGAGAATGTGCCGGCGTTTAAGTGTTCAGGCGATTTAAGCATTTAGAAAGTCGTTTGAAGTGTTCCATAAAATGACTCTCTGAGCTCTTACTGCAAGCTGTAATATTCTGAATATTGAAATGAAATGTATGTTTACCAGTCAAAATGTATTTTTCCCCCCAAAGAAGTCTCAAATATTGTTTCGTATAATTTTTTAAATAACTCCCATTTTATGTGACTACGAGTAATTAAAACTGTAATATTCTTTTCTGGGTTCAGATATGTTATAATAGTAATTCATTTCAACGTCATATTTATCATAACCAACTTCATTGGTACCTTTATAATACTTTTTATTTCCCACCATGAACATACTTCCTTGCATCACTTTACAGCCCTTGAATGGCCCAGGTCTCCGTCTCCACCATTTTGTCCATATTTTTCAATACAAGGTTTTTCCAATTATATATGCCCAACTTATAGAGCTCATCCAGATCCTTAACCCACCTTTCCGGTATGAACCTTCCTCTATTCCTACATTTCCCTGGTGTACCATATATATAGCATCTTCTCGAGTAGTCTGACGACAGACTGCCGTTTTTGTCTGAGCGTAGATGATGTCAGGTTTGCCATAAAATTCCATTATTTCGGCTGATGCGTCATATGTTCTGATCTTTAACCGCTCCAACTATTTTTATTGAAAAACTAGTCCCTGGCATAACCACGGCCTGATAATAAAGCCATTGTTACAATTTATATTTCTCTCCCACTAGTACCCCCCCCCCCACACAGAAGAGACTGACCAAACATTTCAGTTCAATCCTTCGTGGCTTATCCCATTGGAGCCTCCAGCTGCCCGAGCTGACGTCTTTATTTGAAATCAGCAATATAATCCTCATGACGCAAATATCGAGACATTTCTTCATATATCCATCGACTCTGTCTATTAGGTAATGGAAATGAAGTACCTTCATATATATATAGGGTGTGTTGATTGCCCAGTAATTAACATATTTCATTAATGTACTTAAGACACTGGGGTTTAGTTGGAACTGAGGGAGTGGACATAACACTTTATTCCCTGGGTTTGGAGCTATCCAAATCCAAGTGCACACTCAATGTTCTGATTAGTAGCTATTTCAAAAAATAAGTAGACATCTTAGATGAGTAGTGCCACAACTATGCGGGGGTTGGGAGGAATCCGTCAAGCAGGCCCCTTAATATCCCATCAAAGCTCTTTGGCAGCCATGGCCGTTAATTTTCTCTAACGGTCGCAATTTTTTCTTGATTCTAACATGCTCAATATTTAAAGATATAATTAAAAACCTTACAAAATGGTCATTAACATGCGAAATCGCCCAAAATTATTAATATCTCCGGTATAGTGCTTCTCTCGAAAAATGCTTATATTGCCAGTTTTGTTGAGAAATCATATAATTCAATTGTTGTTTAATACATTTTTGTCTAACGCAAATTTTGACCGAGTGAGTTATGCGTGTCCACCAATCAGTACATCCATTTAAACTTAAATGTTTTTCTTCTAGGTAAGTTTGGTGGTAGAGGAACGATCTAATCTGAATGTACACACTAGACCTGTTTTCGTCAAAGGCACTGAAGATGAAGCTGTTGCTCTTGATTGATTCCCACTTTAAAACTTTCCTTGTACCTCTTAGTATTAAATGGAGCAGTTAAATATCGAGTGTGGGATAGATTAAAAAAAAAAAAAAAACATTTTTGCGACATGAACGTAAAATCTTAATTGATGACGTCAATACGCAACAAAGCCTTTTCCAGAACCGGAATGAGTTCCCAGAGAATAAATATAAAGAAATTTATTCAAGTAGCTAATAAGCATCCCCATGAGGCTGAGTGGGCTTGTGCGGGAGCTTATTATAATGCAATGTGTAGAATAGCTTAAAAATACCGAGTTAATACTTTCAAGGCTGCTTTTAATTTCCATCTTTCTTCAACAAGTTTTATGAACAATATAAGCGATATATTAGTTAACGAATTATGTGTAAAGATGTGTTAAGGACGGTTCTAGTTCGGACATTGTATTAAGTGGAAGGCAGAAAGAAAAACTTAATGAAAATATGAAGCAGAAATTTTATGATGGGGTCAAAAATAAATCGTCATACAATACTAACCCAAGTGAAGAATTCACGCACTGGAAATTAACGCACACCTTTCTCATTATCACAATAAATTCTCAATCTCAGTATTAATTTACCATTTACTCCTATTTTAGGAAATAATTATTAAGTGAAGGACAATTGAAAATTTTTATGGTACATGTACCTATGAAAGTAGTAAAAAAATAAAAAAGAAATGTAAGAAACATTTCAAGAATTGGAGCCATTCTTGCAATGGTGTGAACCGTGAAAAGAAAGATATAAACGCCCTCTCACGAACACTAATAAAAACCGTGGTTCTGAAAAGGGTAAATGAGACTGGAGAGATACACCAAATGCCAGTACAGGGGTTCTTCTCTAGAGCAGGTGCACTTTCTCTGTCCGTGGAAATGTCGAATGTTGATTCGTTTCTGCGGTCAATTCCAAAACCGAGATTGCTTTCTTTCCTGCCTAGTAATTCAGCCATTAAAATTGGAAGAAAGGTCAGAGCAGTTACTCAATTGAATGCCATGCCATTATATGTTTTTGTTTACGTGTGTGTTTACCGTTAAATACTTTAATATATATATATATATATATATATATATATATATATATATATATATACACGCATACACACACATAAAAACATATAGTTATATTTTTTGTGTGTGTGTGTGTGTGTGTGTGTGTGTATTAATTAATGAATATAATGAAGAACTCAAAAAGTGTATCAAATGTACAGATATGGATGTAGCAAAAATATATTAGCATTTAAAGTTGACTATGAGGAATGAGAAATATAGTTGAATATATTTTGCCTCACATAGACTCGGAAATTAAAGAAGAGAAAAACCTTAACATCAGTTGAGATTAAATGCATTTAATTTGTTTTTCAATTTCATTCATTAATTTATTTGTGATTATCTGGCTTATTTCACAATTTTGTTTTTTTTTAATAATATCAACATTCCTTCTAGTTGATGTAAGCTATTTTCGAATTCATCTTTAGTTTTTTGCGGAGCATTGAAATATCGTAGTTTGATTAAGTTCATGGAGAATTTAGGATATATATATATATATATATATATATATATATATATATAGTAAACATTGAAAACCTTGCATATCTTCAGCCCTCTAAGGCGGCGTTAAATCCCCATTAGCCGCGGAGGGTATCTGAAATTAGTCGTCTCCCACTGTCCCTCATTACAAAAGTCCGTCACGCAGGGGCTGCGTAAACTAAGCAGATTTCCCGCTTGCTCTTATAATATGATATAATACACTATTCATCTAATATCCAGTATATTTCCTATTTCCATGTAAAACACGAGAGTAGAAAGGGCGGTGGGGAGGGGGGTTCCTGAAAGCTGAAAACAAGAAAGTAGAAAGATAATTCGCTGATACTTACGAAAAAACAGATACGAAAATATTTTGAATTTTCGAATTCTACCTCCCCTCCTAAACCCCCACTATTCCATGTCCGACATCAGCCAATAACAAATAAGATCTTTAGTAATGACTGAAACGGTTAAATATCGAGTATGGTATGAAGAATGCAAAAATGCTCGAAACAAGAATGTAAAATGTTAATTAATGACGTCATCACTCCACGAATTTGCATGATTCTCTCACAATGAAGGTTTGTTGAAAACCATATTTGACATGTAAGCAAATAATAAGATGTTTCATGATTTATCAGCTTAATTCGATTAGTAGAAGTGTGGGTTTACTGAAGGCTGAAAACTAAAAAAATCCTAGAAATCTGTTAATACATATGGCAAATAAAATATGTATATAACAACAATTATAGGCCATTAAATTTCGAATACGATCGGTTCTATACAATATTTTGATCTGACGTATAATAAGGGCGATATGTTGAATTTTCAAATATCCCCCCCTCATCCGTTAACGAAGTTGTTCTTTAGAACGCTTACATATGGATATTTTTCAAAAATCATGTCATAAGTACAACATCAATAGTGGTACTAAGGAAAATCTGCTAGTAACCATAGGGACGGGGGGCGGTGGAAATTACCAACGGCCAGCATTCATGTGGACGGCATCTAAGAGAGTCAAAGTGAAAATATACCCTAGACTCCTGCTAATGTACAAGTGTCGTAACACTCGCAAGCCCTGGTGACCAACTCATGTACTAACCTTCGTTCTTGTCCTGTGTGCACTTACTTGCAGCTAACTGAAGGTAGTGATAGATGTAACGCCCCCGCCCCCGACGCACTCTTTATACTTTACTCCTCCCATTATTGGATCAAGCTCTTCTTATATTATAAACGTATTTTTTTCCCAGATATGTTTTGTTTATATAAACACTTATTTTGACGCCTATATCAAAAATGTATATATTTTTTAAGATTGAGGACACAATTCTGACGAAAACCAAAAAAAACCGACAAAGGTGAAGCCATCCCATAATCTATTTCTACTTTGAGTCCAATATTAGAGAGACTTGACATTCAGCTGGGAACAAAATATTTAGGTTCGAAAGTCAAAATATGCGATTAATTATATGCCTTAATATTCCAGTAAATAAATTGGCCAAAACAAACTCACGCACTTAAATTCATACGTGTATGTATGTATGTATGTATGTAAGTATGTGTATATATATATATATATATATATATATATATATATATATATTATTTGAATAACTGCATTCTTGTGTTGTTGTAAATGAATTGTCACCTTTCACATTTTAAACACAACCAATTAATGGAACTAATTGCCTTTTGATGACGAACAGAAAAGCAGTCTTTATATATCTGGATGAAGAAAGGTTTTTCGATAACTAGAAAAGCTTTATTCGATATCTCCTACATCCGGCATAAACAAAAAAAAAATATATATACACACATAAGAATACGTGTGTGTGTGTGTGTGTTTGTGTGTGTGTGTGTGTGAGAGAGAGAGAGAGAGAGAGAGAGAGAGAGAGAGAGAGAGAGAGAGAGAGAGAGAGAGAGAGAGAGAGAGCAAAAAATTGGGTGGAGGGAAATTCCAAATCCGTTCACATTTTCAAATATATGTCTTTTTTTTTTAAGTTCATTTTCATCGATTTGCAATTATCTGGAGACATTTTCAGTAATTGTATCACGTGAGGCCCCAATAGTTTAGACAAATATTTTTCAGAGAAAACGTTTCTACAAGAATACTAGGAAAAATAAAAGAAAATCCATTTGTTCCTATTGTAACTATCAGAAGTACTGATTTTAATGCACTGGGTAATATATGTACTTGGTGAAGGTTATTTTTTAGCAGATTTCCCTTCAGGGAAATCAGCTATTGAGGTCGTACTCATGTTAGTGGTTATTTTACTTTTGGCGTTGAGGCCATGATAAGTATAAAATCTTACAGATCATCCATAATTAATTTGTAGTTATTTTAAATTATTTATGTAGGACGTTTATTTGTTACCTGTGTGTCGGTGAGCGAGTTCTATAGGAGAGTCCTTCATCACATGATCCTGACCGAAGCACTGTTCTTAACCGACTGGCTGTGTGCAGCGCCCCCACCCTCGCACTCACCCTCCCACTCCTCAAGTCACAACACCCCTATTATACAATCTCCGTAATTCGCTCGACAATGTAGTTCCTGAGTCGCTGGCTCTCACACAATGTAAATAGAATATGGGTGAGCATTTATAATTCCCAGAGGATAGGGATACAGTGGCGAGGGAAGCCCGACACGCACGAGCTGTGTAAACTAAACGGATTTCCTACGTGTTGGTATAGCACACTTGTGATCCCATCCGACCACATACTCTGCAATTCCATTTAAAAAATTCATGAGCAGAAAGGGCACTCATTGCGGACAACAAATAACTCGCTTAATATTTGAGTTAAGAAAAAACTCATAGAACAACAATTGTAGAACGTCAAAAGTTTAACAAGATTGGTTCTATAAAATTTTACGATCCGTCTCATAATAAAGAAAATTTTTTGAATTTTCGAATCACTCACTATTCCAGGTCCAATTTCAGCCAATAACAAGTACGATCTGATCGGAAATCAATTGAATGAAACGGTTAAATATCGAGTATGACATAAATCAAATATTTTTCGAGTAAAGAACGAAAACTCTTAATAGATGACATCGCATAACGTGTTTGCAACGCACAAAGTAAAAGGTCAATGAAACAATATTTGGTATTTTACCTTGGAATAAAGTGGTTCATGATATAACAGCTGATTGTTTATATGACATGAGTAGGAGTGGGGGTTTACTGGAAGCCGAAAACTATATAATCCAAATATCTCGGTTAATATTCATGGCACACAACTTATGTATAGAATAACATTTATTGATCATTCAATTTGGAATAAGACTGGTTCCCTTCGAATTTTCAAAATTCCTCATGTGAAGTCTGTTAAAAGATTGATTCTATAACAATTTCTGATCCGAATCAAAATATTATGAATTTTCGAATTCTCCCTCTAAAACACTCCCCCGCCTCTACTCCTGGTCCGATTTCAGATAATAAAAAATATGATCTTTAGACACGACTGAAACTGTTAAATATCGAGAAGATATAGATCATATAAACATTTTCTAGAAATCTTAATTGATGACGTCATCGCACAATGAATTTGCATGTATCTCACATAATAAAGGTCTCTTGAAAAGAGTATTTGGTATTTAAGCTTAGAACAAAGAGGTTCGTGATATAACAGCTTATTGTCAATATATAATTTGAACTGTCCAGATTTTGATCATCTCCTGGGTAGGATCGATGAATATCCGAAGAAAAATTTCGTACAAACAGGCGCTAAAGTCGTCGTAGAAACCAATATTCCCCAATTGTTAGCCCCTAGCCACCACAAATCCTGTCCCTCCTCCATACCCCAAATGCCTTACCATCGAAATATATCATTTGGCAGAAGTGCAATGCAATCTTCAGAAACGAATGATTGGCTATGAGCAAATGATGTATATAACCGGAAGTGAGAATATACATTAATAAAATATTATTAAGATTACAAGTTCGATTTTAAAAGGGGGTTTAAAGGAGAATCAATGCATCCATAATAGACACAATTCTTCCTTCATGCCGTCACGCAGAACGCTCAAAAGAAGTCCGTCACGCAGGGGCAGCGTAAACTAAGCAGATTTCCCACGTGAAGTTATACAATAGAGAAATCTCCATACGAGAGCCAAACAGTTACGGCAAAGGGCCGAACTAGCTTTTGGCGGGAAATTCAAAAATCCGCTATCGGCCCAAATTTAATAAAAATGCAAATATCTCGGTTAATATTCAAGATAGAGAATAAATGTATATAACAATATTTATAGTAAATTTAATTTGCAATAAGATTGATTTTGTACAATGTTTCGATCCGACGTATAGTAACGGAGATAATTTTCGAAAATCCTCCCCTCTAAACCCCCCCTTCGACTGGTCCGATTTCAGCCGTTAACGAACTTGATCTTTCTTTTTACATAAAACGACTAAATATCGAGTTTGGTAACGATTAAACAAAAATTGCGACCGCTAGAGCGGTAACAGACAAATATATATATATATATATATATATATATATATATATATATATATATATATATATATACAACGGAGCTCATTTTCGTCATCTACTAGGTAGGATCGATGGACATTTGAAGAAAAATTTCGAAAATTCTGTCATGAGTACAACCTCAATAGCTGATTTCCCTTAAAAGCCCCCTATGATTCTCAACAGCCAAAAATAGGCCACAACTTCATATCTTTTTAACGAATGATCGCGTATGCTTGTGCTCGGCGTCATTTGATACAGAAGTCATTAGGATGATAGTTTTCGAAATTCGCTTCATGAATACATCCTCAATAGGTTATTTCCCTTAAGTGAAATATATGTCAACATGTGTATAACGCAACCTGGGTGTTAGTTGAAATGATGAAGAAGGCTGTTGAAATGGTGGCATCGAAGCCACAAGGAGGATGAAGTAAGTCTCCTAGACCAATATTGAGTGCTAGTCACATGGTACATCCCCATGTCGGTCACAGTATTGCCTAATATCAACTTAACTTTCTCCTTCAATCTTTGGCAGTACAGAATCAAAGGTTTATACATCCAAGAAGGAATTTATATACTTATATCAATAGAACAAAAAACTTTCTTGTTTCGATCTAACCACAAACCAATAATACTTCATTATCATTCAGAAAATATAAGTACCAGTTTAGCTTCTGAGCCCACCCACTGAAACTCCTTCACGCAGATGACACTGCACATCTTAATCTTCACCTTCTGAAAAATCATCACAAAAAAATAAATACAACTAGCAACGCCTGCTCACACAGTTGTTTAACCTAATGCAATCACATCATAAGCATAAGGTTATTTGGTGAGGTTATGGTGTGAAAAATAGAGCTTTATTAGCAGATTTCCCTTAATGGAAATTAGCAATGGAGGTCGTATTCATGACGCGATTTTCGAACAAACTAAAGATAAAGTTCGTTAATGTGTGAAAACTGACTAGTGGGAGGGGGTGGAATTAGAGGGCAATTTTCGAAAATTCCAAATATCTGTTACAATACGTCGGGTCGAAAATTGTATAGATACAATCATATTGCAAATTAAATGTACGATAAGGATTGTTATAAACATTTATCATCTATCTTAAATATTACCGAGGTATTTGCATTTTTCAGTCTTGAGCGCTCAGCAAACTCCCACTCCTACTCATGTCGGTGTAACAGCTGGGCCGCGTTGCCCCTGGTTACCTCTTAACCTAACACTGATAACAAAAGTTTAGACAGTCAGTTGCTTGTGTACCACCATGAGGATACCGCTGTTTGTATTATTATAAAGTTGTATTATTATTTTTGTGACATTTATGAAAATACAATAACCTACTATTTGGAGTCAAGATTTCATTTATTCATAGAGAACACTCCCTATATCATATTAATAATAAGCTGTTATAACACGAACCACTTCATTCGAAGGTTAAATACCAAATATTGTTTTCATTGAATTTATATTTTGTGAGATACATACATGCAAATACGTTCTGTTGCCCCTCCCCCCCCCTTCCCTTTTGTACACGGACTACTAAAATTTGAGTGATTGAGATAAAAATTATTCTGATTTGTTATAAATTACAGTACCAGATATAGTAAACAGTCCCCCCCCCCGATGAAGAATATTTCTATCTAGCTGTTCAGCTTTGAGTGGTTGGCAGACCGGTTTGTTCACAAATTAGACGCATTCCGCTTTAAGAAGTTATTAAAATTGGATTATTAGACTTCTCATTACCGTATGTATTTATTCACTTAATATTCACGGTGGTGTTATGTATTACCAGTATGTATATTTTATCTATTGTAAACCTCTCGTGGAAAAAAAAAACTGCTTAGTTTACGCAACCACTGCATGACGGACTCTTTATTTCCAGCACATGCACGAATTTTGTTAACAACATATAAGTGAGTTGGCTTAAATCTCCCTAAGATTTTTTCTATTTAGTTTGTTCTATTATTGTTCCATTGACATTTACAAAACAAAACAAAAACTGACTATAAAACGTAGATGGGGTGGGGGAGAGAGGTTTTGAAACGGAAAGTGACGTTTGAATGACATTCGCTTCGACAATGTCTGGAGAAACTACTGTCGTGAACTTTAGTATGCTGTTCTGTGTCGGTTTCCTCGGTATCCACTCCACCGCCGAGCCTGTCAAGACATTCACTCTATTTTACTTTTCCCTCATTCTAACACTAGAAACTTTCCTTTCCGGTTATAATACTGGATTATAGTAAATTAATAAACAAATACAAGTTATGTACCCTCGTATAAAGTTAGCAAAATGTATGTATCGACTCAAATAACATTCTTCAGCCAGAATAATTTATGAAAATTGGTGGCAACATTTAATTACAAAATAGGAATATTTAAATTAAAAAACGCTTCCTTATTTTCGCAAATTTCCCTCAGGGAAATTGGACATTGAGCTTGAACTATTGACACGATTTTTTAGAAGTTATTAAAGTCTACCAGTTGCCTGTTAACACTTTATTGTTATTTAATCGTGGCGTAACTCGATAGTTAAATATTTCATGAGCAACTAAACATCAAGTTTAATAATGTTCAAAAAAAGACGAATCACTTATATCTCCGTTACCTCGCATACTTTCTAAATATGTTGCATAATCATTCTTTTTCTATGGGTTTTGCTTTATATATGTTTTGTACATCGAGTATTAACGGTACTGCTATTGCTGTTGTATAGGATTTAAGGGCGAAAAACTACCAGGTTATCATCGCCCTGAAATATTTATAATTCACATTTTGGTATCCTCATCCATATCGCCATTTTAACAATATAAACGAGGATACAAACAATTGCACTTTAAATTTCTTTGTATAAACTCGTGTTTTTTACAAAATTAAACAATTTATCGAGTTCTTTTGGGTCATCTCCAAGGACCACTTCTATATTATTGGAAATATTGCATTTGTTTCTAATATCTGTATACTTGTGGCATTCCATTAATATGTGATAGATAGTTAGTTCTGTGTTACACATCTCACATATCGGGGGTTGATCTTTTGTCATAAGATAGCCATGCGTAAGTCTTGTGTGCCCAATTCGGAGTCTTCCTAATACAACTTCATCTCTTCTGTTGTCTCTTGTCGAATATTTCCATGGACGGATGATGGTTTTAATAGTTTTTAGTTTATTGTTCTATATAATACGGTATTAACGGTATAAATTGTATGTTTGCATTGTCGTCCTTCAGTAAACCACCCCACCAATTAATGCGATTTTAACCATATGCTATTGTACCACTAACAATAAGTCATTTTTTGAGGACATCAAATATCTTGCGGATTTTAGTTGGGTTCATTAATACTATAAAATCAGCTTCCGTAGGAACCCAATAGTTGCAAATACATGGCGACCCCTTTAGCTCTGGGATCTTTGCCGGGCACTTTGAAATTCACCACATAACATTAACAGTGGAACTTAAATATATTGTATTATGTATGACAAGAGACGCGCGCATCTTGAGCTTGCAGAATATAATTTAATTATTCTGATCACTCATGACTGTAAACTCATTAATAAACAGGCAATGTCTGCAACATTAGAATGTTCTTTAAAAATCAAAGTTATTTTTTTCTTATACGTTCGTCATTTAAATTTTTAATATATGGATTCACAAATAATGCTTTTTTATAATATATTGGTTTTTACTTATTTGACCATTATAAAATAAATATATTTTGTAAAGGGGTGATAAATCTCTCGGTGCAGAAAAATGTTCAAGATTAACCATCGCAGGTTGGCCACCCCGCTTTAGATAGCGATGACCATATCTTCTGAACGACTTAACTTTCCATTCTTTTTTATGTAGGATTCATAGAATATGGAAAGTAGAGAAAATAATGCGCGGATGACATCATATCTTCTAATATGACATATTGTGACGTCATCCATGTTTCATTCCTGCAATTGGGAAATTTGCATAGTTTACTCAGCCCCTGCGTGGTGGATTTGTTTACAGTTATCACAATAAAATCGAATTTGTTTAGTTTTAAGAATTAAATAGCACACAGAACAGAATGACACATCCTTTAGGTCATGTTGTAGTTCGGCAGTTCTAGTAGAAAAGTCTGTTAAAGTAAAGCAAGTAGCATTCAAAGACACTGATAATTTGATAAGAAATCCTTTACAGTTATTGCTTTTATGTGGAGTGTTAATTCCATATCTTCATAGACTCTATTATAATTATTTATTTAACTAGATGAGTAATAAAATATTATCCACATCGTAGCGATATTGCTTACATTTAGATTTGTTATCAATTTGTAAATGGTGAAAATGTTAAAATACATCTTTAAAAGATAAAAATATTCGTAAAAGGTTACTGAAAAAAATAAGGGGTAACCTATATATTCAATTTAAATTAGATTTCTCATAAATGTTTAGTTAAAACGTTGCAAGATAAAATAGAAACAAGCATTCCAAATACAAATTTAGGAATTTGGCATTCCCTTGGGGAAAACGTTAGTTTTAACTAAATAAATCTAGTATGGGGCACACAGGTTTATTAGTATGATTTCCAATCTTAACGTTTGTAATTTTACCAAGACTTAGACAGAAAGACAAGGCCTATTAAAAACCATCAGCAATACCCTTTTGAATTTGTTCTACAAATTAATTATACTTTGCGCTTTCTTTTTTTCTTTCAATTATTGGATCTTTTGCGTCATGTCAAAGTAGCATATAAAATCGAATGACACTAAGTATTCTGGTTACGTGGCTAAACCACAATGCTAATTAATTTCTATATAACTGTTAATAATCATAAATTATTTTATAACTAGCGAAGCAAATTCAAATGTCCCCTTAAGGGGAATCAGCTATTGAGGGTGTACTCATGACACGATTTTCGAAACATTTGATATATTCAAATCTTGATGGAAATGTATTGTGCGACAAACGGTGTTATGTGCATTAAGTTTTTAGACTCAAAACATTTAAGTCCGTTGCACAAGGGCTGCGTAAACTCAGCAGATTTCCCATGTGCCTCGGGATAGCATTCTTGTTATCTCATCTCACCCTGTACTCTCTATTTCTATGTAAAAACCGATAAGGAGAGGCGCAGCTAGAGGATTGGGGGGCTTACTGTGGGCATAAAACTCCACTAGTATTTGAGTTATGAAAGAAAAAACACAGAACAACAATTGTACAGCTTCAATGGTGGAACCAGATACGTTCTATAACATTTTATGAGACGACTCATAATAACGGAAATATTTTGAATTTTCGAATTCTCCTCCCTCTAAACCCCCCACTATTCCAGATCCGATTTATATCACTAACCAATATAATCTTTACAGATGACAGAAAAGGTTAAATATCGAGTATGATATAGATCAAATAAAGATTTTGTATCTTTGTAGAATAAAGGTCTCTTGAAAACAGTATTTGGTATATAAGCTTAGAATAATGTGGCTCGTAATGTAACAGATTATTGTTAATATGACATGAGTAATAGTAGGGATTTACTTAAGGATGAAAACTAAAAACCCAAATATCTCGATTTTTACTTACGATAGACAAAATATGTATATGACGACAATTATAGGTAATTGAATTTTCGATAAGATTGGTTATATACACTTGTTCTATACGACTTATAGTCATAACGGAAATATTTAAAATGTTCGAAATTCCCCCTGTAAACCCTCCCCCTTCCACTGGCCGGATCTTTCTATCTTTTTTTTTTTTTTTTTTTTTTTGAACGGACCTCATTTTCATCATCTCCTAGGTTCGATCGATGGACATTTGAGGACATTTTTCAGATAACCACGTCATGAGTACAACCTCAATACCTGATTCGCTTAAGGGAAATCTCTTAAAAATCAAAACCTAAAATTTGTCTATAAGGATCGATCAAATGGCTAAACCAGTGTGGGAGAGCTGCATAAGGATGTTATGGGAATAGTGTTGCACAATGCAGCTGGCTGCCCTCCTTACCTTTCCCTAGCCTAGATGACCTTTCGCTACTCAGTGTTTGCCACACCCTGGCACGCCATCTACAGGGACACCACCTAAGCACTGCATTAAGTTCCAAAGAAGCTAAATATAACTTTTTAAGAAGAATAGGAATTACCTATTGGCCAAATAGATATATCATTGGTGGGGGAAGATAGTGTAAATAATAATCAATTTATAACACTCAGGACGATTTTGAATTATCGTTACTAGCATTGACGGTTTGAATTAAAGAACATTTTTCATCTCATTATGCTTAAGATGGTATTTTGTAAATCGCCATATTCTTAGATACATTTGAAACCAAATCAAGGAAAAGTTTCATTGAATTCGAATTAACAATATTTTCAAATTCATTCACAGACATACATAGATTCAGAGAACTTAATTTAATTATTATAGACATTTAATTTTCCAGTCGTACTTTATGAAAATTCATCCCTAATTGCTGACCGCTTGTAGCCTAGTAAACAGAACTCCCTGGCATTTCTTACTTTGTCGTCGAATGCTTCGAAAACTGTACTAAATGAAATAAATTAATTTATTCAGTAACTGAAGATTTAGCCAATAAAAAGCAATTCATATAATCTTCACCAATTCCGAAGGCACTGCATCCATGTCTCCCTGGAATCCTCCTTTCACCCTTTTTATTATTCGCTTTTACCCCTTTGTAAAAATAATTGTCAATTAGTCTTTTTTGAATATTACATGACTTTAACAGTTGAACTTAATATTCATTGACCTAGTATTTTCCTATATCTTTTGTTCTAAACTTTCCAAACGTAAGGAGTATTGTTGCCATTCCGTTATTCGTTTAAACAAAACCTTGAAAACAACTTCCAGGTTAAGGAAGAAGCACAGGGGTTCATTTTCATTCTCAAACAGACACTCTAGAAGAGTTGGGAAGTATACCTTAATGAATTGGATGCAGCATAGGATTTAGTTCACAGAAGGTCTCATTTGAATATAAAAAATAAATTTTTAAATACAAGTAATTCTTCTCGACTGACAAAGGCGTGATCAATGGCTCTCTCTCTGTCGAGCGGTGGGCCAAGGGGTCTTATCTTACACAGTGATCAACCCGGTCTCGAAAAGGCCAATGTTAGAATCATCCAGGCGAAAAGTTACATTATTACGTAAGATACATAAGTTCCTCGCACATACAGATGGTGTAACTGCCCTGGGAAGAAAGAAAGACGAAATACTCTCTCGCATGAATGTATGAAAATGGCTTACTAGTAAATCAAGAAAATACCAAATACGTGGTCGTAATCCACAAGTGAAACACTACTGGGTCTAGGGGACCTATTTTTCTCATAGGAAGACAGGTTCAAATATCTCGGACTATGATAGTAGCCGCTATGAGTAAAACCAACATGAGAAAAAATAGCCCAATAGCGCATTCTATTCAGTACCTCGATTCTTAAGGTCAATGGATACTCCAAATTTGTTCAAAGATCCTATAACACTATTATTATGCCTTATTTAACGATGGGTGTGAGACATAGGGTACTTATCAGGAGGTCACCCACTTAAAGACGATTATTAAATCATAATTAAAAGAAAATCACTTTATTATTTAAAATAACACAAATTAACTTAAAATTTATTTGAATGGCAATATGTAATTATAAATTAGAGTTAGCCCAAAACTGGAAGATGTCGAGGAGTACTTACTGCCGGAAAGTGGTCGTCCCCGGCCGTCGTCTCCCACATGAACTGTGCAAGGCAGCTGTCCATGTGGTGTAATAATAAACGATCACCAAGTGGTATTGATAAACGATCACTCATTTCCTGTGTTTTCTTATAACCGATAAGTACCGACATAGGGTCTAATGGATAAGCTTTAAACAATTGTTGAAAGGCTTGAACGTCAAATTCATTGAACCATGATAGACTCATAGAGAAGATGGAAATATTAAAGATCAGGTACACAACAATGTACTTAGAGATCCCATAACCTATTGAATTTCATACTCCGGAAAAAAAAATTGAACATGCAAGAAGATCAAGTTACGGAAAATCTGCCTACGTCGCTGACTCGTGGGATTTCTTCAATCCGTTTATGAGAAAATTGCGCAGAAAGTGGAACGAGCAGAATGGGAAATGTTAAAGTCATTACATAATGGTAATATAGTGGTTGCTGTCTGGATCCATCCTCTTTCGGTTATCTCAATGTAGAGTCTGAATAATTCAATTACATTAGGAACTCCACTGAAGGCATGGTTGAATCGCCACCATTTCTTCTAATTAAATCTGCCCACACACACTGACAACCCGCGCATCTCTAGTAACTGGCATCTGTGTGTACACGTTTCCTGATTCAACACACACGCTCACTCAGCACGCTCAAGCGCAGCTCAATCAAGTAAGTTAAAGCTCCTTTACTATTAAAGTGACACTTGAAATAAAAATGCTCATCAAGCAGGCGCTGGTTAAACTAAGCAGATTTCCAACTTACTGGAATGGTACGTAAATGTTATCGTATCATATTCTCCATTTCTCCAGTGATAACAAGTATAGGAAAAAAAAACGTGTCATAAGCTGGACACGAGATAAGCTCACTTTAAGTGAGGAAATATAAAAAGTCTGTAACGTAGGGGTTGCGTTAACTAAGCAGATTTTCTAAGTGCGTCGCGTATTAGCATTTATATCAAAACGTAAAAGTTCAATGAGAACAATATTTCGTATTTACGCTTCATAATGACAGCTTATTGTTAGTATAACATGAGTAAGAGTTTACTGTAGGTCGAAAACTAAAAAATGAAAACATCTCGGTTAATAACTATGACAGTAAAAAAATACATACGTACATAATAAATTTATAGAACGTTACATTTGCAATAAGATTGGTTCTATAGAAGTTCTCGATCCGACGCTTCGAAATCCCCCATAAACTGCCGTAAACGAACTTCATCTTTAGTTTTACATGTAACGTTTTAATATCAAGTTTGGTTACGATCACACAAAAATTGCGACTGCTAGAGCGTTAACAGACACACATCCACCCACACACACACACACACACACACATATATATATATGCAGTTTTGAACGAACCTAATTTTCATCATCTCCTGGGTATTTTTTTCGAAAATCGCACCATGAAATAGCTCCCTTGAGGGAAATTGTGCTAAAATAGAGCAAAGAAAGCACGTTATTAGAAGATCACACCAAAAACGGAAGAAAAATAAATATTTCTTATAAACAGAAAAACCACGAAAAATAAAAAAAAACACAATGGAATCCCAAGACGCTTTTCTCCTGACGCAGTTATGAGATTTTCAGAGTTTCAGACGGCACGGAGATAGAAACAAAGTAAGATGCCAAGTTATTAGTTGCATTGGTTCCACCTTTCCCCGATACCTCATAGCCTATGACGTCACTGGAGAAATCTTATCTCTCTCCCTACCACAAGCATGGAATGCAAGCTAAAAAAAAAAAAATACAATTGAAACTTCTCAGATATCTAAAGGTATTGTATTATTTATATTGCATCCAGCTAGCTGGATCATTAATTGTAAAATTTAATTAATTTAATTTAATTGTTAGTTTGAATGGGAGTAAATCATCTATTCATTTTTCTAATAATAGTATTTTATTACTTAACCCATTGTAAAGACAGTGCATAGGGGCGTTAAATGCTTATGAGCATAAATATGAGTAGGACAGTTCCAAACCCATCCGGATTCAAAACTTTTTCAGGAGACAAAAATACTCATTTAATATTATGTTGATGTATTAATAAATGTCTTATACCATTGGAAACTTGATGAGTTGCAGCACCAGAAAATCTTAAAGATACTTGATTTAAAGAAACCTGTTAGAAAATAGTTTCAGGTTTTTCAGAAACACTTTTGAGACTCCTCACAATTTATTTTTACTTTTTTTTTTTTAATTTTTTATTCTAAAAAATAAATAGTGAGGGCCCACAAAGTGTTTCTGAATAACCTGAAACTAAACTATTTTCTAACAGATTTCTTTAAATCAATTATTTTTAAGATTTTCTGGTGATGTAACTCATGAAGTTTCCAATTGTATAAGACATTTATTAATACATTAACATAATATTAAATCAGTATTTTTTTCTCTCCTGAAAAAGTTTTGAATCTGGATAATACAGGGTTTTGAACTGTACTACTCATCAAGTGTTTGAATAACCCTCACCAACAGCAAAAAATAAGCATGAGTTTAGTTTCAAATGTGGTTAAAGAACTTTCGGAAATAATTAGTGCCGGGGAAGATTGCATCTGGGAAAACATGGCTTTGGCATTGGCTTTGGATGGGATAAGAATTTTTTTTTTAAATTTATTTTTAATTTTTTGATACCTACTCAAGGTTTAAGTAAATAAAAATTTAGTACAACAGCAAGGCATCATTAACTAATTTCCGATTACAGCAACCCAACAGCAACAATAACGTAATTTCGTTATGCTAAATATTATAGTTCTAACCAGTAGCGGCTCGCGTATAGGCACTGTGGAACTGCAGCACCCCCAATTTTCACTTGATATTATCTATAACATTTAATATGAAGAGCCTTTTTCTTTAATTCTTTCTTCTTCTTTATACTTGTATAATATATAATCCTTAAGCTTAATGCAGTAACCATCCCCCAGTTTATGAAAAAAAGATACAAAAATCTTTGTATGGAACTGTGAGCTTCACAGTTCAAGCCGAGAGGTGTTTGACTGCGCACACAGGCAGCTGCGAGGCTGCAAGGGAGAGAGAGCACTGTCGTTCCCGCAGTGCCGACCCTCCCGTGCTAAGGCTAAAAAATTTCTGGAGCAGCACCCCCGCTAATTTTAGCTACGAGCCGCCACTGGTTCTAACATTACTTCATTTAAATTATTATAGTTTTGTACTGTAATTGTGTGCGCGGCTAGAGCCCCCCACCCCACCCCCATACCAACTCTACTTTATTTGCTAGAGATTGCTAACTACTTTAACCCTTCCAACTAAATATCCATCGGTAATATGCATATGATATCTGTAGATAGATAATAGTCAATATTTTATTTCTTTAAGTTTTAAGAATTTAAAAAGGAGTCAATGGACTATGAAATTAAATTGAAAAATAACTCAAATAAGAGCTGCCTATGGAATACACTTCTTACGCAGCTCCTAATTGGCAGGCTTTTTCTTGGCAGATTTCCATTAACAGGCTGTATTCCTGTCGCGATTTTCGAAAATTTTCTTCATATTATCACCGACCCTGGAAATGAAGTCCGTTAAATGAGGAATGGGGTCGAAAAAATATAACAGAGTATATTCTCAAAAATGTAATCTGGGGGCATTAAAATATGGTGAAGTTAAAGGTGCGTTTCAAGAAAATGCAGAATTAATTTGGCCAAAATAAAAAAAAAATCCCAATCTACTGGAAAAAAGTTAAAAGGGAAGTTAGAATTAAGAAAGTCCCCCGCCCCTCTGTCACCTTATCTGTTCAATATATCAATTGAAGAGGAAATAATGAAAATGAAAGAAACAACCCAAGGTATATAGAATAAGGGTTATTCAATTTATTTCATCAGATATGCAGAAAGCCCAAACAGATGAATAGAATCCTGCAAGTCCTAAAAAATGCAATAGATCAGAAACTCAAAACAAAAGTTTTGTAGTTGAGGGAATTGGGAGTATTATATTTGAAAAAGTCCGTCAACATACGGGTATACATACATACATACATAGACATATATATATATATATATATATATATATACAATTTTGAAAGAACCTCATCTTTGTCATCTTCTAGGTAGGATCGGTGGACATTGGAAGAAAAATTTCGAAAATCGCGTCATGAGTACGACCTCAATAGCTGATTTCCCTTAAGGGAAATCTGCTAAAATCAACCAAAACAATACTTGGTATTTAAGCTACGAATTAAGAGGTTCACGATATAACGGTTTACTCCACCATTTAATGGAACTCTGCTAAAAGGAGGTCAGTTCAAAATCATATCTACATATACATAATTCTACTGTACGTGTGTATGTCACCGAACTCCTCCTAAACGGCTGGACCGATTTGAATGATTTTTTTTGTTCGCGTTTGGGTGACGCCCTGGATGGTTCAGCGTCACAGATCTGCCCAAAAGATGGAGCAGGAGTAGGGGTCGTAAGGGAGGCCTACAACTAAAAATAGCGATATTTCGTTTCCTATTGGTTTTTCGGCAAATATGCACAGGCTAAAAGTTGTTTATGTTGTTATGTAGTGTAACTTTTGTTACATTCACTTTTGTCGTATAACAAAGAATAAACGAGATATATACTAAAAAAGTAAAGTGGGACCCAACAATGTTATTGGGCACTAACGATTGAACCGAACTTAACAAAACTCGATATGTGAATTACCATTAATTCTTCCATTATTATAAGCTATATTCAATTCTTCGGTTCAAACGGGAGTGGGGGTTATAAGGGAGGCGAGAAATAAAAATTCTCGATATTTTATTTTCTATTTGTTTTTCTACAAACGTGTACATAACAAAAGTTGTTTACTTTGTTATTTATACATAATATTATTAAATTTAATACCCTAATCGCTTGAAATACGCAGGACGTCTGTCGGGTCCACTAGTGTGTGAGTGTGTGTGTATATGTATATATATATATATATATATATATATATATATATATATATATATATATATATATATATATTTAACGGGCCTCACTTTTGGCATCGTAGACTCAATGGGCATCTGAAGAAATATTTTTTATTCGAAAACCATATGTACAACCAAAATAGGTGATTAGTCATAAGGTAAACCTGCAAAACAAAAAAATGAAAGATGATTTCTAGGCATCCGGTCCTAAGGAGTTGTTCAGTGATATGGCCCTTCTATCACTGTACCATTGTATTCGATCCGGTGACGAAAGGTACGATGTCGAGTTAATGGTGGAATCGATAGCTGGGAGATAGACCGGCCAGCTGGCGCAGAACTACATCCTCTTGGCTCAGCCCTTGCCTAACTAGTCACTTCAAGCAATGCCTCCTACTACTTTCAGTGTTACCAATTTCCAATAGCCTCAGCTGGTCTAGATTGGAAAAGTCTCCTTTCAAACAGAAATATTGTGCATGTTATGTGGAGTTCCAAGTTTTGGTATCAGAATGTAACATATTAATTTTATTGAAACTATTTACTATATCTAGTACTGTAATTTATAATGAATCAGAATAATTTTTATCTCAATCAATCAAATTTTAGTAGTCACAGACAGGGGGGGTCACCAGAAGATATTTACATGTATCTCGAATAATAAAGGTCTCTTGAAAACAATATTTGGTATTTAAGGTTCGAATAAAATGGATGTATATAACAATATTTATGGTACATTTAATTTGCAATAAGATTGATTTTATCCACACTTTTTCGATCCGACTTATATTAACGGAGATATTTCGAATTTTCCAAATTCTCCCCTTCTAAACCCCCCCCCCCCCTCCCCCTGGTCCGATTTCAGCTGATAACCGACTTGATCTTTCTTTATAAATAAAACGACTAATATTGAGTTTGGTAACGACCAAACAATATTTGCAACCGCTCATTTTCGTCATCACCTAGTTAGGATTGATGGACATTTGAAAAAAAATTTAGAAAATTGAGTCATGAGTGCGACCTCAATAGCTGATTTCCCCCAAGCGAAATCTGCTAAAATGTTAATATAGCTTATAATCAAAGAGGCATTAATACTACCCACATACGGAGTTCCGTTGAGTTTGTTTTAGCCTTTTGTCCTTTAAAACAATTTTATATAAATAAAACCTCAGGAGTCGATTCCCCAGCATTGCTGATTATCTTCATCATGTCTTGTCTCTCAATTCGGCGAAAGAAAAATTCCAATGTCGCATTCCGTCAATAGAACTCAACAATACTGTTTATTGTTAATTTAGATCTTGAGGTTCTAGCAAAAATCCTTCAACAGTGCCAAACCCATTTATTATTCTGTTTGTAGTTTTCACAGTTTATTATAGCTGCTTTTTTTAACTTTTATTTCTTCATAATATGAAAAAAAAAAAAATTATAATCCGAGATAAGTGCATTGACTGCCTATCTTCATTGTGAGCGAATGAAAAGAAAGTGTGGAAATGTGATGTATGTGTCTGAAAGAGATTGACAATGGGAGTGAAATCGTTAGCGAGCATCACTCATTTTGCTTTGTCACTCCTTGACTGGTTGTCTTTAGAATGTGCAAATGTTCCTTGTTTTCATTTCGTAGAAAGCACGGCCCAGAGAGTGCGCCGGTACTTTCTACATTGCAGTCATATAGTTCCTTGCTAATAATAATTATTCAAATCACTTACTTCCAATTTTCATAAAGAGCCTCCAAGCTCCTAAAATTCCGTATGTGTCTTTATATATATATATATATATATATATATATATATATATATATATATATATATGTGTGTGTGTGTGTGTGTGTGTGTGTGTGTGTGTGTGTGTGTGTGTGTGTGTGGGTGTGTATCCTCACACACAATATTATTTACATTTTTATGTAGGCCACTAAATAAAAAAACACTTTTCTTTTCCTTCGTAACTTTATTGCATATTTTCCCTAAATATTTCAAGACCAACAAACTACCTCTTCAGTGGTCATTTGTTTCCTATAAATTAAATAATCAATTATAAGATTTCAAAGATAACATATTTAGCAGATTTCCCTTACGGGAAATCACCTATTCAGGTTGTACTCATGGCGAGAATTTCGAAAAATGTATTCAAATGTCAATCGATCCTACCAAGAAAATGACGTAAATGAGGTCCATTCAAAACTATACACACACACACACACACACACACACATATATATATATATATATATATACACACACACATAAACATATATTATACATGCCTAATATATCTGTTGTCATACCTGTCGGTGGAAACCGTCGTCACTGGCTGATGGGCTGGTGGGTACAACTGGCATTGTGCTTTCAATGCATTGACACCATCTTCAAGCCCGTCAAAAGATGTACTAATATATCTATTAACTCTCTAGAGGTCGTAATTTTTATTTAATCGTTACCAAGCTCGGTAATATTTAAACGTTTTATTTATTTATTTTTTGGAGCTTCGCAGCTTCGGCGATATTGCTCTAAACAAAAGCATTCGTAACTTAAAAAACAAAACAATACAAAAAAAAATTAACAAAATTAAACAATACAGAAATGGAACACAAAAGGAAAACAAAACGTAAAAGGAACACAAACCAGAAAGGGAACACAGAACACAAAACATAAAAGGATTACCTATTCAAGAGGGACGAGTACTTAGTAGCTCTCGGCGGAATGTCCAGAACAGCCGACTCCTGCCGACGACACACAGAATACAAATGCAAATATCTCGGTTAATATTCAAGATACAGAATAAATGTATAGAACAATATTTATAGTAAATTTAATTTGCAATAAGATTGATTCTATACAATTTTTCGATCCGACGCATAATAACGGAGATATTGTGAATTTTCAAAAATCCCCCCTCTAAACCCTCCCTCCCATTGGTTCGATTTCAGCCGTTAACGAACTTGAAATTCTTTTTTACATAAAACGATTAAATACCGAGTTTGGTGACGATTAAACAAAAATTGCGACCGCTACGAGCGATCAATAGTTATGGAAACGGCCGCACTAGCTCTCGGCGGATAGTCCCAACATAGCCGACCACACACATAATACAAATGCAAATATCTTGGTTAATATTCAAGATAGATAATAAATGTATAGAACAATATTTATAGTAAATTTAATTTCCAATAAGATTGATTCTATACAACCTTTCGATCCGACGCATAATAATGGAGATATTTCGACTTTTCGAAAATCCCAACTCCCACTGGTCCTTTTTAGATAAAACGCTTAAATATGAAGTTTAGTAACGATCAAACAAAAATTGCGACCGCTAGAGCGTTAACAGACATATATATATATATATATATATATATATATATATATATATATATATATATATATATAGATAGATAGATAGATAGATAGATATAACAGGGATATCTCCTGGGTAGGATCGATGGACATTTGTGGAAATTTTTCAAAACTCGCGTCATGTGTACGACCTCAATAGCTGATTTATCTTAAGGGAAATCTGCTAATAAAATTGGTGTATAAAATGAATAAAAGAAATTTAAAATAATTAAGGTTTACATAAAATATAAGTTGTTACTGGTGACTATTTACATAAAACTCTGTACCTCCCTAATACACACTCGAGTGAGTGAAAACTCATACACCCACGCACAAACATACACAGACACTCACACACGCGTTAAACGTTTTATGTAAAATTAAAAATCAAGTTCATTAATGGTTGAAATCAGACCAGTGGAAGGTGAGGAGGGTTTAGAGGGGGGGGGGAGTTTTGAAAATACAAAATATGTCCGTTATTATGCGTAGGATTAAAAAACTTTATGGTATCAATCTTATTGAAAATGTAATGTTCTATAAATGTTATTACATACACGTCGTCTCTATATTGAATATTAAGGGAGAAATTTCCAGATTTTAGTTTTTGGCTGTCAGTAAACTTCCACTCTTACTCATGTCACATTAACAATAAGCATTTATATCTTGAACCAATTCATTCCAAGGTTAAATACCAAATATGACTTTAATTGAACATTCACTTTGTGGTGTATATGCTAGTTGTAAGTATCTCACGTTTTGTGATGTCTATTTGTTTTTTGCTCGAAAATGATAATTTGATCAATACCATACTCGACCCGTTTCAGTCAACACTCATATTTGTTATTGGGTGAAATTGGACCTGGAATAATGGTGGTGGTTTAGCTGGGAAATTAGAAAATTCAAAATATCTCCCTTGTAATAGCTCGGATCATGTAATGTTATAGAACCAATATTGATTTTCTATAACTCTTGTTCTATGGATTTTTGGTCAAATCAAGTATTAAGCGATTTATTCGTACTTTACTTGTTTTATGCCTTCAGTGACCCCTACCCCCTTCTACTCATCCTTTTTTTTATTTTACATATAAATAGAGAATACGGAATGAGATGAAATACCAACGTGTTATACCAGCACGTGGGAAATCTGCTTAGATTACTGCGTGATGACATTTTTATAATTGCATGCATAATTCTACATATCCGAGGTCCGTTCAAAATTTATATTTATTATATCGTTATTACGAGTTGAAAATTTTTTATAAAACCCAGCCGTGTTGGAAAAATTGTTGTTGTTATTTATTAACATCCACTTTTTGTTTGTAAGCCTAATTGGAATGGGTTATCGCAGGTTAACCCATCCCTCTTCTAGTCAGGATGGGACTAAGAATTTTATTTAATGAGTTTGTCACTAAATAAATTCCTATTGCTCAGATAGGAATCAAACTCCACTCTAGGTTTATCATTTGAGGTTAAAGGCAACGGTTTAACTCACCTGGCTAACCTGAGCCCCTGTTGGAAAATTAATTTTTTCTAAATGTTGTTCTATACATTTAGCTCTCTCATTAGCAGAGATATTTGCATTTTTAGTTTTCGCCTTCAGTAGCCCCACTCCTTTTCATCTGATATCTATATAAATAAAACTCTACGGTTTAACTGACTCTCAATTTAAAATTGCAGCGGATCCAAATGTTTTGGTTTCAGTTCATTCTATGAACGGTGATGAACAATGGCATCAAAATTGAAAATGTCTGCCTTTCAGTCCGTTTATTACTCTACCACAGAGTTGGGTAAATTCTAATTACAATTACAAGTTATAACTACATTAGTTGTAATATATTTACAACTACAACTGCTAATGTAATTATTTACTGATAATGGCCAACTACATGTTTGAACTGAATTATATGTAATGAAAATTTAAAAAAAGACAAGGGGGGTCACTAGAACATATTTGCATGCATCTTGAATAATAAAGGTCTATTGAAAACAATATTTATTATTTAAGCTACGATTAAAGTGGTTTATTATATAACAGAGTATTGCTTAAGTAAAATGAGTAGAAGTGGGTGATTGGTGAAAACTGAAAAATGCAAATATCTCGGTTAATATTCATGATAGAGAATAAACGTATATAACAATATTTACAGAACATTAAATTTGCAATAAGGTTAAATCTATCCACACTTTTTCGATCCGATGTATAGTAACAGAGATATTTAGAACATTCAAAATTCTCCCCCTCTAAACCCCTCCTCCGCCTGATCCGATTTCAGCCGTTAACGATCTTGATATTTCTTCTTACATAAAATGACTAAATATCAAGTTTGGTAATGATCAAACAATAATTACGACCGCTAGAGCGGTAACAACAAATGTATTTATACGATTTTGAATGAATCTCATTTTTGTCATCTCCTAGGTAGGATCGATGGACATTTGAAGAAAAATTCAAAAATCGCGTCAGGAGTACAATCTCAATAGCTGATTTCCCTTAAAGTAGTAAGTACTAGTATATCTCAATGAGTTATTATCCTTCATATTAACTTTACTTGTTTTAGTCTGCCAAACATTTACTTAGTTGATCAAAACCTTCAGACATATTCCTCAGTTCATCCAAACACCTCTCCACTATCATAAATTTATTCAAAGCTTAAAAAAAAAAAAAAAAAATCAGCTATCATTTTCCGAATTGTGGTAGAACAATATTTATTCACATTTCCATACCTCAAATATGAATTAGTTTTACAAATTTTAACAAGTTTTGTTGTGATATAAGTAACAGCCCATTTTGTTAGTCCTTATCTTTTAGGATTGGAAACAGACTGAACCCTACTTATATGTGTATTAGAATTGTCATTTCCCGTGGCGAGGCATATTTGGCCTGTCAAAAACAAACAGTTTTTATATTTTGAAATTTCCGAAATTGTGATGTGATTTGATTGAACTCTGGTCTTTCTCAGAGTTGGATGAATAAGAGAGTGACCGAATCCCAGATTTATTAACCCGTTTCCGCCGACTGTAACAGATGTGTAGAGGGCACCGTCTAGCATGTAGCTGCCAGATCCTGTCCGTGCATGTCGGGCATCTTGTCCTTTCCTGCCCTTCAGAATATCCTCCTGGTATCTTATACGTACCTTGCTCCTGGTCAGTTCACCTGAGTTTCTCGGCGTTAGCAGTTGTATTCAGTGCGATAGTGATTTTTTAAAAGTATTCACATTCTCATCGGCGAAAAAAATGGATGCTTCAGCATTGTAAGTACATTTACGTTTTCAATTGTATTTCCTTTGCAATTTTTGACATATGTTTCGTTACATGGATATGTTGACTGTATTTATGTCCGTCCGTTATTATTCTAAGACATTTCATCGTACATCTATGAGCTTTTGAAGTTCAGTGTTACATATATGTTACAGTCGTCCTTCACAGTAAATAAATGTGAACTGATGAACATATTCGTTTTTCAGAGATGGAGTCATTTTCCGAGATCTCAGTGATCAGGAAGCTATCGATATTGTTGAAGGGAGGGACGATGGTGAGATAGAGGATTCCATTGGTGATGAAGATGAACAAGTCGACATATTCATTAGTCCTCCGGAAGTGGGCGAACTCACTGATAAAGATTCAGCAGACGAAGATTCTGGTGGTACCGTTGACAACTTGAATAGGAATCAACTTGTTGCTAGTGCCGAAATCCGGAATAAAAAGTAACGTGTTACTAATCTTCAAGAGTCGTTCTCCCAAGAGAAAAAACGAAAATGGATTCAAGGGGACCTTTATGCAGCATTCACTGCATCAAAATACGCAAATTTAAGTCCTGTTGAAGTTTTTGAAATGTTTTTTGACAGCGAAATAATAAATCTAATTGTAACTGAGACCTGTAAGTATGCGGCACAAAAAAATGAGACTTCTTTTAGATTAGATGAAGGAGAATTATATTGTTTTCTCATCCTAACAGGGTATAATTTATTACCTGGTGAGCGTTATTATTGGGATTCAAAACCAGATATGAATAACGCCATGGTGGCTGAGGCCATGAGAAGAGATCGCTACCTACAAATAAAACGATTCATACATTTAAACAACAATTCTAAAATTGATAAATCCAATAAATTTTTCAAGTTACAGCCACTTATAAACATGCTGAAGGATAGATTCATGAAATTCTTCATCCCTTCTAAAAATTTGTTGTATGATGAGTGCATGGTCTAGTACTTCGGCCATCATTCTAGTAAGCAATGTATCCGTAATAAACCAATTCGGTTTGGATACAAAGTATGATGTGTCAATGCTGTAAATGGGTACTTAGTCAATTTTGATATCTATACGGGCAAGAATATGGCAGTAAGCTCAGCTCAAAAAAAGCCTTTGGAAAAGCCACAGCTCCACTTCTCAATATGTTGGATGAATTCCCATGCCAGATTTCAAATTTGCCGTATCACATATTTATGGATAATTTATTCACGTCATTCAATGTACTGAAGCATTTGAAAGACAATGGATATAATGCAACTGGCACAATACGCGACAATAGGATTCCTCGTGGTTGCCCTCTACCAGCTAAGAAGAGCATACAAAAAGAAAGACGCGGCACTTGTCATTATGTTATAAACGGATATAAACGGACGGGATATTTATATGCAAGTGGGTTGACAATAGTGCTGTATCTGTTGCATCCACAAAATATGGCTATGTTCCAACGAATCCTGCTAAAAGGTATTCTAGGGCTGAAAAGAAAAATATCGTGGTCCCGCAACCCCATTGTATATCCCAGTATAACAGAGGTATGGGTGGTACAGACCGCATGGACCAAGATGTCATTAGGTACAAGATTGGCATACGAGGGAAAAAATGGTGGTTTGTACTTTTTAACTGGATGATTGGCATCGCTGTAAATAATGCTTGGATTACTTATAAAGACAGCTTGGGGACAAAAATACCGAAACTACAGTTTTGCCGAGAACTTGCCCAGACATACCTGATTCGGTATAAGATGCCAATGAAGATACCTGGACCTATAGCACACGCAAAAAACCTGTGTCTCAAATCAATCAGGTATGATCGCATGGATCATTACGTGGTTCCCATTGAAAACCGAAGACGATGCGCCAACAAGCCGTGTTCATCTCACGTAAAAACCGTGTGTCAGAAATGTGACGTGGGACTTTGCGTTCGCTGTTTTGTTCCATATCATAAAAATTAAATTTTAATTTTTTTTATAGGTAATTATAATAATAATAATATTATTATATTATGATCATTAAACTATTGTTATTAGTTTTTTTGTTTTTTTTTTAGCTGTTTCCTTCTTACCTCATATCTCCAAACGCCTACTGTAACATATATGTAACACGCCATAAACCCCTTTTCCCCCCACCCAATATTTTAAAAACTATTTTTCCTGATTTCTTAGTAGTTACTAGTAAAAGAATTTCATATAAAATTTGAATTATCCAAAATTTTAAAATTCTCGGCGGAAACGGGTTAATCAAAGGATGTATCCTTACCTAAAATATAAATACGTAAAATTTTTAGTTGTGAAATGTTATTTACGATTTTGTTTCTACACATTGTGTTTCTTATTCTGATATTAGTATATTAATTTTTTTTTTGTTTTTAATTCAAGTGAGAAATATTGCCAAAACTCTTAAAATAAAATACGTAAAATTCAAAACCCAATTCAATTCCAGAGGATGCATGCATTAACTCTTAGTTACATGGCATAGTGAACAGGGTTTATTATTATGCATACTAACAAGAAAGAGAGATTTAAGAGCTTAAAAATAGATTATCGGAGTGAAACAAAACAAGAAAATAAAAATAACTACTTGTATTCAGACTCTCTAGTTAAGGTGTCTTGAAATGATAAGTTATTACGTTTCAATGAATATATATTTAATTTCATTTAATTTGTATAAAAAAAATATGAACCTATCACATAGACAACTAGTGAGGAAAAAGTAAAATCTAATGTCAAATAATACAAAGGTACTTGAAAAAACATTCATAATAAAGTCTAACGATAATAGCAATAACAACATTCAATTCCAAAAGAAATATCTTAAAATATTATTATTATAATAAATATTTTACATACTTTACAAAACAAAATAGAAAATTAAAAAATATAATTTCACAAACAAGAAAAAGTAATTTTTTGAAATTCAAAACAAATCGGTTAAATAATAAAACTTATATTTTAACAAAAATACAATTATTAAAAATTTGTATTTTAAAAGCAACTAATTAATTAATGAAAAAAAGAAAAGGATACATATCATTTACAGTAATTACAATGAATAAAAAAAGTAGATTCAAAGACTCTTTTAAAATTATCTGCAAATACCAGAGAACAATTTGACAGTAGTTAATATAGTAATTAAAAATTAAAAATGAAAAACTTTGGTTCATCAGTCCATGAAAAGTCAGGGTCTGCCACTTGGCATTAGCGAGTGGGTCAAGTACTATCACATGGAATGGAATCTTTGATCTGCTGGATTGAATCAATTACAGATAACTACTACAGACTAAACAAACTTCTTTATTCAAGTAGCTAGTCAACCTCACAATGCTGATTGGGGACCAAAGGAATGGGATCAACTACAAACTGATCAAATCACAGGTAAATAAAATTTAGGAAAAAGAAAGACATAGTCTTCCGGCATTAAATGTTTATATTTAACTACTGATTTCATCACATCCGTGGCATTTTCAGGCTGAAAACACAAAATTATGAACAATTTAAGCTCAACAATGTACATATTTTAACATTTATAATCATTTAAATTCTATCAAAGCAACAATCTAAGTTAAACTAAATAATTTATCAAAACTGTACAGTATTCCATCATATATTAAATAATTTAACTTACTCTTTAGTCAAAGGAAAGGACTTCAGTACTGTACATTCTGGATCTCAACAGTGGAGTTACATATTAAGGACCACTTAACGCGGTTTGGCAATGCATTCCAAGAATTAAAAATGACACTTTTACACAAATTAATAAAAGCAGAAAGCTGGGCAAACCCAAAAAAGTGCTCTAATGTCCAGAGTGATGTACAAAATCTCCTGATCAAGGCCTTAGTATGGGAGAAGGACACAGGAGCCTTGTCAGTCTACTGAATGGTAATTCAGTAGACTGACAAGGCTTTATAAGCTACCGTATTACCCCTTGTCTAGCTCTGGAGTACTTTAAATTATTTAATATGTGTTGGACAATTGTACAATTTTAATAAATTATTCAGTTTAACTTAAATTGAACACTTTATTAGAATTTAAATGGTTATAGACATTAAAACGTGTACATAGTTGAGCTTAAAATGAACATAATTTTGTATTTTCAGTCTGAAGATGCCACAGATGTGATGAAATCGGTAGTTAAAAATAAACATTTAATGCTGGAAGACTATATCTTTCTATGCCCTAATTGCTGGATCCTGCAACATAATCACTCAACATTAAATAAAATTTAGTGTGGAATCCAAATGTTCGACATAGCATCTTTAGTGCGGAGTCCTAGTGCTATACCAACTACACCATTGCTACTCCCTGGTAAGGTGGTATGAATTTTTTATAATTCTATAATTAATATTTATTTTTTTCATAAGAGATGGTTAATATTTTTTATTTTTAAATGATTTATAAACAAATAAACAAAAATCATGAGCGCAAAAAATTGTACTCAAGATAGAGGGTATTAATCCCGGAAGCTTGTATGTACAACCTATCCTTGAAGAAGAAAATGCTGAAATCATTGAAGATGGAAGGGAGAGCACTTGTAGGCCAAATTCAAAAACTCCTCAAATATGCAGGTGACAAAACTTTTGGTGGATAGCTGCAAAATCATATGGTTGCTAGTTTAAATAATAAAAACTTATAATAAAACCAAATACATAGTAAAGATTCATAAGTTGCACATGAAGAAAAGTTTGAGACTAGGAGACCAAAGGTAAATAGCCCAAAGATTCTCAAAGATAAATAGCTTCAAATAACTCGACACTAACCTCTAGCAACAACCAGTTCACACGATTGATCAAAGAGCTTGTAATAAATCTGTTTTCATTTTAATTATTTAGAGTATTAAGATCAAGGGAAATCTCTCTGGCCCTGACACTAAGGGTTTATAACTACTCAAATTGCTTTATTAATCTTCCACTGATGTATGGGTGCAAGATATGGACGTTTCTTACAAGAACCCACATAATAGTAGAACTGGTTTGAACAAAAGTTTCCAGGAGCATAAGCCCAAATTGAGGTAACTATTAACCTTAAAATAACTGATCTAATTTTAAGAATATGAAAGCCCTGCAGAATAATAGTGGTGGTGAAAACGGGAATAGTGAGAACCAATTATTAAATTAAAAATGAGACTGGATTCAGAAGACAAATATACATATATCAGTGTGTGAGTCTGAAAACACAATAACTTTTGAACGGAATATCCATTATATGTACTTGAAACTCAGAGTACTAACTTTTTTCAAAATTAAAGTAAAACTGGATAATTTAAACTATATCATATGTTGTCATATAACACACATTTGACAATTTAACAGCAACTTACTTTTCATTGTAATCGTGAAATTATTCGGTTTCAGATTGTAAAGGTATTGCACGTTTTGGCCCTCCCTGGACCCATTTTAACTAATATGTCTTTGGTGACTAATATTTGACCATTTCTGCATGCCTTCTGTATGTATGTTCTCATTTTGCCTAACTAGCAAGCCTTAAATTTTGAAATTTTATATTTGGGATTATTATAACGTCTAGTTGTGACCTCCTCTTTCGGTCGAAATTGTCTAATGGGGCAGGGGGAAGAAGAGAGAAAAAATTAATAATTGGATATTTCTCCTTAGATATTTTAGATTTAAAAACAAAAAGGGATGAGAACTTTTTTGTTCATCATGGAAAGATTTATAAATTATCTTCAATAACATTTTTGAGCACTAGAACAGAGAGTAACATATGCATATCACTTTTAAATGAAACAATTTGAAAATTAGAGGGTAGGAACATTCTGCTTAATTAATTTAATAGGGGGGGGGCTCAGATTAGCCATGTGAGTTAAAACTTTGGCCTTAATCTCACATGGTAAACATAGAATGGAGAATTCGATTCCTGCCTGAACAATAGGAATTTATTTAGTGACAACCTCATTAAATAAAATCCTTAGACTCACCCTGACTAGAAAAGGGAGTAGCAACTTGTAGATAACCTGTCCCAATTTGCCATAGTAGCATAAAAAAAATGGACGTTAATAAATAATAAAAATAATTTAATGGGTATTCTAGGAAGTCAGGTGATGCCCACATGTGGTTTTTTATGTTTATATAAAAATACAGACCTTGAAGATCAGACCTGGACTCGTGGCATAAATATGGCCTGTACTATCCAGGGTTAAGGACAATTAGTTAAAATGGCATAAACAAATTAAGGATAACAAATATAAAATATCCTTCCATAGTTCATAAACACATGTAGAAGTCGCTAAGCCTAAAGTTGCCATGAAACAAATCCCTAACTATGCCTAGAATCAAGAAATATGTTAAAAAAGTAAATAAAAATAAGAGCATTGAAAGTTATTTAATATAATTTCTTCATATTTCAAAGTTATTCAAAGGTGTAGAGTAAAGTGACGGTTTTTAGAATCCATTCCCCCCCCCTTTAATTCTTCTTTCTTGAATGATAATACAGATTCACTTGAAAGGAAGTTAATTATTCGTTTATAGTTTATTTACTTTAATTAAGTTTTACAATGTATTTTCTAAGCCTGCACATTATATTATTTGGAGAGCCAACTGAAATACTAAAGTGTAACAAACTTACCACTGTAAAGTTGTGTGATTTCCATATTAATTCATTATGGTTTAATAACAATGATATGTTCTAAAACATGGCTGCAAACAGAGAGGTGGTTTTGATTCACAATCAGGACAGAACGTACAGACTTCAGAACTGAGGCCTTTTCTATAACATACTGCACACTCCCTTGGTTCATGAAGTTGTTGACAGTCCATGAAATCAGGGACATGAACGTCTGTTATATTTATAAAATCTGCAAAAAAGAACAGTGTTTATTAAGTTTGAAGTAAGTGATGGTTACGTGTGTGACATGTAGAAAGAATAATCTCTTCTTAAAGGAAACCATGTAGAAATGTATATTCTTTAATGGTCATTTATGCAAGTAGCCCCCATCTCAAATTATATGTTGGTCAAATGTTTTAAATTAATTATAGAAGATTTATTTGAATGATTTTATCTGACACAAGTATTTAATATAAGTCAGTATTCAAGGATGGCTATATGTAAGGCTGAGCCAAGAATATCTAAAGTGAAGACAATAACTATTTAACATTCAACAACGATCTTACAGATGGACATGCTTAGTATATGATAAGAAAACATTATCAAACTATTACTTGTATGAAAAGAATTGAAATATTAAAGTGTTTTAATAGATACCTTCAGTCTTCTATTTTATATAACGTTATTACTGAACAGAACTAAGAAATTTAGGATCACTTACTTCTAGTCATTTCTGATTCACAAAAGTCCTGAGGCTCTTCTTTAATAGAAACTGTTTCTGTAGTAGCAGAGTTCTCTTCACAAGTAGAGGTTCCTTCAGAATATGTACCTGGGCACGACCATAATTTTAATTTATTATCAACATTGAAAACAATGATTGATGGTCTTATACCCAGCATAAGTCTGGTGTTATAAAATTTAAATGTATAAGGCATAGTACACAATTAACTTTCGTGTGGCCTCTCATGAAAAATGAAGACTTACACCATTTTTTTTTTAATATTAAAGCTGCTAACCAAAAAATATGGCACATTATCTAATCCATAAACAATGTTTATCCAATAATTACAAGACCATGTTTTTCCGCTCTAATGAAGAATTCTTAGAAATAATTGAAAAAGTTTGTCACACAGGAACTGCATGCACATTTGCCCTATGCTGAAATGACTCAGACAACTACATCTGTAATATTATTTTTGCTGTAATCGTTGAATAATGGTAACATTACTAAACTGAAATGAGTGAAGAAAGTAAAACATTTTGCAATAGAGTGAAGAAAGTGAATTGCCTTCTTAATTAGTAATAAGTATAAATTAAAAAATTAATTTGAAATGTGAATGAATTATTGGTGGAAATAATCAATATATTTTAAAATTTAAATATAATAATAATTACTTTCCTTGTTTATAACTGCACTACTTCACAATCATCACTAGTTGTTTTATAACTATGCTTATAACCTTTCACAACCATGCTTATAACCTACCAACAACATACCATAATCTTCAAAACATCCTAATTTTGTTCATATTCTGGTTAGATCTGATCGTCATCACGATTACAGAAAAAAATTAATATTACACTCGTGACGAAAGTAGAATTTACAACTCTCATGAAATTACCACACTCGCTTCGCTCGTGTGGATAAACGTTTCACTCGAGTTGTAAAATGATCTACTTTCGTCACTTGTATAATAAATAACTATATTACACCCATTTTGTGCTACTGATGCTAACGGAATAGGTTATCTATAAGTTACTGCTCTATTCTAGCCAGTATGGGACTCTGGATTTTATTTAGTGTATTCATCAATAAAAAGTCCGTCACACAGGGGCTGCGTAAACTAAGCAGATTTCCCACGTGAAGTTGTACAGTAGAGAAATCTGCCCAATAACAGCTGTAGTAGGAAGGGATCACTAAACCTATTCACGAGGGACAAATAGTTCCGGAAACGGCCACCAGAGCTCTCGGCGGAAAGTCCGGAACATGGCGGAGTCCTGCCGACTACACACACAATACAAATGCAAATATCTCGGTTAATATTCAAGATACAGAATAAATGTATAGAACAATATTTATAGTAAATTTAATTTACAATAAGATTGATTTTATACAATTTTTCGATCCAACGCATAATAACGGAGATATTTTGAATTTTCAAAAATCCCCCCTCCCACTGGTCCGATTTCAGCCATTAACGAACTTGATCTTCCTTTTTACGTAAAACGATTAAATTCCGAGTTTGATAACGATCAAACGAAAATTACGACCGCTAGAGCGTTAACAGACAAATATATATATATATATATATATATATATATATATATATATAGGGTATGGGAATAAGTTTTAATTTTTTTTTTTTTTAATGTTGAAATTGTTATCTCTTACATCTTATCTAATCTTCCATACATGGATTAAGAAAGGGTGTTAGTAAGGTGATAAACACAGTACATAACTTTTGCTTGGAGTGTTAACATCTAGATTTCTTATATCATGGAATATGTTCCAAAAAAAAACAGCATTTGCGGGAAGTTCTGCTTCACTACTATCTTTTAAAGAAAAGTGCTGCAGAAACGTATTGCTGGTTTGTGGATGTTTATGGTGACCATGCTCCATCGGAGGCGACTTGCAGATATTGGTTCAAGCGCTTCAAAAGTGGTGACTTTAATGTCTATGACAAAGAACGCGATGGTGCCCCAAAAAAGTTTCAAGACGAGGAACTTCAGGAATTGCTTGATATTGATCCTTGTCAGACCCTTGAAGAGTTGGCTACAGCATTAGGTGTTGATCGATCCACCATTGGGAAACGGCTACGTGCTCTGGGAATGGTTCGGAAGGCAGGAAATTGGACGCCATACGAGTTGAAGGAAAGGGATATTGAAAGATGTTTGGTCACTTGCGAAATGTTGGTTGATCGACAAAGAAGAAAGAGTTTTTTTGCATCGGATCATCACTGGCTATGAAAAATGGATTCACTATGATAAACCTGCATGGGTCCTAAACTTAAACTTGCATGGGTGAAGCATGGATGTTAAAAAATGGGTCAATGACTGGCGTCGAAAGATATAGAATTCTTCGCTCGAGGAATCCGTTTACTGCCTGAAAGATGGGCCCAGGTTGTTGCTTCGAATAGAAATTATTTTGAATAAAGTACTTTTTTATTTCAATTTTCATTTTAATTTTAATTTTATTTTCAATTTGTTTTTTTTCACCATAAAAAAAATTAAAACTTATTCCCATACCCTATATATATATATATATATATATATATATATATATATATATATATATATATATATATAATTTTGAACGGACCTCATTTTCGTCATCTCCTGGGTAGGATCATTTGAAGAAATTTTTCGAAACTCGCGTCATGAGTACGGCCTCAATAGCTGATTTCTCTTAAGGAAAATCTGCTAATAAAACTTCATCTCAATTTCTATTCACTATTTTTCCATTAGTAATGGTACTATTCTAACAAGTCTTTTGACTTAAACTTAAAATTAATTATTTATTTGTGTAGCTTCAAATAAAAATTCCAAGAGTAGGAAAAGGATTTACAAAAGGATGGAAACACAAAAATACAAATAACTTGTTGATACATGAGTTCAAGAAAAATGTAAAGAACAATTATAGGACATAACTTATCAAGAATGGTTTTTTAACATTATTCAGTCCGGCCTGAGAATGCATATTTACAGAACATGCAATAACAATGGAACATAATTTTAAACTTGATAAAGGTAAAATAATTGATTAAAAATAAAGGCATAAATAAAAAATAACAGGTCTAAGGTATTTCTATCTTTCATTCCTTGATTAAAAAATTTTAAGCAGTCCATGCACAATGGATCTTAATACTATAGAAATTTACTGTTATTTTCACTATATTCTACCCCATCAAATTCTTGTCTTAAGGAAAATGAAAGCAATGCCTGAAAAAGTAACAGATTTTCACATAAAAAAAATGAATTTGGGATTAGACATTCAAATATTTAGAATATTCAAATTAAAATATTCTACCTAGCAATTTTGATTATTTCAGACACTGTTATTAAATAATTCAGTACCAGAGGAATGAATATGACATTACACAACTATCAATATTGAATTTATAACAAAAGGAACAAGGCAAAAATAAAAAAAGTTATACCTGCAGTATAGCCAATTAAGTCACCAATTAAACTGTCCTGTGTAAACGTCTTTCTTTTCCTCCCTCTCTTTTTTCCTTTTACTGCCCTCTCATGATTTACTGAAGTTTTTTTTGTCCTACGCTGGGAATATTTAGAAGATTTACGATTGACTTTACCCTGTGAAAATAGTGTAATAGCTACAGATGAATGGATAAAAAACAAAACACTTTCTTTAATGAATTTATTGTAATTTAACAAAAATAGGGTTATTAAAAAACTGTGGTTATTCATTCGACACAGTCAACAATTAACAGTCGGACATAGCAAACTTGAATTTTAAAGTAATTAATATACCTGGTGTAAATAAATAACAGTGGTACCCAAAAAAATAATTTAAAATATATTATAAAAGCGAGGTGAGAAAAAGAGATCGTAGCCCTCCCTCCCTGCAACCTCAAATCATTTTGAGATATACAAATATGCATATTTTCTTTTGTTATAATGACGTTAGCAAGTAACGTTGATAGTTATATAATATATACAACAATTTAAGAGTTTGATTCTCCATAACTTCCTCTATCAAATGTTGCAAGATCAGCATGACTACAATATATAGAATAAATAATCAAATTGCTTATATAGTTTAAATTTCTATTGTAAACAAATAATGGAGTTATTTTCTAATTGAAATATATAACAAATATGAAGGGAGATTTATAACTTCCATAATCCGAATCATACTTAGAACTATCATATAAGTCTAAAAACGTAACATCATTTGTCATAATATGCCAATATTAAAAACACTTTAATGAGTACTGATAAAATTGTTGACTACCACTTTAATTTTTAGTTTATATCATGTTCATACTTTGTTATACGACAAGTGAATATAACAAAAGTTACTCTAAATAAAAAAAAGAATAAACAAGTTTTGTTGTGTGCATATTTTATGAAAAGCCAATAAGAAACAAAATATCGCTATTTTTAATTTCAGGCCTCCTTTATAACCCCCATTTCTGTTCCCCTCAGTGAATATTAGTATAGCCTATAGTCTAAGTTGTGTTAGTAGTAAAAATTTGGTTCAGCCGTTTATGTGTGAAAAGATAACAAACAAACAGACACCAAAGCCACAAATTGTATATAAAGTGGATGTAAATAAAAAATAATAAACAAATAAATTTAAAAAAAAAAAACACCCAGAAATTGCAGATATTGTGCATATGGCATATGAAACAAAAAAGTATCAAGAAATTTTGAAAAAAAAAATCAATGTACAGTCAGGGGTTAAAATTTTATATATACGTATATATAAATCATTATCAGAGGCATTAATACTTCTATGTGGAAATGTTGAGTTATTATAGGATTTGAAACCATACTTTGTTCATTGAAGTCTTACTCTTCCTCATTCTTGGGTTGTTTTTTTTTTTTTGTATGAGGTTGACAGTAGGAGGGAACACCTATTTTTTGGAGCGAAGGCTTAGCACATGGTGTAATTGTGAAATCTGACTCTCTAAATATGCACTACATATTCTTGAATTAACTGTAGGTTCAAAATTTTTCCATCTGACAGCTATATTCCACAATTCCAATAATTCTACATTTTTGAGTGGAAAACTGAAACATAAATGTTAAATAAAACTATATATTTTGTTTTCTACTGTATATTATTCCTAAGCAATAAATAAAGGGGAAAACATAAAGCCATCAAACTTTAATTGCTTTTATCTTTGAAAGAAGAGTCAATGTAATTAATTTGTATTTAAAGAAAATATTAGTGTGATTTCATATAGGACCTTGATATATGATATATATGAGATTTTGTTTGACAAACTTTCTTGTTTTGAGCAAAGTTTCCTTAAGGAAAATCAGTTATAGAGGTTGCAGTCATGTCCCGATTTTTTATTCAAATGTCCATTTTTTACATATAAATATATATATTTTTCTGTTAAGAGTAACAATTTAATTTTTTAGTTTTCTGCTGTCAGTAAACCCCCCACTTCTACACATCAGATTTTTATTTAGAAAAAAGAATATATGGTGAGATGAAATCAATCGTGTGTCATACCAGCATGTGGAAAATTACACTGCCCCTGCATGACGTACTATGTTGTATTTTTCCAACTGTATTAAATACAGACATAGTTTACTCCTAGGCTTTTGCACATAAAAAAAAAAAAAAAAACAACAAAGGATGGCACCTCTCTATCTTTATATCATTCTCAACTTTAATTAAACAAGTTATGCTAAGTTTTTAAATTTTCATATAATGAAATATTTTATTTAAAGACAATAATATTCCACTTTGTCAAAAATCATAAAACCTTAATCTTTATTTTGTTTTAATGAGCTGCTCAGCTTCAGGAGTAATCATGAAAAAAATACTGCTCAACTTTACTTTCATTTGTGAAATAAATAACTGCTGGAATTTATTGAAGGAAGAAATTACTGATAGATAAATAAACTACCTTTGTATAGGCCATAAAAAAACACCTTATTGTTCAATGATAAAAACTTTTAACTTTCCAGCTATTTTTCTTAATCTTCTTCACTAGAAGTCTTATCACTCACACCACAGGGGCCCAATAAAAAACAAAACAAAAACCTAACAGTTGGAACATTGCCACAACAGTACTTGTATACTTAAGATAAATTTCTATGGAGGAATAGACTATCTAAATGCTTATTATTATATTAATTGCTATAATTATATTATTAATATTCATGAGGTCAATATTTGGGGGTGCCTTATCTTAAAAAAAAAGTTAACACTCATCTATATAATTATCTCTTATACAATAAAAATACATACAGTAATGGCAACATTTTTTCATTCTTTATTAAGATGATTATTAAGACTACTCTCATGCTCCCTTTTTTTTACCATTTTTATTCATAGCTCACTTTTTATTTACCTGCTTCACTAGGGTTCTGGGAGGGTCTGTAGTAATATTGATTCAAATTATGTTAATTTTATATTAAATTAACTTTCTTAGATTAATTTACTAGAAGGAATTTTGACTAAATGCATCTAGATATGGGAGAGAATGGACCAGAGCCTATTAAACCATACCAGCTTATTATTATCGTTAAAAATGAAAGCACAGATTTACATAATTTAAGAAGTCACCACAGCTAGAATATGGCAAAGGACAATGGAAAAAGTTGGCACCCTGATACTTGTAGGAACTTATTTCTGCATTCATGTACATAGTAATACACCATGTCAACATTACATTATTTAGTAACGAAATTCCATAAACAAAAACTGTATGAAAGAGAAGCTCTAGAATTTGCTCTGCACACACTATTGTACATAAACTCAATTGAATGAAATCTGTAACACTAACCAAAAAAGTTTTTATAAAGTGGTTAAGGAGCCAACATTGCTTAAGAAAAATATAGAGACACACTTTATTATGCTACTAATCATATAAAATGTTTGGAAAGACACATCTCACAGAAGCAGGGAGAATAGTAAAATAAAAGGTGACTCAGCAAAAAAACTATTACTTTAAAAGATATCTAAAAACATTATTTTTAATCCTTATATTATAGAACAAACGCCAAAGAAACTATTAACACCTGCTTGAAGAGTCTAGATACTCTGCAAAAATATACATGTAACTTCGAGTAGGTTATATTGGGTTATATAACCTGCATACATCACAGCGCCCAAGGTACGTATAAGATACGTCATTAATGTGACGCAGGGCACGTTGAGTTATTTCACGTTTTTTACTCCTACAGTCTCTAGATGTTTCACATTTTGAGTCAGAAGTAGAGCTAGTAGGTGTTTGTTTACTTACGGACGATACTGGTAAATTAAGATGCGGCACAGCTTCTTCTTTTAATATCAATCTATTAGGAACATAGCCTAACAATTCTGCTTGTAAATTCCTTTGGTAATCACTATCACTGAAATGTTCTGAACAAACCCGAGCAAAAGTAGGATTAAATTTCAAATCTCCTCGTCTACACAGAACTATCCACTGTTTCTTAATTTCTTGGTTTTTCGGGAACCGGTGATAAGATACAGACTTGCCTGTTCTCCTAGAGTTGTTGGAACATGTTGCCATAGCACACTCACTCATTTTGAAAAAAAAAATCACTTATAACAATGGAAAATAAAACAATTAACTAAAAACACAACGATGCTCACGATGTAAACAAAGCTGAGTGCAGCCCAGTGACGTCATGCGCCAAAGTCGCAACAATTTTTGATCTGCGCACCTGCCGAATGGCACCCCCCTGACAGCGCCCAATTACTATGAACCTTATCTTATACGTACCTTGCTATGAACAACAAACTAGGAGGTAGAATGTATCCTACATGCTATGGAAGAAACTTATGAAAATATAAATGTTAGGATATTCTGTACAATAACCCATATCTATAATTAATATCTCCCAAAGAGTCTTATAGTGTGTGATATACAACTGTGTGATCGCAAGTGAGCACAGTTCAATTTCGGAACAAGGGAAACAACGTGATTCGAAAAATATAAATTATGGGGAAAGAAATCTGTGATCAATGGATAAAAATAAAATGGCTCAAACCGAAATAAGATCAATAAGCAGTTTTCTGATTAATTTGGTGAATAAAAAATTGTTAAAATGGTATATGTCTGTAAATGATACAAATTACTTTAGTTGAATATATTTTATTTCAAATAAACCTTGTACAAATTAGATTCCATTAAAAATAAATACATAATAGTTCCTTAAAATTGATATATGTTGGGTTACATTTAAAAATCGTAATTTTTCTACGTAGTTAACACCATACAAAGAAAAATTTTACAATAATAAGATGAAATGTTCAAAACATGAAAACAGTAATGACTACTATTAAACAAACAAATTAAAGTTAATAAAATTGAGACTAACCAAGCAATAAACAATGATATCCAGTTACCAGAATATAAATGAGTAAATTATTTTAAACATCAGCTAGTCAAGATAGGTACACGATTTTTAAAGGCTATCATTGGCACGGAGTCCTCCTTGTAATAAAAAGAAGCTTATATTTAGTCACAGGGAATCCTTGGTTCCAGTAGCATCCTTGTGAAGAGAATGGCACTGATGTTGGAGCATATGAATTGAAACTGCACTGTCCCATAGAATAAATAACTGTGAAGGAAACATGTAATACCATTAATGATGGAGCATGGGAAATATACTCCTACACTGCTCTATAGGAAACACTACATGAAGATAATTCTGTTTCTTATATTTTAAATCTTACCTTTTTAAAAGCAGTCATTTGCATGTAGCCTAACAATTCTGATTGTAAATTCCTTTCACAATCACTATCGCTGAAATGTTCTGAACAAACCCGAGCAATATCAGGATTAAATATTAAATCTCCCCCTACATAGGACTACCCACTGTTTCTTAATTTCTGGGTTTTTCGGGAACCAGTGATAAGATACAGACTTTCCTGATTTCCTAGAGTTGTTGGAACATGTTGCCACAGCACACTCACTTGGCATTTTGCAAAAAAATCACTTATAACAATAGAAAGAATTCACTAAAAAAAAACAACGATGCTTACGATGTAAACAAAGCTGAAAACGGCAATTCGATACGTCATGCGCAATCTGCGCAACTGCCGAATGGCACCCCCCTGGGCACGGGTTGTTACCGAGATTTCCTGTTCCTGATACAACTTATACTGATACACGTCTGTAGTTGGCACTTTTGAATATGATACAGAATGTCAAGTACTTATATACATTTTCAAATAGAATGAGTAATGCCCATAATTACTTTTACCTCATTAAGGTTTTCTATTTATTTTTCTTGTTCACTTCTTTTTTATAATTTAGTTAAAATAGGATTAACTATGTGTAGTCATAGAACACACATTTGACAATTTAACAGGTATCTTACTTTTCATTGTAATCGCGAAATCATTCAGATTGTAAAAGTATTGTACGTTTTGGCCCTCCCTGTACCCATTTTAACTAATATGTCATTGATGACTAATATTTGACTATTTCGCCCTGACTTCTGTATGTATATTCGCATTTTGCCTAACTAAAAAACGGCTAGCCTTCTCACATGGTAAGCGAAGAGTGACGAATTCGATTCCCGTGCAGTAGAAATTCATTTAGTGACGACCTCATTAAATGAAATCTTTAGCCCCACCCTGACTAGAAAAGGGAGTGGTAACTTGTAGATAACCTGTTCCGATTAGCGAAAGTAGCATACAAGTGCACGTTAATAAATAATAATAATTTAATGGGTATTCTAGGAAGTAGGGTAGTGGTCACATGCAATTTTTAGTTTATTTAAAAATACAGACCTTGTAGATCGGGCCTGTTGCGCCGTAAATATAAATAAGACTTGCGCCGTTAATGGTTAAGGACAATAAGTTAAAACGGCATCAACATATTAAGAATAACAAATATAAAATATCCTTCCATAGTTCATATACACGTGTCAAGGTCGCTATGCTTAAAGTTACCACTAGACAAATCCCTAACTACGTCTGGAATCAATAAATATGTTAAAGAGGTAAATAATTATTAGAACATTGAAAATTGTTTACTAGAATGTTTTCATATTTCAAAGTAATTCAGAGGTGTTCAGTGAAGTGACAGTTTATAGAGTCAACCCCCCCCCCGCCCTTTTAATTCTTCTTTTGACTAATGATAATACATATTTTCTTGAAAGGAAGTTAATTATTCCTTTATTTATTATTTACTTTAATTGAGTTTTACAATGTACTTTTAATTTGCAAGTGTTAATAGTTTATATTTTATTTTTAATAACTGTAGTAGTGGTCAACATGCAGTGCTATCTCAAATCAGCTGAGGTTTTTTCAGGGGGTTTGTAAATCGGGGGCTTAAATTTTTCATCCAGGATGGCAGCCAGGCGACTAACTCAATCTACAATTGATTGGGCAAAAATTGCGGAGAGAGTACCTGATGCTCAAAAGGCTAGATTTTTACAATTTAAGGCTAAGTCGGATTCTTATCTTAGGAGGTAAGTCAAATTTTTCGAAAGTACGTTTTATATGAGAATCATTCACATATTTATGATATGTATTTATTTCTCAGAGTGCTTGCGAACCCAGAGACCCCTCCAAAAATAGATTGGGCCTTCTATAAGAACAAAGTTCCCATTCCTGGTATGGTTGACAATTTCCAGAAAACTTATGAGAGCTTGCAAATCCCCTATCCAAAAGATACTGTGAGCTCACAAATAGATGCCCAAGCTCAAGAAGTGGTAAGTATGTCATGTAAATAATAACTAATAATTTAAATTTGATTCAACAATTGATTTTAAACACGTATGTGACTATTACTACTGTTTAAGAGCATTAGAGAGTAGGACCATACCAAGTACAAATTTAAAGTCCCCCAGTGTTGCACCACTTATGTGTTGTTAGTGAGAATTTAGATAAGGAAGAGAAAAATAATATTGAATATACTGGACACTCTTGATAAACTTAGGCACTATTCCAATAGTATTTCTAATTGGAGGCCATTCATATGGCGGAAGGATGTATTTGCATTTTGTGGTTTATATGTATATATATATATATATATATATATAAAACATCGGATCTGTTTGTGTTTATAATATTCAAATTCATACTCACCTCTTATAATATGGATTGTGAAACTTCGGGCTTGTGTGTGAAATAATAAGTCCAACCGGGAACATTTGTTTTAAGTTGAGAGTATTCTCCTGAAAGATGGTTCTGCTGTGAGAATATTAACATTAGAAGCAAATTTTTTATATATGAATATATATATATATATATATATATATATATATATATATATATATATGTATAATTATTTTCATATATAAAACTTGTCCGTTGATCCTATCTAGTTGTTATTATGAGTTAGATCAGAAAATAGGAGTTGATCCAATCAAGTTGGAATCTAAAAATCCTATGACTGTACTATTCATTTGTATTTTTCAGTTTTAATTAAATAACGTATCCTATTTTTCTCACATTTTCAGAAAGCCAAGATATCAAAAAACTCGTTATTCTAAGTTTAATTACAATGCAGTGTTTTCATTGGATCTTAACTGAGTTAGATATAAGAAATGCAGAGTGTGATGTCACCAATGAACATTCTATCCTCTCAAATTTTATTTGGTTGATTCAATACTTAATATGGTACTAGTTCATGTAAAACTGTCATTTCTTAATAGACTACAATGTCTCAGGGGGAGTGGGAGTTCTAAAGTTAAAGAATAAAATATGAAATCATGTATACTAATATCTGAAATTATTATTCGTTGAAAAAGTTTATATAATTAAAGTTAGTAATTGTTATATACTACGATTGAATTGCTGTGTTCGAAAACCAGTTAAAACAATCAAAAATTGTAATGTTTTGGACCCACAAGAACTAAATTATTCAATATTCATCTGTCGTGTAGGGCTATATTCATTCATTTCGTTTGCCATTCCCTTTTCTTAAGATTCCATCACATTTATGTGATAACACTTTTTGCCTCATTTAAGAAAACAAATAATTAGTAGTTTGAAATGATCTGTTTTCATTGAAAAAAACAATAAAAAAACATTTTACATTGTTGTAAACATATGATGATATTATTAAGTCTTTATTTACAACTTGAATTATAATTTATTATACTAGCCATGTTATCCGTCATTAGACATGGTTTTCCATGGAAAGGTAAAGGTTCGATGCACAAAACCATCCTGTCATATTCACCAATAACACAACATTCTGCTGTAATACCATTGAAGTTTATTGAAGCTAGAAGCACAATTCATTGTTTATATTTTTTCTGATAAAATTAATATTAACAAAGATACTGGTGAACAGTAATTTTACTTTCTAGTAAACCCCCCTCCTCTTGATGGTAGTGAAGTATAAAATACCCCACAATGACAATATTCATATCCCTGATGCATATTCAAAATTCCAAATTGAGGCAATTTTCTTGAAGCATTATGAGTTCTATTTAGAAAAGTTGGAAGTTAAAATTTTAAAATGCATAAAATCAAATAACATTATAGGACCAGAAAACAGATTCTGGGCACAATTCATTCTTTACAATTGTTCGATAAAGTCAATATTTAGAGAGTTTTTGACACATAACCCCCCTCCCTCCTCAGGGGGTAGCAAAGTTTAAAATAGTGCATGCAGCAATATTCATTGCCCTAACTTGTAAGGAAAATATTTTTCACTTCTAAGGCATTTTAATGAAACACAAATAAAGTCTTTGGCACCTTAGAATCAGAAGTAAAAACTGAAATTTATAAAAATAAATAACGTTCTAGGACCTTTTTGATGAAACCAATACTAACAAAGATATTGATATGTATTTTACTTCGAAGTAACTCCCCCCTCTCCCCAGTTGAAAATTCGAATTTTCATATAGCCTATGTTGTAGCGTGGGTTAATTGACTCAGAAATATAAAAGTCCATATAAATCCTCCTGGCCATTTGTTTTTTTGTTTTTTGTTTGAGTGTTTGAGTAACAAACAGGCAGAAAGACATAGAGACACGATTTTCAATTTTGATGCCATTGCTTTTAGAATGCTCTGAAACATGGAAAAAATTGATCCCCGTCGAATTTAAATAGGATATCATCAGACAAACCTTAGAGTTTTATTTATAGAAACTATAGATTACATGGATATAGATTATTTATATTACATTGATAGCATTAAGACTTAATGAAGTACATTCTCAAGCCTCAAAACATTTTGTTTATTTAATTTGATAGGAGTACAAGGAAGCCAAGTGGTGCCCAGATCAGATTTTTTTTTTGTTTTCAGTCTTCAGTTAACAACAAAAAAATACTTCATTCCACTTGTATGATTTTGGCTTCAAGTATATTAACTGTGCCACATCTTATCTTCAGCTTAAATTTCATGTATTGTTTACATATGCTTGTTAATACGACAGAAAAAGAGAATAGTTTGGAAGTTTATTTATTTTCATCATTCCAGTACGTGAAAAATGTGCTGATTATGATGTGATTTTTGAAAAATGATTATTATCTGGATGAGTGAATTTTTATTTCGAACTGAGAAGTAGCCAAAAAAACTCAGTCACACAGAGGCTATGTAAAACTAAGCTAATCTATATATATATAAAATTGTAACCTCTGTCTGTACATTGATTTTTTTTGCGAAATTTCACGATAACTTTTCGTTTCACATGTCATAGACACCATAACTGCATTTTGTTTCTTTCGTGTCTGTTTGTTTGTTTGTTTGTTTGTTACCTTTTCACGCATAAATGGCTGAACCGAATTTTATGAAACTTGGTATGTATATTACTACTAGCCCAACTTAGACTTTAGGCTATATTAATATTCTCTAAGACAAACAGGAGTGGGGGTTATAAGGGAGGCCTGAAATTAAAAATAGCGATATTTCGTTTCCTATTGCTTTTTCAGCAAATATGCACATAACAAAAGTTGTTTATTTTGTAATTTAGAGTAACTTTTATAATATGCACTTTTGCCGTATACGGAAGTATAAATGCGTTATACGCTAAAAACTATAGCGGGAGTCCACAATTTTATTTGGCACAAAAGACGCACCCGAACTAAACCAAACTCGGTATCTGAATTAGTACTAACGCCTTCCTTATAATAAACCATACTAACATTTCTAGGGACGGGCAGGAGTGGGGGTTATAAAGGAGGCCTGAAATTAAAAATAGCGATATTTCGTTTCCTATTGCTTTTTCAGCAAATATGCTCATAACAAAAGTGGTTTATTTTGTTATTTAGAGTAACTTTTGTTATATGCACTTTTGCCGTATACGGAAGTATAAAGGCGTTATACGCTAAAAATTATAGCGGGAGTCAACAATTTTATTTGGCACAAAAGACTCAACCGAACTAAATAAAACACTCAGTATGTGTATTAGCACTAACGCCTTCCTTATAATAAGCCATACTAACATTTCTAGGGACGGGCAGGAGTGGGGGTTATAAGGGAGGCCTGAAATTAATAATAGTGATTTCCTATTGGGGTTTCGGCAAATATGCACATAACAAAAGTTGTTTATTTTGTTATTTAGAGAAATTTGCTCAACACTTCTTTTCAATATGAACTACCAGGTACCTCACCTGAAAAAATTAATTCAAATGTATGTCAATATTTTCTCCTTAATAATTCAAATCTATGCATAATGCACAGGAAACGATAAATATGACAATATGCAGGACAGTGAAGTCTTACATAAAAAATTAATTTGATTATTAACAAATCCCCAGAAACGACGGGTGTTACCCCTAAACAGTGGGACGGGTAAATGTCAAAATATTGTGCAAAATAAAGCCTTGCCAAAAATATACCATCACCATTCAGCCTGAAATGAATTCCCGAGCGAAGCCGGGTATTTGAGCTAGTTTCCCATATGTTTTAACATGACACACTAGTGATATCATCTTACCATTTATTCTCTAATTATAAGTAAAATTCCGATGAGTTGATAAGTGACTTTACTGAAGGCCGAAAATAAAAAACTATGAATATCTCGCTTAATATTTGAATTACCAAAAAGTTATAGAACAACAATTGCAGAGCTTCAATAGTTTAACAGGATTAGTTCTATTACATTTTTCGAACTGACTCATATTAACAGAGTTATTTTGAATTTTCGAATCCCCCAGCCCTCTAACCTTATTCCAGGTCCGATTTCTGTCATTAACAAGTATGATCTTTAGAGTTGAATGTAACAGATAAATATCAAGAATAATATAGAGCAAATAAACATTTTTGATCTTAATTGATGATGTCATAACACTATGTACTTCCATTTATCTCACATAGTAAAGGTCAATTGGAAACAATATTTGGTATTTAAACTTGGAAAAAGATGTTTCATGATATTACAGCTTATTGTTAATATAACATGAGTAGCATTGGGGGTTTACTGAAGGCTCAAAATGAAAAAAAAATCATTATCTTCGCTTTGGAGCCTTTTTAGCACAATTTGCTGCAGTCCTAGTATGATCTGGATCCTTGGCTCCATTTTAGATCAATTGCCGCCTTCAGTAGCAAGTGTCCTTGTAATTTTAATTACTCTGGTGTACTAACTGTAAGTCTGAACTCCAGAATAACTCAACATTTTTTTTCAGAAAAAAGGAATTGCTACTTTCAAACAAGAATCTGCTGCTCGAATTGAAGCATACAAAGCTGAAATAGAGCGTATCAATAGTCTTCTTCCATATAGCCAGATGACCTTGGAAGATTATGCTGATGCTCATCCTGAAGACGCCCTGAACCCTCTAAAGAAACCAACTTTCTGGCCTCATAATCCTGAGGAGCAGATAGACTACAAGCCAGAAGAAACCCAGAGTTCACATCATTAATTTACCTAATTTGAAACAATTTAATGTAGTTGATGCAATGCAAGTATCAAAAATGTAAATATTTCCTATGTGGATTTAATGATATGTGATAATGTGTAATTTAATAGGGAAGATCTTAATATTTAATGAATTATTGAACACAACTATAAAACAATAAAACCAGTAAACTGTTTATTAACTCTTCACAAGGTTAATATTTTAATTGTGCATTTGCTCCTAATAAAAATAAATAAATTAATAAAAGCGTACCTTCTTATTTTTGTCAATCCTTGATGAAAAATCTCGGTCTTGGTTGTGTTTTTGTACTAGGTCTTCCTCTTTAAAACTCTAAATAAATTCATTTCATCAATGTCTTAGTACTTTTATTGCACATTGTGTACTATTGAATTGTCCGAAAATTAATGCAGGGTTACAGTTCTTAAAGAAAAAAAAGTTCTTCTTCTACATGTTTTTATTAATCATAATAGTCTATTATTTTCAATACATTTCTGCCGTGTTGGCAGCTTCTCCATAACCTCTAAATAGAATTGGGAATCCTAGAACTTATAAATTCAGAAAACCCATTTTCTAAGGCTCTTTGATCAATCATTTTTATAATTTGTAAAAAGTGGTCTAGATGCCTAAAAACATAATAATCAGTTTGCAAAAGGTCCAGAGAGTAAGGCAGGTGTTGCAGTTGCATTACCAAGCTCCAACAGTATATGTTGCCGAGCAGTGTCATGCAACAGAATGGGGCCCCTTTGATTAACCCAAGATAGCTTCATATTTGTCAATTTCTGATGCATTGAGCCAATTTGGTTAGAATACATTTAGCATTAAAGGTTTTGCCAGGATTCCAGAAATAGGAGTGAATCGAACCAAATGAAGCCAATTAAACAGTAATCATTACCTTTATTTAATAATTTGAGGGCTTTGGAAAATGTGCTGTTTCTCCTTTGTCCAGCCACTGCCCAGAAGTCTGCTGTTCCTCGTAGAGGATCCTCTTTTCATCACATGTAACATTTCTGGACAGAATGAATCATTGTTGTTTCGGCATGGCAAAGAGCAGCACAAATTTCAATGCTGATTTTTTATGGCGGTTATTTAATGAGTGAGGAACCCAACTTCGAGTTTTTTCAATAGCCGTGAGATAGTCATTGAGGGTCAATTTGCTTTCATTGAGTTCTCCAGCAAGTTCTTGGGACAATTGTTCTGGAATTTTATTCTAGCTAAGCTTGTAGAACATTGTTTTTGTGGGGAAAATCCAATGATATGTAGGATTCCTATACAAAAATAATTTCATTTTTTTGGCATCTTTGTAAAGATTGAATTATTTTCAAGTATGGAAATGCTTCAGATGTAAATAAAAATTCTCTTGGAAGAGGATTAATAAGTGTTGACATTCATACAAATGAATAATCCGGCAAACATTAACAGTTTACTACATAGAGGGGTAATTTAAAGAAAACCTAAAATCCTGCATTATTTTTCAGACAACCCAATATTAACTCAGCCATGGGTGCAACAAGTACCATTATTTGAATTAAATACATAGGCCAACCTCCACAAGTAGAGATTAATACCACCATGGTACATAAATAGAATTTTTAAAACTACTAAACGATGGGTGTTAGTTAACTAGCTACTGGGTACCCTTTACCCTTCCAGCATCTTTCCAAGCATTTATCGCCATAAAGGAGCAGGACAACTTACAAAAGCTCAAGTACGACAGCTGGCAGAATCTTGTCTGTAAATCAGCCGGTTTGCATCTTTAGGTAACAAGCTGGAGTGACCCTACAATTAATTAGGCAAATCTGCCTCATTTCTTGAATAGTTATATTTTGTTTTCAAACATGTGTTAAATGTATTCAAATTAAAAGAAATAAAAGGGGCTCAGGTTAGCCATGTGAGTTAAGGCGTTGACTTTAATCTCACATAGTAAACCTAGAGTGGCAAGTTCGATTCCCGCCTTGGCAAATGAAATTATTTAGTGACGGAATTCATTAAATAACATCCTAAGTCCCACCCTGGCTAGAAAAGGGTGGTAACCTGGAGATACCCCATCCCAAACTGCCTTAGTTGCTAAAAGTGGACGTTAATAAATAATAAAAAAAAAAAAAGAAATATAATATTAAAAACAGCTGTGCAGCTGTATATAAGGAACAGAGGATTGAGCCTCAGGGACCCTACCTGGTACCTCCAGATGCTAGGTCAACACACAATACCTCAGGCTCTATCACCCCAAAACCCTCACAATCACCTCTTAAAATAGTGTGTATCTCTCAGTACAAGGGGACTACCAGCTCAAACCCACACAGGGCTTTACAAGGTCCTACATCTCCTTGTTTTTCACTTCTTAACTTGAGGCAATTTGGACTCAGCTAAAAAAAACCTCAGGGACAGTCTTAGTTAGGCTGGTATACTGTTAGCTAGCTGGGTAGTATTTGTTCTCTAAAATATACCTCTTTCTTTTTTTTTATTTTTATGTTCGAGCTAATCAATTACGTGTTTCATACAACAAAACCCCAAGAAAAGTTCTATACAGTTCTCGAATGGCTGACACAGGACGTTGCAGCATTGATATCTAAACTTTCTGACTTCACAGGAGTAATAGCAACGGAAAATGTTTCTATTACAATCGATTTCGTGAAAGTGCTTCAGAATGTCCTTCCAGGAAGGAAACCATGTTCTTGGAAAATTCCGGTAAACTAGAAACAGAGACGGACACCTTTGCTTTAAAACCTGTTATTAAATATCTATACCGGTGCTACAATATCTGTCTATCCCGCGAAGAACGTATATCGATCTCACCCATCCAGATTCTCTCTGTAGGCAGCAAACGGTACTCCTATTCTCACATACGTGGAAACGAAGCGAATTAGATTTAAGTATCCAAGAATATTTTCCTGGCAATTTATTCTAGCTAAAGTTCTACCCAACTAATTATCGGAGCAGACCTCATCTACCACTTATTGTAAAGGTAGATTTAGCAGGATCGCAACTTGTTGATAAATCGACAATGCTTACTACAGGCGGTAGACTTGCGCAAATGTACCCGTGTAAAAGCTATTTACCGTGTTCCGAATGGAGAATGGTGGTTATCTGCAGGTTACCGCCGTTTTCTAGCCAGGGTGGGACTAAGGATTTTATTTAATGAGTTCGTCACTAAATAAATCCCTATTGCCCAGGCGGGAGTCGAACTCGCCTCTCTAGGGTTATCATGTGTGATTAAAGGCAACCCTTTAACTCACATGGCTAACCTGAGCCCCATCACAGACTGATATGCTCTCCCTAACTTGGCAAATTTTAACACAAATATGCTTGTTAAACAATTAATCACGGAAGTGGTTCTCACTGGCGCTTACTACCAAATTCACACTGGAAGATTCTCCTAAAACCGCAGTCATCACACCTTTCGATTTATTTGAATTCTAGCGGATGCGTTTGGTTTAAGAAATGCGCCACATTCCAGCGTTTTGTAGATACCTTTCTCAGAGGCCCAGACTTCGTCTATGGATTTTTGGATGAAATGTCCATCGGATCCAAGAATCAAGATCACAAAATACACCTTCAAGAAGTTTTTCGCCGTCTCGACGAGTACAGTCATACAATTAATCTTTCAAAATAGGTGGTTGCCAAATGAACAGTCGAATTCCTAGAGGACTGTAAAACGGCTATCAAGAATACAGTTGTCATCGGCCATCATTAATCTAATGAGGGCCTCGTTTTGGTATGCGTTGTCTCAAACACGGCTATGAGTGGAGTGTTGAACCAGAATGAGTCATTCTTGGAAACCCCTCGGAGTCGTATCAAAAGCTCACCCAGAAAAACTATCAAACTTATGACAACGATCCTTTGGTTGTATAAAGAGCTGTCTGACATTTCACGACATAGGCCGACCATAAGCCGTTAGTTTTCATGTTCAATTATCTCCTTTAAACTACAACTCCAGTAAGAATCCGCCTAGTTAATTTATCAGTGAGTTCTCCACCGACATACTTCATGTAACTGGTGAACAGACATAGACTAACAAATAGAGGATATAGACACATCAGGAGGCTTAGCCTACCGCAAAGGAGTAAAAAAAAGATGAAAGCATTCCAGAACTACTGACAAATTCACGTTTTGTTATGAAGTGGGTTCCATGCAAAGAAGAAGACTTGCCTACCCTTTAGGAAACACCGGAAATCGACCATACATACCTAAATTTTGGCGAGAAGAAATATTCAGGAGCATCCACGTGTTTAGTCAACCAGGATCTTTACAACAACGTCGACTCACTGCGGCAAAATTCTGGTCAACCATGATTAATATAGGAAGATGTACTCCATGTTGATTATCTTGTCAACGTGCTTAGGTGAATTGCCATACTATTGCTCCACCTGGGTCATTATCGAAATCTGATGAGATTCAACACATTCATGTTGATATTACGTGGCCGTGGACACCATCCAATTAAAATCACTAAATCCTTCTTACTATGGTGGACCCCTTTACTAGAGGGTCCAAGCTCAACCACTCAGAGATATTTCTACAGAAGCAGCATTTTGTGACACTCGGATTTCTCAATATGGCGTTCCATCCAGAATTACCACAGACCAAGGGAGGCAACTCGTGACACTTATTCACACAACTGACTCGAATCCCTAGAGCAAAACACTGCAGGACCGCTACATATCACCCTCAGGTTAATAGTTGTGTTGGCATCGTACACTGAAAGCTTCTCAAATGCCAAGTCTTCAATGAGATCAATGGACAGAAATTGCTCCTTGGCCTAGGGATATCACTTCGAAAGAAAATAACTTTTGGGAAACCTCTTGGCTTACCCAGGGGTTCCTAGAACATTCTGCCCAACAGAGGATTCCACACATTTCCTTAGGGCAATTACGGGTACATATGCAGAGAATGCGCCTGGATGTTCATCCAAGTAGCTTTAAGTTTGTTTGAAAAGATATTAAGATATGTAGTCACATTGTCCTCAGAGATGACATGGTTATAGTTGTAAACCACTACCTCCACCATGGGACCAGACTACTATTACATTCAAATGTCTATTGCTTCAAAAATTTGGCCATGAGCAATCTGGCTAATCAATGATTTCATCATTGAAGGGCTTTTTCTGTTTGATTACCAGTGAGTAATATTTGTGTTGATGAATTTATATACACTTTGTATTAAGATCAGTATGTTTAGGATTGTAGTTAGCAAATAAAAAGTAAGTCATTTTATTTTTTTGCATAGATGTGTTATATTTGTAGTTCATAGAGCTTGTTAAGTTTAACATATCTTGCATTTTTCTGCTGGTGTTGAAAGTTATGGGTGAAGAATACTGATTAGAGGGGGGTAATTAATACTACTTTATACAATAAATGGGGAGAGAGGCTCGGATTAGTCATGTGAGTTAAAGGGTTGGCCTTAATCTTATATGGTAAACCTAAAGTAGAGTCAATGAGTAAGGTCCCCCGGCTAGGGTAGTATGCCCTCCTCCATGTTGCCAGATCTACCTTCCCGCTGAGCCTCCTATGACGTTTTCATATTTCTCACATATTTTTTCGTAGTTCCAATGACTATAAGCATAAAACCAATATTTTATTTTTCGTGATTAAATATCTGAAGCAATGGCATCTATTGTATAGAAAGGTAACAAGCATTTTCGAATTTACAGAGCTTTGAAGAAAAATATGATTTTTATTGCAAAAAAAGACATTAAATGTTTTAAAAACAAAAAGCTATGGAAGAGGAAAGACGCCTTCCATTTCCTCATTGGCAGAATGTCCGTCTTCTGAAGAATCAGATTCTTCCCACTTACTACTGCTAATTGAAATGATCATTTGTTCAACTAACTCTTTCTTCAATTACGCCATCCAGTTGAGACTTCATCACCTTCTCTGTATGCTTTACAACTTTTTCCCAATCCACTGAAGAAATAGTATTCATTTTTTCTTCTGTTAATTTTATCACTTCAGGCATTTTAAAATTCTTGTTGTTTAAAGCTACGTACCCTTTTATTTGAGCCCAAATCATTTCAATAGGGTTAAAGTGACAATGGTAAGGAGGAAGCCGAATAACCCTATGACCATGTACTTTTGCAATTTCATCTACTTCGTAAATAGGAAAACGTGGTTTATGAATTTTTACTAATTCGAGCAGTTCTGCTTTGTACATATTGCTGTTATATTGAATTCCTCTTGATTGTATCATCTTTACTTTGAGACATCGTAGGAATTTTTTCTTTTTTTACACTATGATAAGGTGCATTGTCCATGACAATAACCCTCCCAGGTTTTAAATTCGGAATTAGCTTATCCTTAAACCACTCTGTAAATGTGAGGTGGCTCATTTCGTTATGGTAGTCCCCTGATTTTTTCTTGCCAACAAACAATAATTTTGCATTAGGAACAAACCCTTCGACTCCACCAGCATGTAGAAGAATAAGCCTGGTCCCTTTCCCAACTGGGGCACTCATTGTTCCTTTTGCTGTATTATCAGTCCAAATATGTGACTTGGAATGACACGCGTTTACCCATGTTTCGTCGAGCCAAATATTATCCATACCCATGGATCTCTTAAAAATCTTGCTCTCCAAGCTACAATGTCACCCCTCTCCATTAGTAATTTTCTATTTCCTTCAAACTTCTTCCATGAAAATCCTAATTTCTTTAATGTGTAATAAAGGCTAGTAACACCTCCAAAAAACAAACCGGCTTCTTTCAAAGTGATCAGGAAGCGTTTTCTATTAGGATACTCCTTTCTCTCATAATAGCCATATATATGCCTCCTTATTGCTTCTTCTTGAAAGACATCAAAAGTTACGACTTTTGCGAGGCCGCTTTTTTACCTGGGGTAAGGATTTTTTCATCAATCCCCAATTTTCTTTTCTCCATTGATATCCTAGACACTGTTTTTCTAGAAATTCCAAAAGCAGCAGCTGTCCTCTCTACAACCTGGTCAAATGAAACAAGCGGGCCACCGTTCTGTTTTTCTTTTTAAAAAACTCACGCACTTTATCATTTCACAAGTTTGTGACTTGAAACGACTCCTCTTTTCTTTTTAGAGATACCACTCCCCTCGCCTTCGTGTAGTGACATTTTCACAAATGTAGAAAACAATGCACAAAACCGAACTATGTTCAAAATCTGAACAATGCACAAAACCAAACTATGAACAATAGAAAAAAAACAACACTGGGATAGTGGCCACTTAACGCTGGAAGCTAGAGTGACAGAGGGAAGGCAGGTATAACCTAGCAGTCTTCTGATTGGCTGAGAGGCCTTAGTACGGCCTCCCCACCCTTCTTGCCCAGGGGACCTTATTCATTGACTCTACTATAGTCTGGCGTTAATGGCCGACACATCACAAAAAAAAACCTAGAGTGGGTGAGTTCTATTCTCACCTGGACAATAGAAATTTATTTAGTTACAAACTCATTAAATACAATTTTTAGTCCCATCCTAGCCAGAAAAAGTGGTTTGCTGTAGATAACCCATCCCAATTAGTCCAAATTGGACATTAATAGAATTTTTCATTAATGTACGCCTTTTGCTACTATGGCTAATTGTGATGGGTTGTCTACCCAGGGTAATTTTATTTAATGAGTTTGTCACTAAATAAATTCATAATGCCCAGGTGTGAATCGAGCTTGCCTCTCTAGGTTTACCATATGAGATTAAGGCCAATGCTTTAACTCATAGCTAATCTGAGTCCCTCTCCCCATTATTGTATAAAACAGTATTCATTATCCCACTATAATCAGTCTTCTTCACCCCATCAATTTTTACTTTATAGTTTTCCAATTATGCAGCGCTAATAGTTTTTTTAAAAAAAAAAAAAAAAAAACCCTAAAATTTGTTACAAAATTTTGACATGACCTGACACTAAGGGAAGTTTTGTCCCTAATGGATTTAAACAAGCTCCAGAGTAAGAAGTGATTGACAAGAAATGGATGGCAGATAGTTCTGGGAGCGTTAGTAAACAGCACATGAGGGATCAAGCCTAGCACTCGATAAATTTCCAGAACCAGCTTACATCATAATGCTTTACTCATTGATCAATAAATCATCGGCATATTGATATTGTTTTTATCATTATCTTCAAAGTCAGATTAAAATTTTAAGGTAAGCATATTTTCCTTAAAGCCAATACAAAATTTCAAAGTAATCTTGCTTAGTTAGTTAAAAACTTGTAGAGAAGTCGTCCAGTCAGGGAGGACAAAGTCTTTTGCTTCTTATACAAATTTTTAGCAGAATCTAATATGCATTAGAACAGGAAAAAAAAAAATCCGGATTTTTATTTTAGATCCCCTTAACTCCCACCTAATGTTAGTGCTGAAGCGAAGACCTTGTTGTAGAACTCCTCCAATTCACTAAAGCAGGATATTTCTGAACCAGAACTTCATACACCTACTCTAATTGCTGAGAATAAAGTCCTCCATTTATAGTACAACCACCAAGAATCAGTTCAAAGTATTGGCCTGTCCGGAAAGTTTTTGTCAATTTCTGCAAGGCGCAGTTGGCCTGCTGTAAAGGCAGACATCTTCAGTGTTTTAATTCTATCAATATCGGCACTGGTTTAAATTTTCCCCTTCAGTATTCTGATAAGCATGGAGAAGAGGTGACCTCATTTTCGTTACTTCATGCTATTTTTATGCCCAAAGACAAGCAGCTCAAGCTACGAACAAAATATATGCAAATCTATCACGTCTCATTTCCAGAATCAGAAACTGACCTGGAGTTATCCACTACTTTTATGTGCCATACAGTGGCTGCAGTAAAAAGTTGATTTCTCATCACAAATGACTGTTCTTTTCAAAAGATGAGTGTCAGGTCAACTGGGTGATCATTTATTGGTATATATCTACTCAATGTTTGACTTCAGTGCCTATGAAATCATGGAGGAATCAGCAACTCCTAAAATTTCTTCACAGGGATTTGAGATGAAATCTTGTTTCAATAGAAGGCCCAAGAATAGATGACAGATGGTGGATTAATGGTTTTCATTAAATGTCCTTTTATTTACGATACCCTCCCCTCCACCTCACATATTTTCTGAGCAGCAGTAAATCTTTGTTTCCGATAATACAGCAAAAATAGACAAATTTAAAATGTTTTGAACATAAAACATGTTTGGTTTGAAAGAGGTACAATAACTGAGTGAAACATTGTTGTTTGAAAGATTCTCTTTCAGATAAACTTGACTAGTTAAGAATTAAAGGCTAATACAGAACAGGACAGATAAACAAACAATTCCATTCAAGAACTGATAAAACTTTTGTGTCATCCTCTATGCATAGAAAATGTCTGAGGCCACATTGTGGCTCTACTCTACTAGACAGGATCACAGGGCATTTTAAATTTTATTTTATTTTAATTAGAATCCCATTACGAATATAGGTGATTTCTTTTAAAAGGAGAATATTCATAACATTCCATTGGAATCACTCACACAAATACTTACGAATTGGACGAGTTGTCCTGAAGGAATTGTGCCAGTCCCCATATTTATTGTTTATGAGCCGAATAAAAAGAAAACAAAAATAATAAGGACATGTATTTCAAATATACATTAAAGTAAAATAATTAAAGCACAGAAGAATGTCTAATAACATCTATTACAAGAATTTATTTATTGAGAAGTCAACAGAATGCATTGTTCTATTTAAAATTTAAATATAAACTTAACGTCTTAGTTTTTATTTATATAATATTGTAAAAAATAGGATTTTGTCACAAAGTTTTTTTTTTCTTCTTTATACAAATAAATAACAAAATTAATATATAGTCCTAAATCAGCTAAAATAATCACATTAAACCAATCTTTTTTAAGATCCACTTTGAATCAAGGTGCAAATTACGTTAATTAAAATTTATATATAAAAATATATACCAAAGAAAAAGAACTTTAAGACAATAATGGAATGATGTCTCTCCATTACTTTGAAGTAGGCGCTGGTTGCTGCTGTGGTTGTTGAGTCTGCTGTTGCTGTTGATAACTTTGCTGAGCTTGTTGATAACCATTCAGTTGTTGTTGATACATTTGTTGATACATCATATAATTTTGTTGTTGGTACATATGTTGTGGATACTGCATCATTGCCTGTGATAAAACAGAACGTTTATTTTAATGACTAAATGTTTAATTATTGGTAAAGCATTATATCATTTCAGATTTAAAATAGTAGGACATTGTTTTTTCTCGGATGATTACCGAAGTCATTAGGTTATTAGGACCTCCGTTATATCTAATTACATGCTTTGTTGTGTGCTATTATCTTGCAGTATTTGTAACAGAGTATATAATTCCTTATTTTTTAAGTACTACACATTTTGCATTCAGGGAAATAATATCAACAAAATATTCAGAATAACTCTAGCCAGAAGCTTGAAAGATACAGAAATTCATAAAAATAAAATGTTTATTTGAGTATTTCTACTACTAACTTGAGAATAATACAGAGCCTAGTCAACACTTATAAGCCTGTTGCTTGTCTTTTCTCTAAATGGTCTATAAACAGTATAGAGAACTAGTTAATAGCCTGCCTATTGTCTAGGTCTCGGATCCACACTTGTTTCTGGGACATGTTATATGCAGAATGAGTGCAGATTTGCTACTAAATTTTAAATGAAAAATTGAAAAAAAAAATAAACATTGGTGAATATTGAAGGGTCTAGATTTCGAAGTAAATTGCTAAAAAAGTTAAGACTGAAAGAGATCATGGATCCCAGAAATTAGATGGTTGCAAGAAAAAAAAAAAATCATACTAGAACCAATTGGACTTCTTAGAAGAGGTGCTATTTACCAGCTTAATTTCCTGTTCTTGTTATTTTTTAGCCAGTGATTTAAATGAGACTTTTTAACTCAAATTTTTATAGACTGTAGTAGTCACATAATTCCACAGATAAACTCCTATGCTATCTTCAATGAAGGGTATAGCTTTTTTGGTTGACATTTTAAATTAAAAAGAAATGGACAAATTATATGCAATATACTAAGCTCTGAACATTTTTTTTTTTTATTAAAAAGATACGTTTTATTATAATCAAAATTTACTCTGTCTTTTATAAAATTGTTTTATTAAAAGACAAAATGTTTCATGCTCAAATCACATGCCTTGTTAGGTAAATCTAATAACTGGTACTATAGAAGAAATAACATAGGAGGGAATATTTATGGATCTGATCATCCATAATAAACCTTTGTTAGTAATTAAAAATGAGTAAAAATCAGAAGAAAAGAACACAGCAATGATTATACAATGAAGAGCTGTTAATATGAATAAACAAGTCAACTTTTACAGAACATGTGAGCCTCATAAAATTTGACCCAGCAGTATTTTCATGCTCAAATGATTGTAAGTTTACAGAGTTGTATGCCAGTTTCTACAATAGCCATACCAGAATCAGCAGGATCAATGTGGAAAAAAAAGAATTAACCTACCAAATCCCACCTCATTGAGATTGGTTTTAAATAAACACACACACAAATTCTGTATAGCAGCAAATAATTATTGACACTTATTAAATTCCGATTTGAGTCTTCTGAAGCAAAATTCTCCTAGTTGTATTTGAAAAGGTTGACAATTATAATAGTTAAAATAGCTATGAGACAAATAAAGTTGTACTACCAATTCCTGTAAAGTGTAACATGAGTATATTGAGTATTACAGTTACAAGATGAAATATGGCTACCTACTTTTAATATATGCGTATAGTTTCTTTCAATTTACTGTGTTTGCTGGTTAGCAGATTAATATTTGAGAAACCTCAGGCTGAGCAAAATAAGAATAGTAAAGTAGAATACACTCCAGTGCTCAGCACATTTTTGTTTTCCTTACAGAGAATAGTATTTTTAAAACTGTTAAAAATAACAAAGCTCCTTTAGAAGAAGAGAACCTAAATTATTATATATTTTAACACAATACTTTAATTTATAGTTATTATTTAAAGTTTGAATAACCAAACAGTTGTATTTACAATAAAAAAAATTAAAACAACTAGTGTTGTAATCATCATAGGAGAAATAGTCTTGCTAGAATTATTGTTTATTGTAAGATGACACCAAGTATCCCAAAATGGTAGGACAATCAACTCTATTTTTGAAATACTGAAGCACTCATTTTTGAGAAAAAATGAAAAAAAAAAAAAAAACTAAATTAAAAACCCTAAATGTCATAAAAATATGTCTCTTTGGTATGTTGAGCAATACTTACAAATTTATCTTTCCTCTGAGCATTTAAAAGAAAAATCAGGGATTAGGACTCTCACAACACTAAACACATAGACAAAGTTATTGTTTACTAGACCAAATTTCCAACTATTTTTAAATTTCTGATCAAATGAAATTAGACATTCTCATAATTTTAAGAAAAATAACAGACTCTTAAAATTCAAGGGATTTTATTAATACTATAAATACACAAACTACTTTAAGGGAACTTCAGTGTATTATATGTTTCTATGTAATGTTTGCATTATATTATTCTATGTAGATGTTTTATATATATATATATATATATATATATATATATATATATATATTTCTATGATATAGTATACTTCTTAAGCCTTTATAAGGCAAGGGCTGCTAGAGTGGCCTCCTCCCACGCTCATTCAAACTTGGACTGAGAGGACTGTGAATAGTTACAAGGGTGACTGCTGGTATGAGGCTGCTGCCCTAGGGTACAGCGGGGAGAGAAGAGAAGGATAAAAAAGTTACAAGGGTGTCCGCTAGATGTCAGGAGAAAACGAGGGATTATTCCTGAATGTTCCGTTGTCCAACCGAGAAAACTACTTCCCGGCCGCTCTATCCGAGTTTGAATGAGCGAGAGAGGAGGCTGGAAGAGGCTGCGCTAGCAACGCTTGCCCTGTAAAGGGTTAAAGTAATTAAATGTGCTCTATTTGAATATTATGTATTTCATGTATTATGATTGAGAGTGACTTTGTGACATGTTATTCAAAATCACCACAGAGAAGGGAAATGTAAAATGTTGCTTTAATTGAGATTTATTTTTAATTTTGTAGTAATAAAAATAAGAAAATTACAACTGTCATAAAGCCATCCTTTTAGGAAATAGAGAAGGAAGATTTGGTATCCAATAATTTATGGACATAATACAATAGTAAATAGGTGCAAGTTGGTTCGCTGTACATAATAAAAACGAGAAGAAACAAAATTAATATAAGTGCATGAACAGCCACTAATTATACATTTTTCTAAGACAATTGCACTCTTAATATATAGGAAAAAAAGAGTGATTTGGGAAAATTAATTGGGATAAAGTTATTAATGTGTAGTAAAATGTTTTTTGCTAAACAAAATTTAAAGTGTAAGATATGATCTGTGTTGTTCCATACCTCTTTTCTTAACATATAGTTCAACTTAAATAAAGTTCAAGGTAATTCTAAAGACAAGAAACAAGAACAAGAAGTGGAGATGGGCAAGATTAATGACTCTTAGAAAAGCCGAAAGCTTTCTAAGAGTCAAAAAACAGGAATATGAAAAACAGCAAGAAATCCTTGCAGACACCTTTGTGAACTGTGAAACGAAATAAATCATTAACAATTAATAGCTCCCCCCCCCCCCCGTTTTCATTCAATTGAGGAATGTATGAATTCAACTGTCATTAGAAAACCAATTAATAAGAAAGCTTTTATTTAATGTCAGATCTAGTAAGTTCTTTGCCTCTCTTATTTCAACCTTGTAAATAGATTTAAAAGAAAAAGGAAAAAAATACCTCATGGAGAATTAAAATTATTAGCCATGATATTTGACAAGAATTCATTGTGTATATAGATTTAAACACGTGAACTAATATTGGGAAAGTATTTATAATATTTTATATTATTACATTAGAAAAAAAGTTTGATCAGCTGAAATTTGAATTTTGGATGGATCTCCTGTTCTAGCTCATACACAGGTTCAAATCCCAACTAAATTCACATTTCTTTTTCTATCATGTACAAAAACATAAAAACAAAAAACATGTTTGGCCAACGCCTTAGAAACGAGGCAGTCACTTACTGACCCATTAATAATAGCTAATAATAATAATAAAAAAAACAAAAAAAAAAAACAGGTGAAATACTAAGAAAATGTTTTTTTTTTTCTTAAATAATAGTTACCTGAGGAGCATATGACTGTGTAGGCTGTGGGAGTGATGGAGGTGGCTTGCTATAGTTTGGAGGCGGTTGACTAAAATTAGTTGGTATTACTGGTGCAGTAGTCTTTGGGGGAGGAGGAGGAGGTGGAGCAACGACACTGCTCATTAGAGGCATAGGTGCATTGGTGTTTGTTGCAGCAGTATTATCAGAGAAACGTGATCTAGAAAAAGAGAGTAACTATTAGTTAGTACATATCAAAAGAAAATAATATAAAAAATGAAATCTAAAGTTCTTAAAAAATAATGTACTATTTTATATTAGTAAATAAATTAACTAAGATCCAAAAATGTTTTGACAGTTTAAGGACCTAATGTATACTTTGAGAACAGTAGATTCTGAACATGGAGCAAAAGAATTTGTATACATTGAATATATAATATATACAGAAGTAAAAGTTGTACCTGTACCTATGTTTGGTAGCAGGGACACATTAGTTACGGCTTGCCTAGTTCGGCCATTTGTCCCTTTTATAAACACTACTTTTTATACTCCTATCCCTATTGGAATGTTCTAACATAAGAAATTTATACACAAAAATGGACCTTGTAAGCTGTCCCCTAGTCAGAGTTTAACAATAATTTGTTCAAATCGAGCTATAGTTAAATTAGCTTAATGGATCAATGGTTAGTAAAAGGTAAACTTCTCAACTTGATTTATATCTTTTTATAGAACTAGCTTTCGAGGCCCGGCAAACTAATTTAAATTGCTTATGAATAATATTTGCTTAAATTGCTTTAAATGGTACACGCTAATTTTTTTTTAAAATCAAGACAACATATTTTTATGTGTTATTATTTTAACCAAGCATTGAAGATGAGGCTGGCCTTAATAAACTAGTTCTGTAATAATAAATAAAATAACTGGAGTTCCTGACCTCTTTACAACCATGAACATTATTATTATTTGTTTTTATTTAGCCCAAGCTCCAAATAATGAAGTGTACACATAAATGAAGAACTTAGGGCTAGGAAAAATCTCCTTTATTTAATTTAGGATTCTAAGGACATTAAGACTAGGGAATTCCCCAAACTCTGTGTTTACCAATGAAAAGGAATCAGTGTTAACTACATCAGTCTCCCAATAGTGTCAGTGAATATTAATAAATTTGAGCAAAAAAGAACAAATAATCAAGAGATATTAAGTTTCTCAAATGTTCTTTAAATACGACTCAGAAACAGATAGAAATCGAATACAGAAGTTGATCCTCCTGAAGAATTAAACAAGTGAAATTAAAAATCTGACCAGAGCACCAAATGACTTCCTTGTTCTCCATTTAAAACTGATATACGATAGATACATTTCTGTTCCAATGCATTGGAGCAAAACATGTAATAGCACATGTGCTAAAAATTTCTACAAACCTTCATGAATTTCAGTAATAAGTGACAAAAACATGATCAGTTTGAATTTAGAAATTTGATCAGTCTGACTAATAGTTAATAATTTACAAATAGGAAATAATATAATTAAAATATCAAAATGACAAAATCTTCTATCACATAAGAAGTGGGCTACTTTATAGAGCCAGAACTCCCTGCCTTGGAGCAATTTCTTCTGCTCTTACTGTAATTTAATTATCACTTCCTTAACGCCTTATGACCTCCCATTTGTATCTCACAGGGATCCCCGGTGACATGGGCCATCCCCAACTTATTTTTTTTTTCTATTGCTTTGTTCTTGTTTTAAAATCAAGACTGACTGAAATAAGGCGTTTTTAATATAATCAAACGAAAAATTAAGACAGTAAAGAATAATCTTACCTCTTTTCAGGAACAGGATTATCTGTTGACCAATCAGCCCTCCGATCATTGCGCCTGTCATAAGCAGAAGCAGGCTGCCTATCATAACTTCCTCCCTGTCGATCATATCCTCCTGAATTGTTGGGATTTTGGTTGTCGTAGCTGGCTGGCCCTCGCCTATCAAATCCCGAGCTAGCTCCTGCATTGTTCTGCCTATCATATCCTGGGCCTTGCCTATCATAGCCTCCTCCACCTGGACCTGATTGTCTGTCAAATCCACCTCCACTCTGCCTGTCATAAGCCCCACCACCTTGCCTGTCATACCCACCTCCCCGTCCTCCACCTTGTCGTTCAAATCCACCACTGTTTCCTCCATCAAAACCTGGAATTTAAACATATATATTCATTTCTTTTTTCCACCTAAAAACACTGATTAAATTCTACTTGAAGAGTTTATATTCTAAGTAATAATAAAGGAAAAAGTGTATTACTTTCTTAAAGTTTAAAAGGCTATTAAGCTTTAATTTTTTCGTGTGTCGATAATCTTTCACCCTTAATAATTTCAATAATCAATATGAGATCACAACCTCATAAAATTACTAGAAAAACTAAGTCTTAATAACAGTTAACTAAATGTGTGCGAAAGTCAGACTGGTCATTCTGTACATATTTGCGACTAAGCCTTATGAGGTAAAATCATTCTCCAAAGCAGAAGGTTCTTTTTGTTTTAACCTTAAAGCAATGCTTTAAATGTATCATAACAAATTCCATCGATTTTAAAAATTTTTACAGAAAAAAAAATGCCTGTTAAAGGATGTTCAACAGCTGCCATTAGCATTAGGAAGGGAAATCCATTTATGCAAAATAGGAAATGAAACATGGATAATATTTCAAATACCAATTAATATTAATTTTCTCAATTTTTATTATAATCAGGCAGACTACGAGTATATTTAATAAAAAAATGTTTAATATTTAAATTTAGTTTTCGAGAATTTCATTTGCGATATTTTTGTTGAAAGAAGTTTCAATGAAAAATTGTATACCTGTGGAAGAATTGGATGCAAACAATGTACAAAGGGATTTTCTTTTACCTGAAGAGGGGTATTAACAACAAAAATTTAAACATTCACTGGCGGGTGGCTTAGACATGAAGAAAAATTCTTAAAAGGGCTAGGAGAAAGTTTAGAGATTTTCCAGTTGGCTAGATGGAGACAGAACGAAGTGAAGCACCACTAACAGGTGTCAAGGGTAGTCAATGAACGTTACGACCTGGTGTCACAGTCAAACACCCTTTGACAGCGGCCTTCAACGTGTTGAGCAATACTATTGACAAATCCTCAGGGATAAGATTAAAAACCACAACAATGAAATCCAGTAAAAATAACTCAAGAATTCAAATGCAATGAGAGCATTAAAACCAATACACTGCATAATAATAAATTTTTACAACACAAAATATTGCTGTTACTAATCAATTCATTCTTGACTAAAAAATAAGTCACATTGTGTTTAATTTTAGTAGCATCAAATTTGTACATTGTTAATCAGGAGATGTTAATTAAGATGTACCTGACTGGCGGTCTCCAAAACCTCTGGGTCCAGAATTGAAGCCGCTAGCACCACCTCTATTCCCTTCCCGTGATGGAGGACCTCCTCTTCCTCCACTTGCACTACGTCCACCAGCTCCACCTCTTCCTCCAGGTCCCCCTCTCCCACCTCTACCTCGCCCTCCAAATCCTCCATTTTCACCTCCAAAACCATCTTGAAAGTTCCCAATGCTGCCATTATCTCGATCATTAAACCCCCCTCCCCTTCCAGGACCATCATTACCAAAACTATTTCCTCGTGTTGGCTCTCGGTCTCCAAATCCTCTACCAGGTCTACCCCTGTCATTATCATTATTTGATTGAAAGCCTCCACCTCTCCTTCCACCAAACCCACTTCCTCTATCACTTCCAGAAACAGAATCACTTCTTCCCCAGCGATCGCTACTTCCACCACGCCTCCTACTGGAAGGACTTCTATCACCTCTATCACTACCACCTCCTCGCCTGTCAAAGCTTCTCCCCCGCGCTCTCCTCTCTGCACTGCCTCCACCTCGTCTATCACTTCCTCTTCCCCTACCACCCCCCTTGCTCCCTCTTTCTTTTCCAGCAAATCTTGTACTTCTAGCTGAAACAATAAAAATTTGCAATTAATGCTTTGTTCAATCCATATTTATTGAATTGAATAGACTCATGTCCCCATGGGCACTAACTCTTTTTTCCCCTCATCCATATTAATACTCTTATTAAATTCATTATTATTACAGTATTACATAAATAGATGAAATTGTGATGCAAAACACATAGAATCCAAAAATAGTTGTATAACTATATAAATAGATATATAGATTTAATTCAAAATTATTTAATTTTAATAAATCTTGCCATAAACTTTGTCAGTAGAGGCCCACAATATATATATATATATATATATATATATATACACCTCAGAAGAATAAAACAAAAATATGCTTCATCACTAAAAATTAAAGGTGAACTGAAGTTTTAATTGCCTTCTATCATTTACCATCATTTGTAAAAGCCTAAATATCACGAGTAATCTTGTGTCTAAGTACCTGAATGAGCTACTCAATCTGTACAGTTCCAATTATAGCCGTATTTTATACACATTCTATTCTGTGAGTAGATTAATTTCGAGGCCACTACTACCTACCTTGAAACGTGGATTTACTTGGATAGTGAAGAAAAACTACTGATTCTCTACACGCCTTTCTCTGAAGTTCGTTTTTGCCCTGGACATTTTGCTTTACACTAGCCCTCTTTAAACTGATTATATCACTATCAGGTGTTTTAGGGGAATATACAACATGACTGAATTTAATTTTTATTTATACCAATTCATAGAAATGGTTCATTCTTTTTGAATCACCCTATTGTTTCTGACAGAATCCGTGTTATTGATTGATGACGTAGTTGGAAATAAAAAAAAAAAAAATCAGATTAAAAAAAAACAAAAACAACTTTCCCAATATTTAAGTACAATTTACTTCTTTGATGAAGGTGTAAGAACATAAAAGTGGTTGTTAACATATTTGTATGCATTTTATGCACTGAAAAGGCAAAATATTGTACCCAAATATCAAAGCTATTCTTTATAATGCTTACATCCCAAGTTATTAAGTGAACATGAACAGAAACTGTAACAATATTGTGGAATTACAACAAATAATCGCATATCCAAGAGAACAATGTTTTATAATATGAAGTAATTCAAATGAATAAACAAACTTAAATGAGAAAACAAAATATATTAAATAATTACTCACGTTTTCCAAAAACTCCGCATTTGGCCATTTCACATAACTCCAAAAGTCTAGGGTTAAGAGTCTGATTAGCTTCTTGTAAAACGGAAATGAGATCCTTAGCTTGACGAGCATTTCCAGTCGTAAAGAAAGTATAAGAAGTTCCAGTCCGTTGAGATCTACCAGTACGTCCAATACGATGGACATAATCTTCAGAGGATGATGGATAATCATAATTCACCACAAACTTTACGTCTTCAACATCTGTTAAACAAAGCTTTAATTAATATAAAGTCAATCTTAAAACAAATTAAGTTCATTTAAGGCTTCCCATCAAAAATTTAACAGAAAATACTATTTAACTTAAGAACTGATAAGAGTGTAAAAAACAATTTATTTTCTCATCAAGATCAAGATTTTGAATTTTTAAATCTATTTAATATTACATTTCAAATCATCATATTTCTACATTTAACCAATATTAGAGGACAATGAATTTTTACAATGCCTGGAATATGGGTAAGAAAACAGTTAAAAGTAATGAACAGGAGGACCTAACTTCCTTGTAAAATTTAGGAAATATTTCTTCATTTCAAGAGATTTCAATACTAGCTTTATATATCATTTGGCTTAGGTAGTGGCATGGCAACGGAACACCAACACATAGCCAAGCACAGAATTTTATATATTAAATAATAGAAACAAAATTAGGGAGAGAGCAGGACAAAATTTAATGATCAATATGAAGCCCTACTATTGTGTGGATTAGTTTAATGATTTTCTGATTAACCCAGCACAGAAGAAGTTTCAATTATTAATCATTTTTTTAATGAACCAAACATCTTTAATTATTTTACACTCATCATAATAAAAATAAACTTTTTCAGTGGGACAGAATATTTTATTTCTTAGATTCTTTTGTAATTGCTGAACAAAGATAGTTTATATTTTATTGTGCAGGACATTATTCAATATTTATGAGGTTTCAGCTATCTAAAAACGGTCTTTCCTGCAGGTCGGGAGTAAACTAAGCAGAATTCCCTTGTGCTGGAATAACACACTGGTGACTTCATTTCAATTTGATTCCCTATTTTTCTTATAATAACAAGCCTTTTCCCTTAGGGGAAATCAGCTATTGAGGTTGTACTCATGATGGTTTTAACGAAAAGTTCTTCAAATATCCATCGACCCTTCCCAGGAGATGACGATTTATATATTGATCCCTTCTCTTTGAAATATAAAATATGCCTGTACTATAATGGATAATCAATTGCATTACTCAATGTTTATTCAAAATTATATAACTTGATCAGATTTGCAAAGAAGATCAGTTTTGATGAGAAAGCCTTTTAATTAAAGTTATTAAAAAATGAAATAAAGTAAAACTATAGATTACCTGTAAACATAATCTATAAAATAATTTAAAAATTATTATATTCACTTGTATGTATTTGAGAGAAAATCCTATTTCACTAAGATCATTGGTAGATAAGATTGCCAAATGAAAATAATTCAATTCAACCCCCCCCCCCACCCCAAAGAAATGCTAATCAATTTTTATTTCAAGCAAAGTAAGATATTCTTAATGTAAAGGCAAATACAAAATAGCAAATTACTTACAGATTGAAGGAGTTCATTTCAAAAATTCAAAACAGTATTTACCCCGTCACAGGAAATACTCTTAGAGTTTCATACCACTTTAAATATTTGAATGTTTTGAAGAAAATTAGTCCATAAGAATGTTATACCTATAATTTTAAATTATTTGAATAAAACATGATATATTAACGTATTTAGAAGATAATTTGATGTCCCATAAGAGACTGACCTAAGCAGGTGTAATAAGATAGACCCAAAAAAATATTATATATCAATTTATAGTGTGTAAATTATAACAATTAATTAAAAAAATTGACTATAAATTAAGTCAAGTTCAGTTATTAAACCTTTGATTACTTTAAAAGAAATCAAAAGATAGATATATCCAATCTTAAAGCACAGAAATCCCATAGCTTAATATAATAGAATGTAAAATTCCTGCAGTACAACAGTCTAGAGCAGGGGTCTCCAAACTACGGCCTGAGGGCCACATCCGGCCCGTGGATAGATTTTGTCCGGCCCGCGGAGAGCTAGCATTCTTGAAAACTCCTTTTAGAGAACATATTTTTTATGGCAAATTAAATTTAATTTACTGAAGTATTCTAATTTTATGTTGAATAATTATTAATATGACATCTACATTGATATGTCATGGGATAACTACTCGTAACTTTGTTGTAGGCTTATTGTTATTGTTTTTGTGATAAGTTGGATAAAGAAACACAGAATTGTAATGAGTAAAGACATGAATAATATGCAGAAAATTTAACTTCAGTACATAATAACTAACAAATTATTGAAATGAATCCAACTAACATTTTATACATTTTAAATAAAAACATAACTTATAACAAGCATAATAAGATATGAAATACTAATGAGATTTATGTAATTGAGATTTTCCACTGACAATAGCTTGTAGTTGTGGACTAATTTTACTTGTACCAATTATTAAAAGATATTTAAGATGCTCATCAGTTAATTTAGATCTGTAAACATTTTTTGTGTACTTCATTTTGAAGAAGGTCTTCTCACACAAATAAGTAGTACCAAAAACAGAAAACAGCCCACGAGCAAATTTATGCAAATTATCAAATTGTGTCAGTGGAAGACTCTTATAAAATTCCAACAAAGATGAGTTTTTATATATGTTCATATATAAAAGTGCTTATTTATATCACTGCACTGTAGATCAATCATTTCCATTTGAAGTTCCGGGTTTTGGCCCTCGGAACTTACTGGAGTAATCAGTATGGCCCTAAGGCTGGAAAGTTTGGAGACCCCTGGTCTAGAGCATAGCTCACGAGGAGACTCCCCAAAAAAGTTTACACAACACAATGACTTGCAGGTATGTTGGTGAAAATAATTGTGAATCATTTCAGATTCATTCTTGATATAGAGAAATGCACAACAAAAATAAAATGAAGTGTAGGTCAAAAATGTAACCCTATACTCTATCTCACAATCAATATCATAGGGACTTCATCATTCTGCAATTTTTATTTTTTTCCCTTTTTCTAATAATAAATTGAATTAAATCTAATATTTTTCATTCATTTCATTAGAAACAATATATAGTCACATAACAAAATAATCCAATAAAACAATTACATTTAAGACATTTTGGTGCAGAGAAATATTAGCGACAATTTGAATTCCTCTTCATGGCCAAAATATATGAAGAATTAGTTGGTAATTGGCAAATAACCCTTGCAAAAAATGAATAAGAGGAAAATATTTAAAACAACTCAGAAATCTTCATAAGTTATATCATTTATAAAATTCTAAATTTAATTGGTAGATGATCTCCCAGTCAAAACATATTTTGAACAAAAACGAAAGCATGCTGATATAGGCAATTCTATGCTGACAAATATAGACAATTCTAAAATAAGCATTAACATTATGAAATATGATTTTCTCATCAATCTGTAACATACAGGCATATAATAATATAAATTTACATTACCTCTTAGGAAAGCCCTATTGTAGTTCCAACTCAATATTAATAGCAAACTTCTTATATTGTATTAATAACAAAGAAAAAACAATACTCAGAGGGGGGAGTGAGTTTTTATGAATGATACTTTGGAAAGAAAATTTAGTAAGAAAAAAAAATGAAAAGCAAAGAATATTAAAAATAAAATAAAAAACAAACAAAATAGAGAGAACAAAAATTAATGGTAAAATGAATCAAGAGACCGAGTCTCACCGTTGTTTCTTTTGAGGCACCTCAACAGTTTCACTTAAACACATCTCTGTGGGATGGGTGCCTCTGAAAAAAACAGATCCACTCATTAGATTGACAAAAATAAAAATGATTGATGCCCTTGATAATTGTCTTAACTTTATTTAGTATGTACCTGCCCATTAATCAGCCTTGTAACACTAGAGAAGAGGAACCTTATATTTGGTTTGCAAGTGCTGACTTATATTCAACGTTAAAAATATTTGTGATTCATACCTGCTAAATCACTGAAAAAATTTCTTAATAACGATTATAATTGTCATAGTGGTCCAGTTCATTGGCTATCACAGCAGATTTCATCTTCATGAATCTTCCAATAATCTTAAATATATACATTTCTCATCTGCTTGAAAGAAGTTTTATAATTCTAAAATAAGCTTATTTTAAAGTACTGTAAGCACAATACTGTGTATTTAGCTGCTGCAGGTAACAAATTTAGACCAATAACTCTCTAAATACAGTGAAATTTCCCACAGGCATATTACTGTTATGTGTAACTTTTCTAATATATCATTTCATATGCCTGGTGAAATACCTCTTATTTTACTCAAAGAATAATGAAAATCTAGAATAACTATATCCTTTTAAATTAAATATTGAATTTTTAAATGGTTCAATAATGGAAGTAGCCTATATTGATATCACATTGGAAACTAAGTCTAATCAGTACTATTATTTATGAACTTTTGGCCCTAGTGGCATATACAGTTTCCATAGTTAAATTTTCCAATATTTGTTTGGATAAAAAAAACAATCCCATTTAATTGCACACAGAATTGTTTACTGTATAAATTGTATAGCAGGTTGCTATTGTTACCTCTTGTTTCAGAGAGTGAGAGGCCTTTCTATTGAAGAATCAATAGAATATTACAAGGCACTTAATAAAATGTCTCCCTTACTATAAGACCTAGTAGTTATTCAGGAAGCACTGAGTACTGAAGTTAATTTTACAAGTTTTATAATTAAATATGATATGAAGAGCTTTCACGCAACAAACATATATAAAACAATCTCATTACTTACTGTAATTTTCTGGAAATTTAAAGACTAAATTTAACAGTTTTTACTACCTTTTACAGAGTAAAAAAGGTATTGTACTAACAAAATTTTTGCGATTTTCAGATTTTAAAGGAATAGTCCTTTTTGAATAGTTTCGGTGAGTCATTGTACATATTGTATAGCACAAAAACTATAAGCCTTATAATGTTTAGATTTCATATTTAGGACTGAAGTACCATCTAGTTGTGCACATCCCCTTTTATCACAGACTAAGGGGGCAAGGGGGATAAAAAGGGAGAGGGGGTAGGCAGAAATAAAAAAATTCTTATATTAGAGATATAAAAAATTAGAACAGAACCATTTTTGCTTATCATGGAAAGGTCTATAAATTATGATGAATGACACGTTTTGATCTGATGTATTGGAGCGGATATATGAAGTACATCAAAACATTTTGTTTATTTCATTTACTTGGAGTACAAGGATGTCATGTGGTGACCAAATCAGTTTTTTTTTTTTGTTTTTGTATTTGGTAAACTAAACATTTCAATGATGGAATTATGCTTGTTGGATCTTGAACTAACAAAATTGCTTCACATCCTACCATAAACAAAGAAATATTAAGGCAGAACAAAAAATCTTAAAGAAACCTACAGAAATTGATGTTTTTGGAAAGCATTAACAATGTAAATTATTGTTGGCTTTGTAGTTGATTATCGAATGTATCTAGATGATCTTTTTTTCATTACATTTCATCGCATGATTACTGTCCAATAACATATATTACTTAATAAAGTATCTTATATATACACATACACACACACAAACACAGGTAGGTGTTTTTCCCCTTGACTCACCACATTATAACAATGGTCTAGCTAGCAGCATATTTTTACCTTCAATAGCAAATTGAGCATGGAGCCTGGTCTACTCAACAGCCCTTCTCCATTTATTTCAATTGGCAGCCAATGTGATGGAAATTCTCGTGTTGGAAAATTCATTGATACATTTCTTTTAGATATTCCATATATCCTATATTCATTACACATTCATGGTTCCTCTAGACATCAGTTCCAGGAACACGGGAAACCCAATTTTCTATTGGATTTGTACAAATCTGGATATTGATGTTATTATGAAGTGTGTATGTAGACCTCATTATTTAGTGAAAGTAGAGATTATCACCAGCAATACCGAATGTGGCAGCAGTTTCCTTTCAAACCTGTCAATACACACAGTCTTCCTAAGTAGCCACAATTTACATGCATAAGTTCGAATGAGCCAGATAAAATTAATGCATTCTCACTGGGGATCCCAAGAGCTCTGTCCTGGAAAAGTGTGATTAACTGGCAGCTGTGACTCAAAATTGACTCATATCCCTCATCTGGTACATCATTATTTGTGGATTCAATATATATGAAAATTTTTAGACACATGAACCTTACTATGACTCTACCAAAGATATAAAGCTGTTGTGGACAGACTGATATCATATGCACTCTCAGGACAAAAAACTGAATTTTTCTCCTTGACTGGACAGACCACTCATCTATGGCTTGGCCACACTCGAAAGAACTAGGGGCGTGGCTGGAGGGGAGGCAGCCTTCCCCACTACTCCTTATTACGCTATTTTTAAATTATCCAATTTTAATTTTCTTCTTTTGTTCGGTCTTTTTACCCTCCGGAGTTGTAAACAAACATTTTGTAGCACTAGGACCCTGCATGTTCTTATTTCCTTCAGCTATAATATGTTTGATTGGTAGCTATATTTAAGTTTATGCTTCTCTTTTAGCTTTCTTAAATATTCAGCTATATTAAACAGTATTTGCCAAACTTGATGACAACGAGACTCGATGCCAAAAGTCCCGACATAATTACTGTAATAACGTAACTAGAATTCTATTGATGTAAACACGCTGCACTTTGAGGGGGAATGAAGATAAGGGTGGGAGATGTGCGAGGGGTATCAGAGAACATGCATGTACCAAGCCTAGGTCTTTTGAGTGTGGTACATCTGTAGTCTTGTAATCTTATAAAACATTTTGCCTTGAGTTTCTAATCCTGCTCTTCTGGTAATTATGGGTGAGAAAGTTAAAAGAAGTGCAATCAAATTTTCTTGCCGCTACCATGAATGTATATACTAATTTCTTAACAACTTTAAGAGAGTTTGAGAGGAGATTTACTTAGACATTTTTTAAGCAATTTCATCTTGGAAAAAGAGATTAAAAAAAAACTTTTTTTCATGTTCATATATTTTTTATGCATGACTGAGAATGGTCTAAAGAAAAATATGAATAAAGTACAATGAAATACTGTTTTATATGAACAAATAAATTTCATTATGCTAGAGAGCCTCAAGATATATTAAGGAAATCAAAAGCTGAGGGAAAGGATTCAGTGAGGGGACTAAATTCTGTCTAGGTGAGCAAAATCTCTCAGAATTATTGAAGACTGCAGGAGATGCCACTACCACAAACAGAGTAGGGGGAAGAATAAGTTCATAGAAAGGGAACCAAATTGAAATATGAAAATTATAAAACCATAGTACTTCTTTTCACTGCTTATGAACATATCTTTTTATTTATTGCCAATACTTGGCCCAAGGCTGGTTGACCACAGATCATCATATCAATGATTTCTGATAGTGTAAGGAAGGCTCAAATTGCTGGACTTAAGACAAAGTGATTCATTATCTTACCTTTAGTGCTTAACCTCATCCTAGACATGACAATTCAAAAACTAAGGACAAACCTTGGCGGTAGCATATATACAGATGCACATAGACCATAAGTTATTGATGATAGGTAGAAATGTAGAATTAGTGGATGGTGCTCTGCAAGTTTACTTCAGCAGCACGAGACCTCCATGTAAAAATAGAAAAGATGAAATACATGAGAACCTCTAGACAGACTGAAGACTGGTGGCCCAATCAAAATGTTGCTGATGTTTCCTAGTCGTAGTTTGTTTAATTAAAAACTCAACTTTTATATCTGCTTTCACACTACTGTTTTCTGTAACTATCACTGATAACAGGCTATAACTGGAGTGATAGTTAAAGAAAACAATAGTGTGGAACCAGATATAAAAGCCAGAATGGTCGCAGGGACCAGGTGCTACTATGTCTCAAAAAGCTATTTTCATAAATAAAACAGTCATCAAACCAATAGTTGTTATAGGAGTAAGATGTGGACTCTCTTCACAAAGGAAAACTGTGAGCCCTCGGATCCCCTTAGGGCCTTGAGAGAAAAGAATCCTAAGAATGATTTTTGAAATTGTAAGAGAGACCATAGATAGCGTACCAGAAAAAATTCCAAGCCGATGGAGTTGAATGAAAACATTACATTATCAGTGCTATTAAGAAGGACAGATTGTGCTGGTTGGCCTATTCAGAAAATTATTGTATGGGAGGATTTGTGGAGCCTAGCAGAGAATACACGAAACTGTTTTAAGATAGTAATGGAGGACCAGGTTCAGCATGGTAGGCATAGAGACCATGGTAGTTAGTAATAAATCAGGTCTTTCAGAGAGAAAATCATAAAAATGATTCATATTGATTACATATTTTAAAACTGTAAAAGCTTGTATAAAATAAAAAATGTTATAATACACTCATGGTCATTTTCCGATATTCATTTTACAAAGTTCATAGAATATTTAGGAACACGAATAATTTCAGTCAATGGAACCAGGAGTAACTATTTACTCCTTAAATTGTAATATAGTAAAATTATTCGCATACTTGAATAAATCATTGAATTACAACCTGCCTAAATACACTCAAAGTTATAATTTAACTTTTGAATTTTCCAAGGAGCAAATGTTTTCTCACTGTATTTTTGCCCCCATAATCCATAGGAAAAATTGAGTTAAGTAAGTAAAAGCAAAAATATTGTAATGCTTGGTGGAAGTACGACAGATAGCATGGGCAGCTTTAAGTTTGCTTAGAAATTGCTATTAAAGCAAATTACATGATTCAATACAAATTTAAATAAGTGTAGACTCAATCTCTGAGAATGGTGAATTAAAAGGAAAAAAAATTATGCCCTTCATGGAGTATTTTTTTTTTTCAATAAAAAATTAAATTAAAACATAAAAACATTAATAATAAATGTTTCACAATTATTTATGAAGTTTATGAAACTAAATGAAAAAGATATATTTTTTCTATATTATGATAATGACATGCTATACAAGAGTGAAAATAGTTAAAGAGCTTTTATATCCTCACCTTCAGGGGTTACCACGAATACACAGGTATATAGGCTTTTTAAAGTTTATTGATGGGTGACTGTATTTCATAATAAGGTTGAGAAAATATCCAATTGAAAGCTACCAGCTTATTAAAAAAAAAATAATAATTTCAATACATGAAAAATTTGTTTAAATGCTAGAACAGTAATCCATGTTCAGTGTCTATACTGGTGTACCCTCAGGCAACATGTGATGAGTATAAACAGGAAGTCCTGTTATTCACAAAGAGAAAAGGGAAGGAAGGTGGCTTAAGAGCATGGAATGGTTTTCCATTGCCATCATATGAGAAAATCCAACAGTCAAAATATAAGAATGAATGAAGAGAATTTCATTCAAGGACTGAATTGTTAGAGCCATCCCAATATAGCATAAATAGTGATGAACATATTGCTACTGCGCACATTCTATGGTTAAAGTTAATATTTTTGTAATAGATGCAACAATATACAATATGAAATCTGCCAAATGACCGATAAATAATGTTCTAAGACATTTTTTTATTAGATAGATTGGAATGGACTATCTCTTTCAAATGAAATAATTTTAAATAAAGTGTAAGACAATTTTTTGTTTACTCAATTTGATAGCATTCAAAGAAGTCATCTGGATGTTTTATTCTTAAAACATTGTTTATTTAATAGCTTCTTTATAAAAATTCACAACTCGTTTTTGGAAGGAAAACTGCTTTCTAAAATATAGTGTCTTTTGGCCAAAAGAGTACTCGTAAGATTGTTACAATTACCTTTCCCCTTATTTTCTCATACACAACAACAAATTGATAATGTTAATAGATAATAATTCGTAAAACCTAAATACACAATTTTCAAAGGAAATACTAACCACGGCTGTACCAACTTCACAGATTTTATGATAAGTAACCCCTGTAAATGATGAGGATATATTGAAGTACTATTTTGTAGAAAAAATTGAAGTACCATTATTTTGTAGAACCACTAAGGTTGTAACACTATTGTCAGAGCCTAAGTGAATAAATAATACATTAATAACTAAATATTAATCAATCCAAGACATAAGGGTCAGCCTATGCTATATGCTGGAACGAAGTGAGGACTTCAATCAAGGAAGATAGATGTAACAAATGTTTTAAGACATACATTTTCTATCGTCCTAAAAATGAGTGCCTCTTATGGCTGATCTGTTGAAACATACAAATAAATATAAACATAACATAAAATTAAAGAAAACAAGAAATATATAGAGACAAAATCATTTACTGAGTTGCCAACTGAAACTGTAATAGGACCATTCATAAAAGAAGTCAATTAAAATAACTTCTTTAAAATTGTGGTTTATTTTAACTTGCAGAACTAATAATACTTATGGCATTGAAGTTGTTTAAAGTAAAAAAAAAAAAAAAAAAAAAGAAGAAGCCAAAAGCCAGCACATTACCTCCCAAAAAGGCTGAGAACTTAAGGGCTGAAGAAGGGCGTTATAAACATGGGCATCATTTCCCCTCTTATTGTTGTCAACCTCCATGTCTCACCCCTATAGAGACTATACACTATCCTCTAGATCATAATATCAGCAATGTTGAGCAAATAAAAATAAAGTTTTAAATAACAGTAGCTTATTATATATGAAATTCCTTACATGCAGTGTCACTCATCTATGACCTCTAATAATTATGCCACAGGAAAACCTTCACTTATAACTATTCTGAACAAGTACAACATAAAATATGTTATTATGAGCTTAATATTTAAAACATAAATGTCCAAACTTTTACCTTTGATTAATGAGTAGGAATCCTTCAGCTTTACCTACTTCTTAAACAAAATGTAAACCTTATCTTTTAAGTGATTGAAACACTACTAAGGATAGTTAAAACACTTAATGAATTCATTGGTATGGTCTGTCTTAAACTTAAGTACTATATATTAAAGGTCATGCTCATGAACTAAGTTTAATTCATCTTATTATAGTTGAAAAGCCAAAGATGAGCAAGACTCGAATCACCTACTGTACATATTCTCCCAATAGTTAAATTTAAAATGACCTGGTGATTGTGGACCTCACTGTCATACATTTCAATTAAAAACTCACAATTATTTACAACTTAAAAGCCCAAAGAAGACCAATGAATCATCACTAGAAAATATAGATTCCTTTGGTCGAACTTTTTTTGACTATAAAAAAGGTCCTCAACTTTTATTGAGCAACTAATTAATTAAGGGAAAGATACCTTTACCACTGAAATTTTAAATGCCCATAAATATTATCAGTTTATGTTTGAATTTAGGTATTATTTTTGAACTAGATAACTTAAAAATTAATTATTTAATGAGACATTATTGTTTGATTTGATCTTATGCGTGTTATGTGCAGAATGCTATGAAATATACAAATAAATGTCAAAGGTTTCTTTTGCATCCTGTTTTATTTTATTATTATTTTAAGTTTAGTGAACTCTATGACTAAAGAGCCATACAGCATACCTCCTTTAATAGTAAGTTTTACACTTTAAATGTCAATGGAAGTAAGATTCCTATACTAGTACCAGGTGAAGTTAGTAGTTGCTACTAAAGACTAAGCCTCATTACTGTTACTAAGAGCAAGAAAGTCCTGGAAATGACAAAGAAGGACCAAAAGAAATGGATCATGATCACCCGAACATTTCATTCATAGCTTAAAAATTTATTTTAAACAATTTTGTAGTCTCATACTTTGATTGTTTCTCAAAAGGAGATTTTAATTCATTGATATATTTTGGTAATTATTTAGAATTTATATTTCCTTCCTGTGTGAATATAAACAAATCTTAGCAGGGACAAAGAAAACATTTTCAAAAGCACTTGCTTCATTTCAAGATGGATTAAAAAAAAAAAACCTAAAACAAATACATGAATACTTCCGAAGAAAGATTATAAAAGAAAGGAGTAATGTCCATAAGGTAAGCAATTAATAAGCCATAAATGCAGTACAAGGCAACCAAAGTTAAACAAATTTAAATTACAAGATGAAGCTTACATAAAAAAAAAAAAAAAAAAATTAAATTAGCAGCGACTACTTACTACTGATCAAAATCTAACAAAAGAGTATAAAGAAGTACGACAGGGCCTACCACCAAGGAGGAATGAATACAAATATATAGCTTAATGAGCATTATGCTCTAATGGGCTAAATAGTGCATTCCAGTTTTTGAGTAATTTAATACACTGAAAAGTGATTCTATTTATTGGTTTCCTAGATTCAGTTGAATTATAAATTTCAGTTTTGGCAGGCCTAACAACGCTCTTGCAAAGACATGGTAGCAGAGAAGAGGCTTTATATGCTTACACAATATTTATAGCATTGTTACAAAAAGATCTTGATCTTTTAGTAAGAAAGAGCATATAGTAGATTTTCAGGCATTTCTAAGAGCTTAAGCGCTACAGAGAGGAATATAGATAAAGGAGCAAAAAGGAATGATACGTGATAGTCAAATAGATTTAAGATGCAAAAGGTCATAAAAGATGAAAATAAGGAAGATGTGACTGAGAGGCTTTACAGAGAAAATACTAGTAGTTGAGGTCTGAAAATATCGTGTCTGGAAAGAACAATTCAATCGTACCTAGGACATTATGAATTATAGTACCCAATTACAAATGTATGAGAGAATAATATATTCGATTGTCCGGAAAATAATGCAGGTTTTTAGGTTTTCAAAAATCTGAAATACCCCTCTATGTAATAAACTTTTTACGTTCGCTAGGTTATTTAATTGTATGAATGTCAAGACTTTTTAATTTACTTCCAAAAGAAAATGTATGTTTACTTCTGTATTATTTTGCAACTTGGAAATAGTTCAAGATGTTAAAGAGTGATTTTCGTATAATTTTATTTTGCAAGTTTAAACTCAACCAGAATGGGGTCCAAAGGCTAGGAACATCATTGAAGTGTGGGCCAAAGGCAATATTATTGAGTCCACCTTTCAACAGGCATTCAAAATAATCCGGCCTGGAAGACGATGATGATGTTCTGTGAGCTATGGAAGAAGAAAATTCCAAACAACTGTTCGAGAACTTGTAGGGTAACTTGATGTAAACCAATGGACCATGATTGTCAATGACCATCTCAAGGCAATTGGAAAGGTGAAAAGTCCTTCATGCAGAGGGCTGCATAATCTAAGCAGTTTCCCAAATGCTGATATAACACACAGGTGTTCTTATCTTATCACATATTCTCTCTTTCTATGAAAAAAACAATGATAAAAGGGTTGGGGGAGGGGAGGCTATTGAAGGCTGAAAACAAGAAAGTACAAATAACTCGTTTTAATACTTGAATGAAAAAATGTATAAAGCAACACCTGAAGAGCACCAATAGCTTAACAAGATTGGTTATTTCTTACATTTTGCGATATGACTCATAATAAGGGAGATATTTTGAATTTTCAAATTTCCCCCTTCTATTTCAGCCATTAACTAATATGATCTGTAGTGTGTAATGATACAGTTAAATATCGAGTATGTTATAGAAGAAATATTTTTGATTCGTATCTGCAAAATCTTAATTGATGGCATCATCACACTAAGTAATTGCATGTTCTCACATAGTAAACATTCAATGAAAACAATATTTGGTATTTAAGCTAGCAATAAAATGTTTCGTGATATAACAGCGTTTGCTAATAGGACATGAGTCGGAGTGGGGGTTTACTGAAGACTAAAATCTGTAAAATGCAAATATCTATGTTAATATTTAAGATAGAGAATAAATGTACATAACAATATTTATAGTACATTTAATTTGCAAGATTGGTTCCATACAATTTTTCGATCCGACACATAATAATGGAGATATTAAGCATTTTTGAAATCCACCCCCTCCCACTGGTCGAATTCAGCCATTAACGAACTTTATCTTTAGTTTTACATAAAATTTTTAAATATCGAGTTAGATAATGATCAAACAAAAATTGCGACCCACCAGGTAAACGTGAAAAAAGCAAGTAAGTTAGGTTTGATACATATAAACAACTGCAAAAAAATCAGATGTGAAATTTATGACACACTTCTCTGCCAAAACAACAATACATTTCTGTCTGTAATTGTTACTTTTGATAAAAAGTGGATCCTCTATTCTAACAGCAAATGATCTGGACAGTGGCTGACAAAAGAAAAGCATCAAATTATTTCGATTAATAAAAACAGGTATAAATAATTTTTTTTTTTTTTTTAAACCACAATTCTGCTGTATTTTCTGGACAACCCAATCATTTCTTTCTAAATCATAAAATATAATTAAATAAAGAGGTTTTGGAAGTTAGCTATAAAATCATAATGATGGAATATAGGGACAATGAGTTTATGTATATCATTAAAACTGTTATACAATACTTCATTGTTGTTATTATTTCAATAGTAGACTATAATAAGATATTCCTGTATGTATCCCAGAGTAATATAAAATTATAAATATATTTCATAAGAAAAATTCTTGTCGTCATCAGGATTAACTGTAATTCACAAGCACATTCCCAATGAACTGAAAGTAGCCTGTAGAAATACCAGTTGGTAATAGGTAGATTCAAATTTATTCAGTTCTTTTACTAGTTTTTCCGGAAATACCGAGAAATGAACTTATCTCAAAATGAGAGTAGAAGAAACCTTTTTTTTTTGTCTCCTCTAAAGGTTTTTTTATAAGAGCCCCTCCTTTAACTCTCAGGTTTACCATGCTATAGCTGGGCAAAAAACTGAAGGTAAACTGATCTGAGATCTTAAGGTAAAACCTGAATTTTTATACACGTTTACTCAGATTTTTATTTCTCATTCTCGTTCACCTGCCTTTTACAGAATTTTTAATGCTATGAAAATTGAATGCACATTAAACTGTATGACAGTTTGAAACTAACTCTAAGCCTTAACATTAGAATGAGTTCCCCTAGCTCATTTCTAGAACTGTTTTACAAGCAAAAATGCTCTTTATCACAATTTAACATACAGGAATTATGCCACACTTGTAAAGAGCTAGAGATACACATTCAATAATTGTTTATATTGTGGATCTAAGCTGAGTATAATTGATAAGTGCAAGTTGCCAAGAACACTAACAATGACATATATACCTACTAGTTTTTCTATGCATGTCCAAATTAAAATATATTAATTATAGTCAAATAAAAACTTTATACATACAAATCTATCCATAAATGCAAATAAAGTAAGTTGCCTTGCCATACAACAGGTGTGTGCTATGAATAAAACAATTTTCGTGATCTATTAATTATATTCATAGTATTTCCATACCTAGCCTATAAGACAACCTCTATTGGAGGACAACTGTTACCCGTCTATTTCAAACTGTAAGAAATTATTTACCCTTTATTTAGGTTGGATCATTCAGGATTTTTGTTTGAAAAGTATTATTTATTAATGTCCACTTTATTCTTCCATGAATAATAGGGATGAGGCAATTACCACCTACTTCTAGCCAAAGTAGGATTAAGAATTTTATTTAGTGAGTTCATTTATATATAACTGAGGATAAAATATATAAGTGAGGATAGAACTAACAAATCTCAGTCCACCAAGTGAATTAAGAAACATGTTTTAACAATGGTAATCCTGAGCCCTGAATTTTGTTATTACAGCAAAGGTAAAGGACCTACTAAAAATTTGCTAATAAATAAATGTGGATCTTGAATTAGTTCTAGTGAAACTATAAAGCATTTCTAATAATTGCCAATCAAATTAATAAAATAAAATAAAACTTGTACATTCAATATAGATCTAAAATTTAACCTAACACGAATGTTTAGAATAAGAGAATTAATTATCATAAAGAAGAAAATTGACTAATTATCATATCTATTAGGGTTACCATTTTTGGAAAAATAATTAAATCAGGAGGATGGTTTTATTTTTAGTGTTATTTTTCTCTTAATCAAGTTGAATTAAATTGAAGTAAAAAAAAAGATGAAGCTTCATGTTCTCTTCCTTCATTACCCTTTTAAATACTTCAAAATATAATTTAAATGAACTCTTTAAAGGGATTAAATTAATAATGTTACAACTGAATCCTTGTAGGCTGCAAGACAAATATAAGATTTGAGAGTTCTGATTAAACAAATTTAGACTTACAGTAAACACATATACAATTCAGATAAAAGAATATTTTAAGTACTAGAAAAACATAAGGTTATAAAATGTGAGAAACTAAGGAAGAATAAGTAATACACCTGAAATAAAGAGAACTGGAATAGGTTTTCCTGTTAGTTAACATTCAGCCAATGGTATAGCCTCTATAGTGTGTCCCCCCTCTCATCTCTAACATCATTGTTTCCATGTTTTATAAGCTTACTGCCCCATACTCACCCAAACCACGAGCTGCTACATCAGTAGCGACAAGGATGTTCACACGTCCAGACCGGAAATCTGATATTAAAAAATAATATAAGACTAATATAAATTTGTATACATGCATAATAAATATTTTCATTTCAATTTATGTATTACTTGAACTGGGGTTTTAAAGATGGTTAAAAGGAATGAAAGATCAAGTAAAATATACAGCTCACTATATTGATGTTGCATTAAGGAGACTTGAGAAAGGTAACAAAAAGAATTATGATTGAGAAATTCATCTCAAGGTGTATACTTAAAAAAAGCAACAGCACCAAAACACAATAGATGTGAGTCCTATTACGTTACAATTTCATTATTTTAAACAGTCTGTAAATCCCCAGTGATAGTTCTTTGTAAGAGTAGTTTAATTCAATATTACTTATTTAATAAATTGTTTTTTTTGGCAACAAATAAATAATATATAAATTCAATCTAGTTTCCTACTGCATCTTATATCAAAGATAAAAATATCTGAATTCCGAATTATTATAATTAAATCAGTGATAACTCCAATCGTAAAATGCATGGTTCATGTCATAATAACCCAATTATAAAATGATACTCACCATTGAGGACCATATCACGATCTTGTTGTGATTTATCACCATGTATGCCACTAGCTTTCCACCTGAAAATTAAAAAAAAAATAGTCTAGATTCAATAACAAATCCTATATAGACGTACCCAAGGCCAAAAAAAAAAAAGAAGAAAAATTTAAATAAGGAAATTCTTAACCTTTAGTTCAAATGTATTACAAATATCACACCATTAATAACTAAATGACCCCAAAACACCTTTATAATTAGGTTTGAAAATAATAGAATTTTGCTAATAATAATATAAAAAAATACTCAGACATTCTTTTACTTCAATGACCAGAGATTGGGGTCAGTGAATTAAGGTTGACAGAGTGGGCATGATCAAGAACCCATGGGGCTATAAAATATATATTTAAAACATCAATTATTGTCTCATTACTCCTATCAAATAGAATAGAATATCTAAATATAGTCTTGCCTGTTTTTGAAAAATAGAATATATTAGTATACCAGTAGTATACATTGAAGGGAGACTAAATCAACATTTAAGGGTTGAAAGGATAGGATTTTTCACTCATAAAGTATTTTAAGTATTTAGGTGCTGGTGTAAATTCATACCAGCTAATTGAATTTTCTATTCCCACATATATCACACGGGCTTAGCATTCGACTCATAGCATTCAATGTCATTAATAATTGTTTAAAATTCTTGAATTGCTAAGGCTAAAATTTCAATAACCTCATTTGAAAAAGATTATAAATAAAATCTATGGATTTTTATCTATAATTCTTTTATAAGGTGTGTGCTATAATTCTCTTAAAAGCTGTGTGTGTGTGTGTGTGTGTATAAATTCCTACAAAATCTATGAATATAAATTTAAAAATAGCTACATCAAATTATGTTTTGTTCAAGAACAAGTTAAATACTATTATCCAGCTTTGTTTCACCTTTCTTCAATTGTCTTACTTTAAGCATATTTGTCACAGAAATTTTTCATAAGTTTAAACATGTGCTGTTCATTAAACATTTCTAGAATCAGTTTTCAATAAACATACAATAACCAGTAAATACTGGCATGTAAACTATTTCATTAGTATTGAATTTACAATAAAAATACTAGGAAGTCCCTATCCCTCAGTATTGAACTTAACCTCCAATAATTCTAAATTTCTACTTCTAAAGTACAAAATAAATAGTAGTATCATTGATGTTCAATTTACTACCGAATAAGTTAAGAAAAATTATGCACGATAAAGAATAAAGAAGCCTGCAAACAATTACTTCACAATTTACCATTAAATAATAACATAAAATAAATTAACTGTAATCGATGACACAATATTCATAAAATGTGATACAAGCAATGAATTAATAATAAAATTATGTCTATTGGGTTTATGAAATTCAAGAAAGGAGAATCAGGTGATGATGTTCGCCAACTCTCAGGGAGGAAAGTTGGCGACCATATCAAGGAGCTTATTTCTGAAAACCTTCAGATTATCACTTGGGAAATAGAAGAGGCTGGGACTATCGAATTCTACCATCCATGAAATTTGTTGGCGCATAGCTCCATTATTCGCCTTTCTGTTAGGATGCCGCATGAACTTACTGTGAAATTTAATGGGGTGTTTATCCACGTAAAATTTATTGCTCATATGACATGAAAAAGATTCAATGTTTTTAAACGTTTGATAATCGAAGGAAAAAAAATGGAATGTTTACAGCAATGCTGAAATATTTTAATCTGTTGCTAGTGGGATTGGAAGGGTGTTGTGTTCTATGGCCTACTGTATGAACAATAAACTCTGATAAATATTGTAGTCATGTTGAAAGCAAATCACATTTGCAAATCGGAGGCGTGATTTTCCACCATTATAATACCAGAACACAAATGTCTTTGAGCAGGAAGAAAATAATTGTACCGCATACAGCTCATACTTTTATTTGTTAAGTTCCCTCCAAAATTCCCTCTATCAAAATAACTTTAATTCTCTAGAAGACTGCAAAAAGCACCTGGATCAGTTTTTTGGTAATACAATTAGGACATTATAGGAAAATGTAATTATGAAACTTCCCAAAAGATGGGAGCTGGTTATCAAACAAAATGGTACTTATATGGTATATTAAACTTGGTTAATAGTATTCTTTATATTTTCCTTCATTTCCCCTGAAAATGTAAACTTTCCAAACAACCCAATAATAGAAAATAAACTACTTCTTAACAGATCCAAAAGAAACTTTGAAAAGGAGACCAGAAAATATTAATTTCATTTATTCTTATACCATCCATTATAGAATTTAAAGATGATAATGCTTAACTGATAATTGTTTAACTCTTCAAAATAGTGGACCAAAATTTCATGCACAAAGCTATTAAAAATTATGTTGGAGTGAGAGGAAAATTTGGATTAGCCTAAAAGTATTAAGATTGAGTTGTTCTTTAACACAAAGATAGTACTACAACTAATACGTAACTACAACAATAAATCATAAGCTAGTCTCAGAATATGAAAGTGAAAAGATGATATTTTTACCCTCTTCTATTGATAGTTCTAGTAATTTCATCAACACTCCTTTTTGTTTCAGTAAAAATTATAGTTTTTGATTCAGCTTCCTTACTGATGTCAGTCAACAGGTCACATAATCTGAAAAATGGTTATTATTCATAAATAATACACTTACGAAAATCTTTACAGCTAAGTATTCTAAAAAAAAATGAACCTTAAACAATCAAGGTATCCTCTATTATAAACAAGGAGCTACGAAGGTTTTGCATAATGAATAAATTATTAAATGAATTTCCTGATCCCCATGCTGAAATTGAGCATCTCATCCACTTAAAGGTCATGAGGAATCGGAGACACCACATTAATAACAATGCTAGTAGTCGGAAAGTATTACACTGTTTAAAGAACATATGGTGATTTTGTATTCTGTGCAGACATATCTTTTTCTAAATAAAAAAGATTGAATTGGTACAACAATTGTTTTTCTAAATGTTATTTATTCATAGCATTAGAAAAATAAAATAAAACAATGGTTAATCTGGGCGGGTTATCTAAGGGTATCATCATTTCCTGATCAGGATGAGACAAAGACAATTCTCTCCTTTCATTATTTTGCATAAAATCCTTTCCTTGGATATATGAAGTTTAAAATTAATTCAATTAAGAAGGAAATAAGAACATGAGCAACACATTAAGTATTAAAAGTAAAAGAAGTACACATACCTGTCACCACAATGAGGAATAAATACGGACTTAATTTTAATGTGCTAAGAGAGGGAATTGTAATAAATGACTGTATATAAATATAACACTAAATGAAGTTCCCACCAGAGTGCATCATTTATGATTAACAAATTCATGGCATTTGCCTCAGCTATGTGTTTTATTTCACCATTTTATTACTTGCGATATTAAGAGTTACAAAGAGAAATCAACATAGAATAGAAGAAATACACTGTCAATAAATGTGACAAGTTTTAATATATTTTATAGAGCTAACACAGCTCTTTATTATAAGACAGTAATGATTTTCTTAAAACCTCTCAATATTGTTACATCAATTTGTAATCAATTGTAAGATGTACATTTTTTAAATCAAGAGAAGAGCCAAACTTTCTAATATCACTTTATCAAAAGTAAAATATGCCTAGATAAAAATAAATGGAAACTAACTTGTCGGGTTTTTCGTATTCATCACAGATGTCAACAAACTGTTGGATGTTGTGATTGGCAGACAGTTCCAGTGAGCCAATGTTCAGTTGGATATAATTATGTAGGAACTCCTCAGCTAAATTACGAACTTCTTTTGGCCAAGTCGCTGACCACATAAGCACTTGCCTGTCAGGCTAATTCAAACCAAACAATCTTTTCAATTGAGGTTTAAAGACTCAAAAATATATTTAAAAATAATAATAATAATAATACAACATTATATATTTTTTAGCACCAACATAAGATAAAAGTCGCAATAAATTTTCCACAACTTTAAAAAAAAATAAAGTGAAAAAAAGAGAATAAGAAGATAATTTTAGAGTTAAGTAATTGAATAAATATTAGGGAAAAAATTGGATACATATTGATGGAATAAAAGTAACATGATAAGAAAGAGTCACAAAAACAGAAATTACCACCTGAACTGTTAAAAAACAGAATAATGCAGTACTATTAGATTGTGTTCAAAAATCAAGCAAATACTAATCATTTTTAGGATCAATAGCCCAGTGAAATTATTCATTTGAAGGCCTCTTATATGTATCTACCCATTGCTAGGTAAATTTACCTAGAGATAACAAAACTCATGGATGAAAGGAGGGCAAAATATGAGTTACACACAGTTTCATGGGGTAATTTTTTTGAAACCAAAAAACTACTATTTTATATATATATATATATATATATATATATATATATATATATTAATCCCTTTAAAGTAGAAATGACTTTAAATTTTAAAAATCTGATGAGGGCATCATATGATTTCCTTGTTTGTATTCCTATTAAGTAAAATAAATCAAATGATTAGTTCTATTTTTATTATAAATCTTTTCATGATCAATAAAAAAAGTCCATCATGCAGATTTCCCACGTGCTGGTATGACACACTATTGATCTCATATGAAAGTAGAAGTGGGTGTCTCTCACTACCCCTGTCTGAAGTAACAATCAAATATAAATATTCTCCTAGGTAAGATTGATGGACATTTAAAGAAATTTTTCAAAAATCGTGTCATGAGTACAACCTCAATATCTGATTTCCCAGAAGGGTAATCTGTTAAAAGGTTGTATAGATTTTCTCCTGTGCCTCTAATTGGTATGAAGAAATTTGATTTATTTTTTTTTTTTTGACCTTCTTTAACTCCCTTTACCATATAGTTATTTCAATCAAAAAGGGAGGTGCACCTAGACGTTACAACAATCCCAAATATGAGATTTCAACATTCTAGAAATTTTGGAGATTTGCTAGATAAGTACAATACTTCCTACAAGGAAGCAATAAATACATTTCATGAAATTATGTATGCAGTTTGAATTTCTGTTCAACTGTTTCAGTACGAAATAAATGCATTCTGGAAAAATCATTACCAATCATACACACAAATGAAGATATACAATTTGTATACTTACCCTTATTTGTTCAATAATTTTTCTAATTTGGGGTTCGAATCCCATGTCAAGCATTCGATCAGCTTCATCGAGCACTAAATATGTACAACGTTTAAGATTAGTTGTATTCTTCTCCAAGAAGTCTATAAGCCTCCCAGGAGTTGCAATAACTATTTCTACACCTCTTTCTAAGTCTCTGGCCTGAAAATAACAATTTGATTATATAGCTATTTTCAAAATACAAATAACATATATAATAAATATAACTATGAAATAGATTTCTGACTGCTGTAGTAAAAATATAATTAGGGGAAACTCACAAAAATGGATTTCTAAAAGCCACTTATATTCGGTAGGAAGAAAGTTCAAATGAGAGTAGAACTTAGAAACAAACTGTTCTCTTATTTAGTATTTAGAGCTTAGTGCTAATTAATTCCCACGTGTACCAAAAATTTGCATTTATCTCAAAAAGTAAAGGTTCAATGAGAACAATATTATTTATTTATGCTTCGAATAATGTGCTTCATAAAATAGCTTATTGCTAATATGACATGAGTAGGAGGGGGGGGGTTACTGAAGGCTGAAAACTATAAAATGCAAATATCTTGGTTTTGTTTGTTTATTATTATTTACATCCACTTTATGCTACTAGGCTAATCGGGACGGGTTATCTACAGGTTACCACCCTTTTCTAGCCTGCCAGGGTGGGCTCAAGGAGTTTATTTAGTGAGTCCGTCACTAAATAAATTTCTACTGCCCAGGGCGGGAATTGAACCCGCCACTCTAGGTCTACCACGCGAGATTGGGACCAACACCCTAACTCGCACGGCCAACCTGAGCCCTAAATATCTCGGTTAATAATGAAGATAGTGAAAATACGTACATAACAATATTTATAGAACATTACATTTACAATAAGAGTGATTTTATACAATTTTTTGAAAATCGTGTCTTAAGTACAACCTCAAATCTGATTTCCCTTAAGAATATTTAAGATTTATTTTTTAACTTATGGCAGTAAGAATATTGTCAGAAATTTATTCTCTTAAAAGCATAGACAAAAATATACAAATATATTCGTTTCCATGAAAATCAGAACTAACATGAACAAGGCAAACAAGGAACTTGATGAAGATAGACTAACTGCAGAAGACAATCTAACTCTTCTAATCAAGGAATCCTTGTTTATTGCAATAGCTACGCGGAGAGTCTAGTCGGAACATGTGTCAGAGAATGACATATGTCTAAAGCATTTAGCCACATTTCAACTATAGATGGGTATCATAATAAAAGAGCAAGTCAATTAAGAATAAATTCTCAAATAATAACAGTCTATAGAAGTACTCCAATAGAGAATCAATTTTTCTTCAATTACTTACCTGCCCTCCTTTAGGTGCTCCACCAAATATGCAAGTATTTCGCACAGATGTATGAGATCCAAAATCCGTAGCAACTTGTTGGATTTGCTGTGCAAGTTCTCGAGTTGGAGCAAGAATAAGGGCGATTGGACCATCTCGAGGTCGCAATCTTGGCTGATTATTAATATGAACAACAGCAGGGAGAATATACTAAAAAGAAACACAGACTAGTAAGTCTAAAGGAAAACAAATAATTAAAAGGACATATTTAGGGGCAAGACTCACTGCAAGAGTTTTTCCTGATCCTGTTTGGGCAATGCCAACCATATCTCTGCCACTTAAAGCTATCGGCCAACCTTGAGACTGAATTGGGGTCGGATCATCATAACCTTGTTTCCTGAAATATAAAATTATAATGAAGGTTTAAGCCACCTGGTTATTGTGTTTTCTTTTTTATATAGCTGGTTAACTAAAATGAAAAAAAAATTAGATCAGGTTAGTTATGTGAGTTAAGGCAACAATCTTAATAAACTTAGTATTAACCTAGGGTTCGATTCGCGGGCAATAGGAATTTATTTAGTGATGAACTCATAAAATAAAATCCTTAGTCCCCTGGCTAGAAAAGGGTGGTAAACTGTCGACAGACAACTCATCCTGATTTGCCTCAGTAGTACAAATGGGCATTAACAAATAACAATAAAAGCAAAATCGAAAGAAATAATAAAATACGAAATTAGAAAATTCCACTTAATATCCATTAATGTTAATAATTCTACACTAAAGAAATACTTTATATGTTTATTATTTTAAAATATAATTTATATTTTTGATATATTTCATTGGATAGCAAAGGGCAATTTTGATATAAATTCCAAACTCTCCAAAATTTTATTATGTCTAAAATGTTTTGTGCCTCTAAAAGAGAGCATCCATCCATAGGTGTATGTCTCCGTTGATTTCTCTTGAAGAATATAATTACTTACTAATTAATTAACTTACAGTACTTCAATCCAGCATAAGTTTAGTCTGGTAATGCATTTGGCTAAGCCAAGCTCCCTAATAAAGAGACTATTGTCAGGCTCATTTACCAGTTATGCCTGTCAGAAATCATTTTGGTCAGTTATGCCAATATGAATAAGCAATTTGCTTCACTTGTCAGAAGTAAAATTTAATTTAATTTTTCAGTTGTTTGTCAATACTTATAGAAGAAATTATTTTGCATATATTCACTTTTATCAGACTACTCTTTTCATACCTAGTAGTCTCTATAATTAATTTCCCTAAGAAAGGTATTTTTTATTATATTTAACACCAATGTACTATATTTTATTGGTTATTGAATTACCATTTATATTTATCAAATTAAGGTAAATATTTAATCAAGTTTGATTAAATGTCGTTTATTAATTTAGTGACCTCTTATGTCCATAGAACATAGCTGAATTCAGTTGTTCCGCTTTTTAAAACTATTTATGGTGAAATTGGATGACACATAATGCAGTAAAGGCTTGAGAAGTAACAGATATATAAAATGTAAAACCATTAGCTTACTTGACTTCATTCATGACGTAGTCTGGAAAATTTACTTCTTCAAATTTCATAATAGGTGGAGGGATTCGATCTCCTTTAATAGTAATTGACTTTTGTTCTCTAAAATTATCTATTTCTTCTTTTGACCTGGAAAAGGAAATAAGAAAGTCACATTTAAATAGTAAAGGTTCTTAATATTTATAAATATCAAAATATTCTTAATATGAGGAACTTCCGTCATCCTCAGAAAATTGGTTGAGCTGGGATAAAGCTAAATCCACTAAATGTCGACCATGAGAATTCATCTAGATGACTCAATAGTATTTATTGAATACTATAATAGTTATTGAATACTACTATAGACTGGCCACCAAGGTTTGAGGGGAAGGGCACATATGTGGTGACATGTACCCGGGAAGAATATCCTTAAACAATACCAGTTAAATAAAAAGCAATAATTTGGTCAATTGACCACATGTCACATTATTGAATAAAAATACACCTATAGAACATCACACGGTCAACCAACCCTGTAAACGTACGTAAAAGTTTATTGTACTAGATGTATGAATAATCTAGAATGCTGTCCAAAAATTATTTTAGTCCTAACTAAAAGATTTTTTCACAACTAATTCACACTATGAGAAAAACATGCTAGGAGGGTTCCGCAAAAAGCGAGGCTTTGCATGGGGTCAAAACTCATGAAATTTCAGCATGAACAACATTTTACAAACTTACAAAATGAAAAAATAATCTACCATTTTGAAAAAAAGGGCAAAACCTTATTGGATCCAAAAACAAATGATTTCTTTAGAAAGTTATTTTACAAAATATGAATAAATTTCGCTTCCTCCCTGAGATACTATAATCCTGTTTCAGTATTTAAAAAAAAAAGAAGGTATTCCCAAGCCTTCATGAATCTATTATTAAGTATTTTAACTGTCTATAATCAATAACAAAGGACATGTCAACAGAAATGCATACAGAACTCTTATATAGTGCCTAAATATTTACTGTAAAACATAAGGTGTCATGACATTTTGACTAAACTAATAATGAAATAACATTAAATTGTCCAAATAATTATAAAACCTCTTTAACTTCGCAGGCAGGGTGCATACAGGAATGACAATGTGGTGACAAAATTTCAAGGACTGACAACCTCTCTATTTTAAATATTGACTACTCGCCTTTGGCTGCACTCTTAGTTAATTTAATACACAACTTAAAGCTAACACCAATCCAAACTTTCAAACCTGTTTATTAATAGAGATATTCGAAAATTAAATTTACTCTACAAAGCTTTTAAACAACAAATTCTAATTAAATTGAATGATTGCTATATATATGCTATATTGGTAAAGTACCCAAGTTAAACAAGTAGAGTAAAGGTCAAGTGCATGTATACAGTAGTGGAAGGTTTAAATTTAATGTGAGTAAAATAACACAAGGATAAATCTCTTATCACTCAATAGAGACAACTCTTACCTAGCTAGAACATTCGGATGGGGTATATAAAAGTCTTTTTTAAATGGTTCCAGATTAGTCATGTTCCAGTTAGGCTTTCTAAGCCTTCCTCCAGGCTGTTTTCCTTTGAGACTTCCAAAGCCATCTCTTCGGTCAAAAGCAGGCCTAGGTGGAAAATCTCTTCCACCCCTGCCTCCACCACGTCCACCTCTGCCACCTCCACCGCCTCTCCCACCTCCACTACCTCTCCTGCTATCACGTCCGCCCATCCTAGAACCAAAATAATTGATACCAGTTAAATATCCTTCGAAGGTCTTATAAGACAGGGATGCAAAGTAAGCTAGGTTTACCTAAAAACTTTTATTGATCAACACAGCCAAAGAAGTACACTAATTACTCACTACAAGGACGATTTCGTAGTTGAACTCAATAACCCTGATTCCGAAAACTACAGCTTGAAAAGATAGCTTTAAATGCACACGATCCGGCAATTTCTTTCATTCAAATATAGTTCAAACATCCCTAAGAAAACACGACATGAAACAATGTAAAATGGCGAGAACAAGAGATTATAGAACTATATAGATGGCAGCACCTGGGAATCGAATGTTGTGTTTCAGTAAGTTAATAGAATTATACAATATTTGGTTTTTAAACATTTATCGTTGGATGCGATTGAGAGTAGAAATATCAACTGATAAAATTGCCCTAGCCATATTTTAATTATTTATTTAGCTATGAATATTATAAATTATTTACTCAATATTCTAGTCAACTTCCATAGAAGCCGAATCAAAAAGGAGCGTCTCCATTTTCTCACATAGTGAGAAAAGGCTTCTCTTGAGGAACTTATTATTTTCGACTCAAATTCTTCCCCATATTGTAGGAAAAGGTAAGAAATTCGTGGAAGTTTGGTTATAACGCGATCAAGTGCTGATTCGTCGAAATTTAACATTTGTGTCTACTGTGAGGGTTAGGAAGTCATAATGTTTTATTGTCTAGTTTTTACAGGCATGAAGACTCCGGTATTAAATTGTTGTGTAGTGATAACAAGTATAACAAATAAAAGTAGTTAAAAGTTTTTTTGAAGTAAAACCGCGAGTTAACATTATGCCGAGTTGTGGCAGCTTAAGAAAAGTAAAGTGTAAATTCCGAATGTGGAATGTGGTGTTAATCTGTTTACAACTTTTGCTTGGAGTGTAAGGTAAGACCCCGTTGCAACATAAACAAAATTTTAAGTGCCAACATCCGTATCCCCATGTAAATTTAAGTTATTGGTGATGTTAACATTGGGGAGTGTCAGTGTAAATATTAACTTATTGTCAACTAACATTCAGTCATTTTTAAAGTTCTTTTGCTTTGAGATAATTAATTTCAATAGTATATTTATGATGTTTTATAGCTTCATAATCTAATTATTTTCTTGTTGGTAACCTTTCAGATTGACTTCCGAGGCCAAATGGACTCGGACAGTTCACATGAAGGTGACGATCACCGTAATGACAATAATAAAAGAAGAAATTGGGAAAATCGTCAGAATAGTGATGTTTCTGATGATGAAAATTTTTCCCGGGGAGCCAAGTCTATTGATTCACCCCCTGAATCTCCTCCAAGAGGTGGAGGTAACCTAGACTCACCACCTGCATCCCCTGCTCAAGGTGTAGAGTCTCCACATTCGGTATATTCTGGTAGCCGGCGTAGTAGTGGAAGTAGTGATGGAACCGCAGACTTCCCACATAGCCCTGACTATGCTCCGCCTAAGACCCCTGAAAGCCCTGATAATGATGACAGTCAAAGTAGAGAACAAAGAACATTTTCAACGGAGAGAAATAATAGTCGTGAGCATAGTCCTAGTCCTAATCGAAGTAGGAGTGCCACTCCTGATTCTAATCCAGTGAGAGATGACAGGAGAAGTGAAAGTCCTCAAAGTAAATCACCGCAACCAAATACATTTGCCAGTCCAGAGAGTAATGGCAGTCGTAGAAGAGACAGTAGAGAACTTGAAAGCCCTGATGAACTACATCCTTTGAGTAGAGAACAAAGCCTCAGTCCTGAGCGACTAGATCACAGTGGTAATAGGAGTCCCAGCCCCAAGGAAAGGCGAACTAACAGTAATAATCAAAGTCCAAGCCCTAGTCACCCTAATAATAGGACTCCGGATCACGATAGCAGAAGTTTATCGCAGCGAGGTAGTCCAACTCATAGCCGAAGTTGTAGTCCGTCAGTTGAAAAAAATTGCCAAATAGCTAGTCCTGACAGTCAGTCATCCCAAAAACATTCTGGTGATTGGGAAAGATGTCGAAGCCCAAATGCAATTGGTCGTACCTCCAGTAAAGATGACAGCCCTAAAAGAAGGAAGCATCGTCATGGTTCTTCTAGTTCTAGTAGTAGTAGCAGCAGTGCTAGCCCTATTAGGACCGACAGCAGGCATGTTACAACTGCCCATCATATTCATAGCCCGGATAGAATACCACGAGAAAGAGATCGGTCAATTGATAGAAATTTAGATGATGACAGAAGCCGCTCATCGTCTCGTAGGAGTGGTCACATTCAGAAGAGAATAAATGATGAAAGCCCTGACAATGAAAATTGTAATAGAAAAGATGTACGTAACAGAAATAGAAGTAGTTCTCATAATCATGAAAGGCATAAGGTGAGTTATGGACGTCAAAGTCCTGATAGGCTGTCTGACTCAGATGGACATAGTAATATTTCATCTAATTCATCGATCGGTTCTCCTGCTACTCCAAAATCAAGGAGCCCTCAGATTAAACGGGGCAAACCTGACAAAGTGGAAATCAAGAGTCATGGTGAAGATCTTTCTGATGTCTCAGATGTAGAAAGCATTGGTTCTGTGTCTGACGAAGATCCGAAACCAGCTGAGACAAAAAAGGTATATTATTTTCAATACTATTCTATTGAGTTCTATTTTTATTCATAGTTGTCTCCTATCATTTAAGTAAACTATTTAGCAATTTATTTATATAGTATCATATAAAAAAAAAGTTACTATAATAATTTATTAGATTTTCCTTAACCACTATCCTTGAAGTGGGTTATTTTTATTTTATTAAGAAATCCTGGCATCAGCAGTTCTCACTAGCCTTTGGAGGTCATCATACTGCCTAGTAGTTTATTGGCAATGAAAGATTTAAGTAAACTTCCTTGTTCTTGATCTCATTTTTTATTTGAATAAAATTTGCAGCTTATTTGTTGTTTAAATTGTTATATTTATAATACTTTATAGTAATAAGTGTACATTTATTTTAATATATTTGTGTAATACAAGGATATTTAAACTAATGTAAATATAAATTATCTTATTAGTTTCCAACCCTATAATGTTAGGCTTCAAAGAAAGCTTCTTGTAGGAAGACTACCAATTAAATAAATCAGATCCTTAATCAAAATTATTTAAAAATATATATAAAATGAATGAAATCAGCTCTCTGGGTTATGTTTAATTATTAGTGTATTGAAGGTTCAATAATTGGAAATGGCATCAGTTTATTTATGAATTCAATATTTCCTGGTCTTTATAATAATATGCTCCAATCCAAATACTTAATTTCTAAAGATTTGAGCCCCCCCCCTATCCTATAGAAAATTTCACAAAAGCTAATGGTAGGCTGCATGCTTGTCTTTAGGCTATGCAATATTTTATAATGTGAAAATTATAATAAATCCACATTGACCAGGCAATTTAGATCTCTCTTTATATCAGTAATATTCAAAGATGGATAACATAATAAAATATTAGAGCAAGTTTTCATAAAATTAACCACCTATTTCATAATTAAAATGTGTTGTATTTCTAGGATGATTATATTCACCTTGTTTAATATTCGATCATATTCTTATACAGATCTCTTATCATATTCTCCCTTATTTCAGAAAACTGACTTTTTATTGCTTTTATGTCTTTTATTAATAAGACTTACTCATATGATACAGAAAAAAAATAGTTGTGAGCAATCATTTATTTCATTAAGGACTTCTTGGAGAGAACCGTCAAAGAGTATGTTTGTCCATAAATGAGTTCGTTTCAATAATATATATATATATATATATATATATATATATATATATATATATATATATGTATATATAAATTGTAACCTCTGTCTGTACATTGATTTTTTTCACGAAATTTCACGATACTTTTTCATTTCATATGTCATAGACACCATAACTGCATTTTGTTTCTTTCGTGTATGTTTGTTTGTTTGTTACCTTTTCACGCATTAACGGCTGAACCGAATTTTATGAAACTTGGTTTGTATATTACTACTAACCCAACTTAGACTATAGGCTATATTAATATTCTCTGAGACGAACGGGAGTGGGGGTTATAAGGGAAGCCTGAAATTAAAAATAGCGATATTTCGTTTCCTATTGGTTTTTCCGCAAATATGCACATGACAAAAGTAGTTTATTTTTTTATTTGAAGTAACGTTTGTTATATTCACTTTTATCTTATAACAAAGTATAAACAAGATATACGCTACAACCTATAGCGGAAATGAAAAATTTTATTTGGCACAAAAGACTCAACCGAACTAAATAAAACTCGGTTGTGTATTAGCAGTAAGGCCTTCATTATAATAAGCCATACCAACTTTTCTAGGGACGGGCAGGAGTGGGGGTTGTAAGTGAGGCCTGAATTTAAAAATAGCGGTTTTTCGTTTTCTATTTGTTTTTCTGCAAATATGCACATGACAAAAGTAGTTTATTTTTTTATTTGGAGTAACTTTTATGATATTCACTTTTGTCTTATAACGAAGTATAAAAGAGATATACACTAAAACTGTAGCGGGAGCCAACAATTTTATTGGGCACTAACGATTGAACCAAACTTAACAAAACTCGGTATGTCAATTAACATTAATTCTTCCATGATTATAAGCTATATTAAAATTTTTAGGTTCGAACGGGAGTGGCGATTATAAGGGAGGCATGAAATAAAAATCCGCGATATTTCATTTTCTATTTGTTTTTCGACAAACGTGCACATAACAAAAGTTGTTTACTTTGTTATTTAGAGTAACTTTTGTTTTATACATTTTTTCGGGAACAATGTATGAAGCAAGTAATTTGCGTAGAAATATTGATATGCTCAACAATTCTTTTCAATAAGAACTACCAGGTACCTAACCTGGAAAAACTAATTCAAATCTTTGTTAATATTTTGTCCTTAATAATTCAAATCTATGCACAATGCACAGGAGATGGGAAATATGACAATATGGAGGACAGTGAAGTCTTACATAAAAAATTAATTTTATTATTAACAAATCCACAGTAACGACGGGTATAAACCCTAAATACTGGGATGGGTAAATGCCAAAATATTGTGTAAATTGGCTTTACCTTGCCAAAAAAATACCATCACCATTCAGCCTCGAATGAATTCCCGGGCAAAGCCAGGGTATCTGAGCTAGTATACCATAAATTAGTTTGTCTTGGATAATTTACCAAGACAAACTAATTTATGGTATACTAGCTCAGATTTAGCAACTGTGATACTCTTTATTTTTATTGTGTAGTTTTAGTTCAAATTAAATAATAAATGTTATTTAAATATGAGACGAATATAGAGCACTTTCTAGTGTAAGATGATAAAAATTTATGGAGATTATTGATTAATTACTTCTCTTTAATGTATAACTGAATTCTCGCAGGCCAGTTTATTAATAGTATTATAATTGAAAAATAGGTCTAAGAGAAGAAAGATTGATTCTTTTTAACTAATGGGCTCAAATGTCCTTTTAAAATCAGTTATTTACCTATAACCTCCTATGAATAATTCTCCTGTTTCAGAAGCCCAAAATTATTATGAAAAGCCTGCGTTCTGTCAGTGCAGAATCAATCCAGAAGAATTTTAATGAGGTTCTGATTATTCTACTTTCTCCTGATTAACTATTTAAAAACTTCATGTATGAAACAATTCCTATTTTAATTCCCATTAAGATTTACGCAGGAACTGTGTAAACTAAACAGATTTCCCACATGCTGGTATGACACAAAAGTGATCTCATCTCATCATCTATAACTATTCTGTATTTCTCTCGTAGTAAGAATCCTTCGTAAACATTAATTGAAGTGTATGCTAGAAATGAGATTTTTAATTACTCAGTCATTTAAAGCTTATATAAAAATTTTTATCCGTCTCAAAGCATTTCAAATTTTAAAATTATGTTGTCACACAAAAACGAGCACGTATGTAACACAGTAAAAGTTCAATGAGAATAATATTTGGTATTTGAACTTTAATAGGTGGTTCATTTTATAACAGCTTATTGCTAATTTGACATAAATAGAGTGGGCTGAAAACTAAAAAAAAATGCTAATATCTCAATTAGTATTCAAGCTGAAGAAAAAATTTTTAGGAATACATTTATATGACATTAAATTTGCAATAAGATTTGTTTGATACAATTTTTCGATCTCAGGTATTATAAAAGCGATATTTAAAATTTTCGAAATCCCTTTCCCCAATTAGTCCGATTTCCGCTATTAACTAACTTAATCTTTAGTTTTAGTTTACACAGCCCCTGCATGGCAGACATTTTGGACTCCTATACCTCCTTGACTTTCCATTTTCATTAACTTGTTAAAAACATATATCCATTTTTGCTTTATATTTCTTTCTTGAAAGGACTTAAGGGAAATCAGCTATTGAGGTGTACTCATGACGTGATTTTCGAAAAATTACTTCAATTGTCCATCAATCAGTCAGCAGCTGGTCATTTACCTTGTAGAAATATAATATTTTACGTTTTATTTTTTTTAATTAAAGCAAAGCTGTTCATACCTATCCCATCTCTGATGGTCGCCCCATTTTTCGAAATTTCGTTTATTTAAACAAAGCTGACTTGTAATCCTCATTATAGACAAGGAGATTAGTCCTTGGGTTTGATAATTTATTATCATATTCATTCTTGCTTAATTTTATGAATCAAGAGATCCAATATTAAGTAGCCGTGCTAGGTAATCAATCTTATATTTATCCAGTTCAATTTTTATATCACTAATCACTACAAGTCAATTAATAGTTTATTTAATGCTTTTATAGAATGACAAAGAAAAAGAAGAGAAGGATAAAAAAAACGGAATGAACATGGAAGAGGCTGAGCAACTGGATTTTGAAGCTGAAGAAAGTGAATCACCTGCTAAGAAAGCCAAAGAAAAAGAGAGGGATAGGGGAGGGGGAGGAATAGATGAAGAAGAAGAGGATGGTGAGGTGAAGGAGCTTGAAGAAGGGGAGCTTTCAGATGAAGGTGAAGTCAGACCAGAAGAAACAGAACCAAGACCTGTTTGCAGATTCTTCTCAAGAGGACAGTGTACTTGGGGCTCTAGTTGCAGGTATTCATAATTTTTTTTAAATCTCAAAAATACACACACACACGCATATATATATATATATATATATATATATATATATATTCATTCATTCATTCATTCATTCGTTTGTTCCATGTTAAGCCTGGTATTTTAAATTAGTATAAAAATAAGTTTTTAGTAGGCATACTGACATTTGTTTTGACACTCTTCTGGTGAGGTTAATGGCATATGAGCGGACATTATCTGTAGGAGCCGTATGCGGGGAGGAGCAGGGATTTAAAAAAGGGGAGGATTAAGTTGATTAATTAATAGTTACATTCATCCATACATTTAAAATCTTTAGATTCTTAGTCACTGGTTGTTGATTGCAATATAGTTTCACTACAGTAGTTATCAAATTTCATTTACTATTCGAGTTGCTGTTGTTTCAATATATTTAATGTCCATAATTTACCTTAGCCTATTAATAAATAAATGAAGTTGATTCATTTGAAAAATCTAGTTTAGTATCCTTCTAAATTGAAGAAAATAGAAACATCTTAACATTTGCTATATATATCAGAAATTGATGTCATAGTTACATGATTTTAACAAATTATAAATTTTCATATGAAAGTTTTGTAGTCTGTAAGGAGCTATTACTCAGGATTATGAATTCATTGTTTTCATTCTTCTAACTTTACCTCCTTGAAAGGGAATAGTTAACTCCAGTCAATGAAACGTTCCAAAATGGTCCAAAAAATCCAACATATAATATCCTCTTAACTACTCGTGGTAATATTTAACCTATATTTCATGAAAATAAAATAAGATGGGATAAATCGTTTTTTAACTTCACAGATCACCATTAGAACCGTTTTGAACACACTAATTACTGAATATTGTGTTGAATGATTGGGCAATTCTGAATATTCTAGACTCGAATCAAATTGAGTGTTATTCCCTTAATCCTTCCAACTATCCAAATAGCTGGTAAGGAAGGTATTTTATTTAATTCACCATAATAGAACACTATCTCAATGATCAGTGAAAGATGTTAACAATTATAATTCAGATATATATTATTACTAAAGAAAAGTAAAGTTACAATTTCTCTTAAATTTCAAAATATAGAGGGTTTAACACTATATAAGTGTTATCAACATCCAATCTGTTTTTTTGATTGTCCTTCCTCCACCCCCTTCCTAACTCCTCTCCATTTATGTATGCACATCAAGAAGATAAACAATATAAATATTACAGGTATAAAATAGATATTATATTATATCTTTCACATTAAATGTCCATGTCTTTGTAAAGTTCCTCATATAAACATGCCTTCTGATTAACAATGAGCTATTCAAGTAGATTGACTTTTGTTTTAACTTGTCTGTTAAATATTGTATTCTTATTATATTTAAAAAATAGTTATTTATTATACAAGTGATGAAAGTAGATCATTTTATATCTCGAGTGAAACGTTTACCCACACGAGCGAAGCGAGTGTGGTAATTTCACGAGAGTTGTAAATTCTACTTTCGTCACGAGTGTAATATTAAATTTTTTCTGTAATCGTGTAATACATGATCAGATCTAACCAGAATATGAACAAAATTAGGATGTTGTGAAGATTATGGTATGTTGTTGGTAGGTTATAAGCATGGTTGTGAAAGGTTATAAGCATAGTTATAAAACAACTAGTGATGATTGTGAAGTAGTGCAGTTATAAACAAGTGCAGGTTATAAACAAGGAAGGTAATTATTATTATATTTAAATTTTAAAATATATTGATTATTTCCACCAATAATTCATTCACATTTCAATTTATTTTGTTAAAATAAATTCTTACAATGTTAAGAAACATTTAAAAGCATTTAATTTCCAACTTCAAATTATTTTTTAATTTATACTTATTACTAATTAAGAAGGCAATTCACTTTCTTCACTTGTGAAGAAAGTGATTACTTTCTTCACTCTATTGCATAATGTTTCACTTTCTTCACTCATTTCAGTTTAGTAATGTTACCATTATTCAACGATAACAGAAAAAATATATTTTTCACTACTATGTTTATAACCTTTCACAACCATGCTTAAAACCTACCAACAACATACCATAATCTCCACAACATCCTAATTTTGTTCATATTCTGGTTAGATCTGATCATGTATTACACGATTACAGAAAAAATTTAATATTACACTCGTGACGAAAGTAGAATTTACAACTCTCGTGAAATTACAACACTCGCTTCGCTCGTAAACGTTTCACTCGAGTTGTAAAATGATCTACATTTGTCACTTGTATAATAAATAACTATTAATCATAATTTAAAGGTTTCATTAGCTGCATTAGGTTGTGAGTTAGTGCAAGAATGATTTTAATGCATCTGTTAAAACTCAATTTTATAGAATACCTGTTTTAGTGAAGGCCCTTCAAATATTTGATTCAAGCTAAATGTTTTCAGGTTTTCTTTTAATTTAATTAATTTGGTAACTAATCTCAATATTTGTTTTACATTCTAACTTCTGCATGCTAAAGATCTTAACCTAATTTCTTGGTGGAATAGTTGCTTTTGTACATTAACTTTTCTTTAGGTCATGAGAAGCACAATCAAACTATTATTCTGCATGTAACTAACTAGTGCTTTCTGCAAATAATATATTTTCAATTTCTTGTCTTAATCTGGTCAACTTTATTTCAGATATTTTATTTTATTTATAAAATATACAAGAATTGGAGCATTTTAAATGGCACATTTAAGAGGTTGCCCAAACATTTTGTAAACTGAGGATAACTGAGTTGTGTAAGCAACAAGTAAGTTGTTTTCAGTCATTCTGCCTTTTTGACAGCATTCTAAACAGTAGGGGAAGGCTGTCACTTAAGTGAATTTCTCATGTGTTGAAGTGACTTACAGATAACATCAGAACCAATTGTAAACCAGATATGAAATGTTTAGTGGAAATAGCTCTAACTAAAGTCCGAAAATGCAAAAATAGATATTCGATTTAAATGAATAGAACAATAATCTAGGACATTTCTTTACAGAGAAGACTTAATTTCCTTTTATTAGTTACACCATTTTATTTTATGTCAATTTATATTTAACATAAACAAAAATTATTTGAATTCTGAAAGTAACCAAATTTTGTATGAGTGTGTTTGTTGATAACTGTATAAATTCATAGTGGCACACGTCTTCGATGCTCCTTCATACATAACCTTTTGGCCAAAAAGAAAGACCAAGTAGCTTAATGGCTGGAATTCCAACCCTTGGGGCCGATGTGGTTTATAGAAGAACCCAAAGGCTCAATTCGAAAACATTTTGGACACTTGCTTCCTATGTGAAAGGCTGTATTTTATCAAGCGTCAAACATGTTTCTAAAAAGAAGTGTAGAAAAATTATCAATTGATTAAAACCAATAGCAACAGCTCTTGATGGTATACAGAAAAGGTACTGCATAATTTCAGAAACTGGGACAAAATTTGAACTGAAATTCCTGAATTTAGTTAAGAAAAATCCTAGGAACATTTTACAAGGTAATATAATCAAGCATTAATGCCATCTCATTTTTTGTGGCCTATATAATGTCCCACGTATCTGCACTCAATAATGTATACTTCAAGAATCCGAAATCCAACAGAATTCTAAAAATATTGCATATTTTCTTTTGTATTGTACAAAGAAGAATTCTTAAGTAGTGGTTGTGGTACCACAGAATTGCATGCAACAAATAGCGCATTAACCTTGTTGTTCATGAGTATACTGTCATAAAACAACTTATACAGTCTATATGTATAATGGTTGTGTTTGCAAGTTCAGATCATGTCATTTGTGTACATTATATGATGCTGTTCCATATTATTTTTAACATTACTTTTTAAAGAACAAATTCATTCATTTTCTTTTTAAGTCTTTAAGAAGTTGATGCAACTGAGTATGTTTAGTACATTTAGATACTGATACTAATTATCAAGAGCAATGTTTTTATTAATTATTTATACATTTTAGTACTCAGCAATTTTATTAGAACTGTGGGTTAATTTTCTCTAAATAATGAACCTCAAAATAGATAGATATAAGTATTTGTTGCATGTACCAGTTTTCGCCATCCAGATGCTTTGCTTCCTCTCCCAAGACTAAGATTTCCTAGACCTTTCCTTGCCATAAGGGGCCGTGGCATCCATTTCCCTTTTCGGCTCTTCACTCCAAGGTAATAAGCTCCCTTATTTAACTATCCATTCTTCTCATCTAAAGTTGCTTTCTATTAGTGTATAATTTCTCTGTTACTTTCTTATCAAATGTAGGTGACGGGGTGGACAGTATATGAAAATTTAATTATGTGCTTTCCTTCTGATCTTATTATATATAATTCATGTAGTAATATAACCTTATAGTTGGTTGAAAGATCTTCCTTCCATCTCCTTTATAAATGTCGGCTTGTGCTGTAGTTGATATAACTATAGCACAAGCCAATATTCATTACAAGGTTCTTGAAATATATTGTCATTGCTGCCATGAATCTTAGAGTCAAAAGTTAAAAGTCCCGCATGGGGGGACATTCTTGTTCTATTTAAATCATTGTATTATTTTTTAAAACATGCCTACTTTTCACTAGCATATAGAAGAGAAAATCCTCTTTCTAATTAAATGAAACTTTTGTTACTTGTTTTAAGTCACTTTTTGGCTGTATTAACAATATTTATTACATTGCATGCTACTTTATTCTATGATTTTTATATTAAAGTAACTTTTCTTATATACACTTTAGTCGTATACCGAAGTATAAATGAGTTATACGCTAAACATTATAGCGCGAGTCAACAATTTTATTTGGCACAAAAAAATCAACCGAACTAAATAAAACTCGGTATGTGTATTAGCACTAACACCTTCATTATTTTTTACTTGTTTATTTGGGTTTTAAACACATTACACAAAATAGAATAATAAAATACTAATAACAACAACATATCACCTAACTTATAACACTTTATAAAATACACAATTAATAAGGGGGTCCCTAACCCCTTGGATGTCCCTAAAGGACATTATAAAAAAGGTGCTAGCACCCAAAAAAAAGAGTTCTTTGCCTTAACCTAACACGTATCTAACAAAAAATATACAATATAAAGAAAATAAATAAAACAGAAGAGAACAACAAAAAAAAAAGCCTCAAACATAGTTGTTTAAAAATAATATATCATGAACATAAATATACTCATTAAAATAAAAAAAAATATAAAGACAAAACAAAACATTACACCTAGAAATACAATCTTAGTAGCATCTTTTATTTTCCATTGGTCATTAGTTAATTGTGCCAACTTTGTATTAGTAAGTTATATCATTAATTGATCTTGAACTTTCCATTCCATATTTTTTATAAATTAATCATTCATCAACTTCACTGGGTCACCAATCTGTCCACAGCCTCTGCTCTGTGCCATCCTTTACTTACCTTTTCTTTTCTTTTTCTTTTTCTCTTTTTTTTTTTTTTTACTTGTAATGAGTTGCATTATATTAACTAATACATTAGTTTATTCATTAACCTTTGCACCTAAAGTGTAATAATTATATTTTTATTTAATTGAAACAGGTTTACTGAATTGTTAGATTTCACTAATGGTGCGAAATTAAGTTTGTCCTTCGTCCTTTTTATTTTATTTGAATGACTTTGTCATAATAACGAGGCATGAGTTCAAAGAGGGCTGAATTAATCCATCTTAATAACAAATCCAAAATAATAACAATTTTAGGAAAATGCAGGGAGATAAAGATTGAGGGTATATACCTTACCCTGAAGATGGGAAATAATAGTGTGCAGCTTTAAAAATATGTTAAGAAATCAGGATGGTCATAGTACCTATGGAAGTGAAAAAAACTAGAACTCATAGTTATAACCATGGCTAAACATTACTTGGCATGAAACAGCAAAGACAAGTAATGCGTAAACACATCGTTTGCGTGCACTATATATCCCTCACGTCTATACATACCCATCATGCCCAGTGAGGCACTAAATCTGAATTGGCTGTTCATGTTCATGGCGTAAAAAAGTGGCTAGTAGCCTCATTAAATTAAAACTAGCTCACGCCAGCAAGGGGGCACGCCCCCTTGACCTGACCCCCTTAAAAATGTGCTGCCTTCGGCAGCGCCACAATTGGTACAGTGATCCCTTCGGGATCGCCGTAAATCGACTCGGGCTTCACCATCATGATTTCTAAATTTTAATTATACATGTATTTTCCAGATTCGTAATTCTTAACATTACATCTGTAAATTTCATCTGAGAGAAATGATCCCCATTTGGTTGGTAAATAATTTATTTCATGTCATTCAAGAAGAAAGAAGATGACAAAAGTCAATACTACTACTATAACAGCTACTACTAAGTCAGTACTATTGACAAAAGTCAATACTACTACTATAACAGTTACTACTAAGTCAGTACTATTTACCTGAAGAAAAAGTAATGACCTATATTCACGAAAACCTTTATAATAAGAGAAAAAATTGATATAAATAGTATAATTAAATTTACATATTATGAAATCGTTACCAAGTACATTACCTTGAAAAATATCCATTACAATAAAACGTTTTATTTACTGTTGTAAATAGAGGAAGTAGGAAAAGTCTATTTAAATGGCAACAATTGCCATAAGTATAATAAGTAAAGTTATAATATAAGTGAAATAAGGAATTAAAAGGTTTTGTATGTAAATAAAAAACATTGAGAGTAATGAAAAGAAAAAGAAAATGAGGGAAGGAAAGAAGTCGCATTAGTTCTTTGATTATCTGGTAGAATGCGCATTACACGTCTTTATAAAACTAATAATTCAAGAACAATAACTGAAATAAGTCAAAACCCTAAATAATAATAATGCAAATACATAATTATAAATGGAGAAAATAAAACAATTTTGTCGTTCAATGAGATCAAAGAAAATTTGGGTAAGAAATAACGGTGTCTCAATGAGTAAACCTCTCGGTACTGCAAACAGCTTCATTTATATGACATACTTAAAATCTAAAGACATATATTAAGTAAACATATAAATATTTCATTACATTTCCATTAACCTCACCCTTCGACCGGAGACCGAGGTGGTCTTTGGTCGTCGGTAGCGGAGCGATACCCGGAGGAGGGGCTAAAATCGGCGTGGGCTTAGGCCCAACGGGAGAGGAGGGAGAGCGACGGAAAGAGAGGAGTTTTAGGATAGTCGATTTCGGAGGGTCCGTACAGGGTGGCGGAGTGCGGTAGGGGAAATCAGCTCTGTGGCTACCTACACCGTACGCTCGAGCTGAAAAACGACGCTTCGAAAAGAAAAAATCAGGCGATAGAACGGGAGTTTGGCGGGTCGCAAGAAAAAGTATACTTTCGAGTTCGAATAGGTGGTTATTCGCGTTTGAGGCGTCGAATGAAAGGGTATGTATCCGAGAGTTTTTCCCCCGATCGGTAAAGCGATACTCGGAACGGGGAGAGAAATAGCGAATTTAAGGCGTCGCGGGGGAGGTTGGGAATAAAAAATTTCGGAGGGGCTTATCTCGCCCGGGAGAGGGAGCTACCTCGAATCCAACAATTTTTCAAAGCAAAAAGCGACCATGACGAACAAAACGGTACCTGGCGGTACCTGGATCTCCAGCGGTTCTGGCCGAATAATTCAGGTAGAAAACGAGCTTGTGGCTTTAAATTATAGAATAATAGCAATAATAACAGTGTTAGTTATTATTATTAACCCAATAAAAAAACAGGTGAATTGAAGAAATTTTAGCCAATTTTCACCTATTTCCTATGCTTGAGATAGAAATTCTAAGACCTATAAATTTTTATCATGTATACACCTATAACATTGTAAGTATTTCAACTTTTTAAAAGTTGTTTCATTTTTATTGGAAATAAGACCATGAATCAAATGCACCTGAAGCTTTTGTATGCATTTTATTTACCTCAATCACGAGAGGGAAGAGTTTTACAAAATTAATGTTCATGATCGAATTTGAAGAAAATTCTCAATATGTTTGTACATCATGAGCCACCTTTATTCCAAACTAGCCATGTTACCAGTTGTTAGTGGGTTGAAACAGAAATGGTTTCTCGTGGAAATATATAAATTGTATAAACCTATTGGCAAAATTATCCAGTCCTTTTAATCAAATAACATAAAATCACCTATAAAATGTATAGTAACTATACTTACAGTCATTGAGTCTTTATACTTGTGAAGTATAACTTCATGATGGAAGTCGGAAGTAATTAGTTAACTGTTTTAATCATACTTGGGTGCGCAAATAAAAATGTTTACCTATGGAAATATAATTAACATTATTCCCAGCAAACATTTACTCCTGTCAACCGTATAAAAGTATGTGGCAGCAAAATTCATTTCATAAATAAATATACATAAAATTTTATGATTTTCATTATTTAATTAAATAGAGGCACTCTCATAGTACACTAGTAAATTTTTATTTAGCGGCCAGAAGTCATAAAGTTACAAAACCGGAAAACAGATTCTAAACACAATTCGTTCTTTACATTTTTTGGATAAAATCAATATTAAGAAAGATATTGACGTTGAAATAACTCCCCTCCCCACTCCTGAGGGTTGTAGTTAAGTATATTTATTCCCTTAATTCATTTACAAATATATAGACTATTTTATACCTTAGGATAGCCGACTCAAAAATGTAAAAGCCCATAGAAATTTTCTGAGCTGTTTTTGATTGAGTAAGAATAAATAAATGAGCAGACAAACAAGATTTGAATTTTGGTGGTATTGTCTGTAATGCAAAAATAGTTAATCCTGTCGAATTTAAATAGAAAATCAGGCGAACCTTTGTTTTATTTATGTAGACAATATAGAAATCGGACTATAAAATTACACCTTTAGTAGTTATTAACCCTTTAGAAGACAAGGGCCTCCTCCCACGCTCATTCAAACTCGGACTGGGAATAGTTACAATGTGTATCCGCTAGATGTCAAGAGAAAAAGAGGAATTATTCCTAAATGCTCTGCATCCAGAGCCGAGAAACCCCTTTCCTGGCTGCTCAATCCGAGTTTGAATTAGTACAGGAGCCCTTTCCCTACAAAGGGTCAAAATGGCTATGGCACCTTCTATTATACTGAATGAAATTTGTTCATAAGAAGAAGATAATTAAAGAAAACTAGAAAGAGAAAATATTTTTTCTCTGATTTGATTTTTTCTGAAATGTGTTTAGGTTTGTCCATCCTGGAGTGACTGATAAAGGGAATTACACAATGTTTGACATGGTTCGACCTCTAGTCCCAATGAATGCTGGACCACCTCCTCCTCACATCTACCCACCCATAGACTGTTACCGACCTCCTATTGAGCGACCACCAATGGTATGTTCTTCAGTTTTTTTTAGAAACATCAAATATTTTTTTTAGCATTCTAAATTTAAAATTCTTTACATATATTGTCTACTAAGTTGCTCTTGCCCTTCCTTTTTTAAAAAATAAATAAATAAATAAAATTAGTTTATTAGTTTCAAAGAATTCTAGTCTAATCCATTTTAGAATGAAGCAAGAAAAGAAATGATTGTGCACTTACTTATTGCTCACTAAGAATAAGGTGATAGTCTTTCCTTTATATACGTCTATTAATAGTCAATCAGCCACTTACGATTTACCTTAAGGGTTGTGCGCATAACATGATTTTTAAAAAATTTCTTCAAATGTCCATCACATTCATATATATATGCTAATTAACGCTCTAGCAGTTGCAATTTTTGCTTGATCGTTACCTAACTTGATATGTATACGTTTTATGTAAACCTAAAGATCAAGTTTATTAATGGCTGAGACCAGACCAGTGGGAGGGGTGGGTGAGAATTTTGTTTATTTGAAATGTCTCCATTATTATATGTTTCATCAAAAAATTGTATGGAACCAATCTTATCGAACATTTAATTGCCACCTATAAATGTTATTTTTCTTTATCTTGAATAATAACTCAGTTATTGGAATTTTTTAGTTTTCTGTCTTCAGTAAACCCTCATTTCTACTTTTTGTCATATTAATTATAAAGCTGTTATATCATCAACTTTTATCATTAACCTTATTTGAAGCTTAAATACCAAATTTTGTCTGCAACAGATCTTTACTAGTTGAGATACATGCAAATATATTGTGTTATGATATCAATTCATACTTTACATTTTTAACTCAAAAATGTTTATTTCATCTATACTGTACTCGATATGTAGGCATTTCACTGAACACTAAAGATCACACTCATTGTAGTCTGCAGTTAGGATCCTACAATTCTAGACCCTCAGCCTCCACGTCTTCTCCCTCACGTCATTCAGCCCCATATGCCTTTGTGATATCTACTCAACAACATTTTCCTTTGGTCTGTTTGGGACCATTGTCTTCACATACCCTAACCAGCACAATCTACACTTCTTAATTGCACTGATGACATCATGCTTGCTATTCAAATCCATCACTTTGGAGATGCTTTGAACTTCCATCTGTGCTGCTTTCACCGCTCCAGAAACCTTTCTCAGTATCTCCCGGTCCAGTTGGACATTACTGTTTTCCTTTGTGAGAATTCGTTTTACTACCCCCTTAACTGTGAAATTGGTGGTCTCTTTATATAAATATTAGTGTAATTGTGTCAAGGAGTGAAAATTAATAATGAAAATATCTCGCTTAATATTCTGAATAAGAAAAAATCCATAAAACAATATTTATGTTAAATTAAATTTGCAACAAGATTGGTTCTTTACAATGTCTTGATCTGATCGATAATTACGGAGATTAGAATGTCCCTCCCACACCCTTCTCCCCCTTGGTCCGGCTTCAGACAGTTACAAACTTTATCTTTACTTTTGATTAAAACACTTAACTATCATTCCCTTATGATGGACTTTTTCCCTCCCTATATAATCTTTGCAAATCCTTTTTTTTTTTTTTTTTTTTTTTTTTTTTTCTGGTTTTTTTTTTTTTTTTTTTTTTTTTTTTTTTTGCTTCACTTTACCAAATGAAATACTTCTTTTTTTTTTTTCATGGTACAGTAATTGTCTTCTAGCTTGTGAGGAATCGTTTTATATACTGGACCTCAATTTTCATCAATTTATTTTTTTATATATTTATATGATATAGATGGGACCACCTCCTTACCAGCAACCTATGTTAAGGCGAGAAGAACCACCTGGCGAATCTGCCTGGGAAAGAGGTCTTAGACAAGCAAAAGAGGTATTGGGTAACAGATATTTTTATATTCTATTAATTATTTATATTTTACTGATTTTGGCTATCTTCATTTTTGTTTCATTTATTATTCTGAAATATATTAGATGTATTTTTTTTTTTTTATTTTTTAATTTTCTAGAATTTATTTGGATGACTTGGTTACTTTTAAAGTACACTTTACTCTTAGCTGGCAACACCTACTATACTTAGATTTCAGAGAGCATCCACCTCTCAGAGTCTTAACCTATTCTTTCTTAAAGTTTTTGCGTTTTCTCTTATTTTTACATTAATATTAAATTATTATTACAGAAAATGGTTAATATGTATTTTCTCAATTGTTTTCGATTTTCAAGGAAAACATTTCTGTTTTCCAGAAACGGTTACAGCTTGTTTTATATCTTTTTACTTTCTTAAGAGCCAGTAATTAAACCATCTATGAAAAGGTTAATTGTGTTACTTTTTATCAGTAGATTTAAGTAACAAAAGGTCACAAATAGGTTTGTACACCTGAGAGGGTAGGTTCCAAAAATGGTGAGCATGGACTGTTACAAAGATACTTTACAATAACGTTTTACCTTTCATTGCAATACAATTAATACAAGGAATTTCTACATGTCATCCTTATAATTGTGCAAGTTTCTTATAAACATTTGCATCCTAATTTTTTTTTATTGATTTTTATTTATTTTTTTAGATAATGCTCCAAAATTGTGAAACTGGATTGATTAGTATTGTCCTTGAACAGTTTAACTTTATTCTTTAGATTCGTGTGATCCTGTGAAAATAAAGTTATATTCCACCACTAAGAAAGATAGATAAAAATTTAGAAAAGAGATTGAAGATGGTTAATTTTCAGCTTTAACCAAAACTTATTTATGAGCACACTATTTTTTCTTTGGAAAGTACATTGTAGGTGATGGTTAAACCTCCAAGTTGCATTATAATGTATTGTATTATTAGTTTTTATGATTTATTTTTCTTTTCCTCAGATGCTTCGACGTTCTACAAAAAGAAAAGAAACAGATGTTGATTTTGAAGAGAAAAAGATGACACTAGGTCTTTCTGGGCAAGAGGAGTATGACAAAGAAAATGATTACTTTCCGAGGCCTACTAGTCCTGTTTATGATGAATATCATGAGAGGTAAATAATAATTTAATTTAATATTACAATTTCATGGTGATTTCAAATTGACTTTGTCTCTATCCTTACTAAACACAATAGAACAATTCAGCATATTTATAAATACAATTTTTAATGTCATATTTTTCTAATTAATTGAGTCATAACACCATACTAAATATTAAACCTATTTAGGATGTCGATTTACAATTATAAACTAAACTTTAATTTTGTGACCAAGAGTTAATATTCATTTACCCCATAATTCTTTGTTCTGTCTGTATCTTGAATAATTTCTTTTTCCATTGTGAGCGTTCCTTAAATTTTAGTGTACTGAAGTTAATGAAAAGACAATAACTCAGTGTTAGGGGTTGTCTAAATGTGCAATAACTCACAAACTTTGTGAGTATACAGGTATTACCTACCTATGTGAGCATGTCTGTACTACTTTAATCTATACCACATTAGTTTAGCTACTCTTCTTGGGAACAGGTCTCAATAATAAAAATGCATTGAGAATGTACTATAGGTTGGAATAGGCGTACAACTCCTCAAGTAGTCAAACTTCTCACTTTTCCCTGAAAGAAAGCAATATAAGGGGTGGATTTCGGCCAATTGTTTTTTGTTTACTTTTTAATTTTTTTTTATTTTTAAGACAAGCAGAAGTATTTAGTACTTCTATGACCAACTACAAGATACTAAGGTGAATAGCACTAGCACTTTTACCAGAAAATTAACATTTTCGGATTCCAAAGACTTACCATATAACTGATAATTAATAAATCTGTTGAATCATAGCTTTACTGTTTCCATGTTTTTAATCTTCTAATTTTTATTCTAGATCAAAAGACGGTGAAAAGAGGTATCGGAGTGTTTCTGACAGGTTTGGGGACTATCCTCCGCCAAGTGGTTATTACAGGGATGGATGGTATGATGAGAGACCTTCTCGATATCATCATTCCTCTCGGCATCATTCCACGGTAATTAATAATTAAAATGTAGTAATAATTATAAAATGACTTAATTTATTTTCAGTATGCTTCATATTTGATTGTAATTAGCAGTATTGTTTATTATTATTTACGTCCACTTTATGCTACTAGGGCAGTATGTATACATAGTATACAGTAAGCAGTATGTTATTCCTATTCTGCCTTATGCAGTTTGATTTGTTATATACATGCTAATAAACTAGCAGCCGTATGGTGGCTTATAAATCTGTTTAATAGATTAATTCTAACTTTTTATTAGGGCAATTAGAAATTTGTTCCTTGTGATTGTGGGGAACAAATATGGGGAAAATCGAAAATTAAAATCATCTGTTTTTATCAGCTGTAATGAAAAATGTTATATAATGTCGATATTTATATAATTATATAAAGCTCCAAGAGCCGTCAGGTCAACATCGAAGACCTTCGGGCACTGACGATGATGCACAGCATCAAAAGCGCTCTGCCATTTTAATAAATTGTTATAGTGGAAGCGTAGCCAATTTTTTCATCCTGCCTACATTATAAGTCACTTCCACCTGCCAGAATACCAACTCAGAAAAATGTTATAGTACTTTGAGTAACTGAGTCACTCAAGATTTTAAATTTCAAATTCTGCTGATGTAGTCTTTTTCCTACAGGAAACATAGAGATTAGATCGCCAGTGTGGCAATCCATTGCTTGGGAAATTGCCTACCTTATGAATCCCCTGTGTGGCAGAACTATTTTTAGATAGTTAGTAATTGTTCTTGAGGAGCAGGAAGCAGAAGAAAAAAAAAAAACTAACTCAGTGAAAGTTTTTTTTTTCTCCCAGCTCTACTACAGTTGCTTTGAAGAAGAGAATCAATTGTGTCCGTAACTGTCAGCATAAAAAATAAATAAATTTCTCTATCTGAAGAATTCAGTATGTATAGCCGATACCCAACCATCCTCTACTATCATTCACTAACCAATGGCTAGCCAATAACTGATATAATATTTCACAAATTGTGATTAGAACACAACTTTAATTCCTACGTCCCAATTCTTGTTGGGTTATTCTCCCTTTACTCTCAAGTGATGCTAATGATTCTTTTTCTTTCATTTATTTTAGATTTATTTCTCAAGATGAAATCACTTTTATTCTTGATTGAGTTATTTTAGTAAATATCAGTATTATATAAAGCTCTCTGATGTTCTCATTTTTATATATTTCAGAGTAGCGGTTATGGAGGCAGAGGTGCACCAGATGATTATTATGAATCATCTTCTAGAAAAAAGAAGTATTCTTCAAGAGAGGTTGTTGTTCAGCGTGGTGAAAAAGGCTGGAAAGATGGAAGGTTAGTCAAATTCACATTGAAATATTATTTCATTTACTTGTATTATTTTTTTCTAGGGGTTTTTTTTCTCAGAAAAGTGTGGAGGTGGGGTGAAAATTCAACCAATATGAGTCATCATTGTATTTTTAGTGGCATACATTATTGGATATTAACCCTTTGATTGCTATGGTCGTGTTTAAATGGCTTCGGCAAGAGCATCCTCAAATGCTCCAGGTGTATTAACTCTGTAAACGTTAACATGAAGCTGTCCTTTTCTTCCATCTATTGCTGATTACTCCAGTCTTTTAAATTTTAATGATTGTGGTTTATAGTAGGAACATCTGTGAGCCTATTCTTGTATTAATAGCTTGATTTACTCCCCGCTAGAAGTATTGAATGATGAAATGAATCTGAACAACTACTGAATTATTTTGAAGTAGATTTATATACTTCTATTTAAGATATTTATCAATGTTTTTATTTATTACTTGCTGCAATGTTCATAAATACATTACGAACAAATAAGACGTATTTGGACAATATGAATATGGGTTGAGAGCTTCTTTGTTCCCTCCTCTTTGTATTTTATTGTTTATTTATGCTTGCAATTTCTAAGAGCGGTTTAAATTTTTGTAACTATTATCTTCCCATGCCGGATGATAAACCTCGTTTTTGGGTGGAAGATGAACTCCTTTTTGTTGAAATTAATCGTGTCACTATTAAATGAATATTTTATTCTGTAAATATAAACAAGCAATTATGTAGAAAAGTATTCATTAAAATAATTATAAGTCTGCACAAGATCCTCAGAAAGCAAAGTGGTCTTTGTATTCTGAATTATTTGTGCTATATAAATATTAAGGAAATGTTATCATACATTTTATAACTGATTAAATTGTGTGAGATATTTCCTTACAGTATTCCTATCTTGAAAGCAGTTGGTTTTAGCTAAGTTGTACTCTCAAGCAGTATTTCAAAATTGTCTTCAAATGTACGTAATTTGTACCTAAAACTTAGGTATGTGAATATCTGAACACTTTTTTTCCTAAAATAGAATTTTATTATATTAAGTTAAGTAAATTGAGTAAAATCAAATTAAAAGGATTTGATCTGACAGTTGCTTTTTTTTTTTTTTTTAACCGGCTGGTTTTTATTTATTAACGTCCAGTTTTTTCTGCTGGGTAATTGGGATGTGTTATCTACAAGTTACCACTCGTCTCTAGCCAGTGCGGGACTAAGGATTTTATTTAAGGAGTTACCACTAAATAAATTTCTATTGCTTGGACGAGAATCAAACTCACCACTCTAGTTTTAACATGTGAGATTAAGGCCAATGCTTTAACTGGCTAACCTGAGCCCCCGATGGAATACTTAAGTACACTAAGATGTGAATAATAATTTTACATGATTCAAATGAGCAATCATTAGTCGTTGGCAAGACAATCCGTAATTTTATCCAGATAAATATTTATAACAGAAGACACACCAAATACAATTAATATTCAAATCACGTTCAATAGTCTTATGGCTATATCATGAGACCTCTTTTTTTAATTCTTGTTTTTTTTTTTTTGTCTTCTTCAAGGAACCGAAGTATATGCCAACCTTGGCTGGTCTTAATCTCACTTGGTAAACGTAGATTCGTGAGCTTGATTCTCACCTGAGCAATAGGAGGTTATTTAGCGACAAACTGATTAAATAAAATCCTTAGCTCCATCCTAGCTAGAAATGGGTGATACCTGTAGATGACCCGTCCCTATTAGCCTTAGTAGCACAAAGTGGGCGTTAGTTAATAATAACAATGATAATTCAAATCTTAAAGTAATTAAATATTATTTGAAGCTAAGTTTCGTAAAAATAAAAACTAGGGGAAAAAAATTAAAAACTGATTTTGGTTCTAGCCCTCCTTCAAGTAGAAGTCGAAGTGGTCGAGGAGATGAATGGGCAGATCCTTGGATGAGATCAAAATCTCCATCAAGGAAGGGTGCTTCTAGAAAAAAATCTTACTCATCTAGATCTCGTTCATCCTCTTATTCATCTTCATCGTAAGTACTGCTTTAGCTCCATAGATGATTATGACAATTAATATTTTAATTAATAAGCAAGGATTTACACACTGTCTTATGTAGTTCAATTTTGTAATACAGCTTTATTTGTTTAATATTCTCAAAGTAATTTCTGCCACATTCAGTAGACTTCTCTATCCTCTAAAGAGGAATCATAAACTCACATAACCTCAATATGTGAGATCTGCGACCATTTAGCCCCGGTTAGACTTTTTTTTTTTTTTCATGTCATCCTCTTTAATTTTGTTAAAGCAATATGTTTCAACCTATGTAGAATTAGGGTTCTTCACAATTTCTTTATTTTTTCAAATGCTGCTTCACACTCAAGTGATTTGCTTTTAGTTTTTAAAGGATTTTGACTAATCCACAAAAGGCTCAGGTAGATGTTAAAACATAAGTGTCTCGGGTAAATGGCTACTCGAATAAGTTCTTCTACTATAGCATGAACAAAATTCTTACTGCATAATTTGTGCATAGTACATTAAGAACAACGTAACTTAAACATCTAGTTTAGCTATTTACTCTTTAGAGAAGGGACTTAAGGGCTTTTATCTTAGTTAGGTGATGTCAGATGTTGTGCCAAGTGAAATATGTGTCTATAAATAAGTAATTTTTTTAGTTTATTGAAAGATTGTGTGGTTGATATAACAAATTATTTTCAGGTTAATAGAGGATGTTCTCAAAAAGTTATATAATTTTGGCAGTTAAAAACTTTATTCAACATGTTACAAATTTTTAAAATTTTTGATATAGTAGTCCACTTTGGTGCATTTATTTTTTTCTAGAGACTACACTATCCTGAAAGGTGTGATCATCATTTAGAACCGTTATCGAAATGTCTTCTTCCTAGATAGTCTCAATTTTCAGACATTGAGAGGTATGGCTGAGTGCACATACTACAGACAAAGATGTATCAAACTTTTCAATTTCAGATAACATATATTTTTCAAGTGCCATTTTCTCAGTGTTAATACTAGAGCATAAGGAGAGTTGATGCACTCCGAGGTCTATTATCAAAAGTCTGTCCCGCAGGGGCTGCGTAAACTAAGCAGATTTCCCGAGTGAAGTTTAATAGATAAATCTATATACCGATAAAACTACACCACCTTAAGTGAATAAATACAAACGATAATAAGAAACCTTCCGACGGGAAGCATCGGAAATGTAAACAAACAGTTCTGCCAACTTCTTACGGGAAAGAAAAAAATATAACATATTAATTTTTTTGAGAACTATTTACTATATCTAGTACTGCAATTAATAATGAGTCAGAATAATTGTTATCTCAATCAATCAAATTTAAGTAGTCCAAAAACTCATGAAGGGGGGGGGGTCACCAGAACATATTTGCATGTATCTCATATAATAAAGGTCTCTTGAATACAATATTTGATATTTAAACTTCGAATGAGGTGGTTTATTATATAATAGAGTATTGTTTATGTAACATGTGTGTAGAAGTGGGGGTTTGCTGAAGGCTGAAAAATGCAAATATCTCCGTTAATATTCAAGATAGAGAATTAATGTATATAACAATAATTATAGTAAATTTAATTTGCAATAATCTTGGTTCTATACAATTTTTTGATCTGACGTATAGTAATGGAGATATTTCGAATTTTCGAAAACCCCCCTCCCCATATATATATCCCCATATCCCCCCCCACACACACACATATATATATATATATATATATATATATATATATATATATATACACAGTTTTGAACGGACCTCATTTTCGTCACCTCCTAGGTAGGATCAATGACATTTGAAGAAAAATGGTGAAAATCGTGTCATGAGTACCACCTCAATAGCTGATTTCCCTCAAGGGAAATCTGCTAAAAGGAGCTGGTCATGCCTGAATATCCAAAGAAGGAATATTTCTACTTTCCTCTTTAGCATTATAATGGCCAAGTCTTTGGTTATTTCTTCTAATAATGGCATTCAGCTATTTCTATATCCTACAAAAAATTGTTTTTTTTTTTTTATTTTTTTCCCCAGGTCGAGTAGGAGTTCTAGTTATTCATCTTATAGCCGATCTCGTTCATCAATATCTAGGTCTGGTTCATCAAGGTCTCATTCTAGATCTTCGTTTTCAAGGAAAAAGTTATCACCACTTGCAAGAAGGGCTAAATCACCATTTTCTAGAGGTAATGTCACTTACAAATATTTGTTATTCTCATTTATCATGAACCTTGTCTGAGTATATTCATTATTGTTAAACCAACAAAATAATAATTCCTAAATTAATCTCTCTCATTAAGGGAGCTGCTTGAATATCAACCAATATAATTTGTCCATTTTCACTTTAAGTGCCTTGCTCTATATATATAATGTATATATTACTTTTTGTTAAGTATAGAAGATAATCGTTATCATCATTTATCACATTATTATTTAAAATACTTTCCGTAGTTATAAATGTAAACAGAAAAATATTTGTCATGCACAAGATCCACAGATGTCTGTTTCCCTTACAGTCATCTGAAAATTATGTGCCATATCAAACCTACAGTTGTCATACTTTAACTGGGGCTTATTCCCAGCTTACAGTAGCTTTCTGTTGGACATTTTTTTCGTATTGAACAGTGTTAAATTATCCTATTGAATCGTATTGAATTATCCTATTATCTTATTGAACAGTTAAATTTATCCTAAAAGTTTAAGGCTCAGTTCAAAAAATTCTTAGTTTACACCCTGTATAATGCAATTTCTTATTATACTATAATGAAATGTAATATATTTATTTCATCATTAGGTTACTTTAAATAGTGATTTAGTAAATTATGTTATACTTATATTATTGTTATTATTATCTAGGTATGTGTATTTTATGAGTTTTATTTTCATTTTATCATTTGCTTTTAGTCCCTGAGGAAGTGTCAATGAGGCACAACTTAAGTAGGGTTTTAAAGATACATAAATTCAGTGTGAGAGTTAAGTTGCAAAAGGAGAGTAAGCTTGAATGTTCAACTAACTTACAGGCATCATTTCTCTTAAGCCCAAATTAAAATATAACTGTCCATCTATTGCCTTCTGGAACAACACAAATGAAAACGTGCCAGTTTCGAAAGTCTTTTTGCTTAAATAAAAGAACATAATGGGAAGATGTCTGCTAGGACCTTCAACCTAGATATTAGGGGTATTCATGTAACCCACATATACATCGCATAGTAGATAAATAGAGGTTGCATGAGTACTCCTATTTTATGCTTCTACATAGTATTCAAACTAAATAAGTTAGTATAAAATTATATAACTTACTCATTATCATACAACATCTTATTGAACATTAGAAAAGTATATTTACTTATTTTCAAAATTAATATTATATCATTATATTTACATATATCTCTATAAAAAATATTACAATACATGTGCATCCCACCTGTATACACAGAAGTTAGAAATTGTACTTATTAATTGTGGCTGTAATCTTCTTATCAGATAGAAGAGTTGGCGAAGCTGATAGAGGTTTACATATGAATCCACCTCCACCAAGTCCAAGAGGTTTGTCCCCTAGAAGAAATCCTACTCCACCACCCACTGCAGATAGGTAATTATATAATAAACTGACTACAAAGTGTTGTATATCTTAAATAATCTTTTTTTTTTTTTTTATTCCTTAGTTACCATTCAGTAATTTATACTTTTTTTATTTTGTATTCATTCAATTCTCTGTGTTTTGTATTGGAAAAAAACCTTATTTTGGATCTCATCTCAGTTCATTGTCACAGAAAAAAAGACTGCCAGCATAAGGTCCATGATTTTTCTGGCTGAGACTAAATCATACAATCTCAAAAGTAAATAAGAAAGACAATAAAGAAATAGAAAGTTTTCTTTGTGTTTGTTGTTTTAACCACTTGTATATAAGTTGGTCTACAGAGCAGATCTTTTCAATATTATCTGACTACAGCCTATTTATGAAAAGCTGAAAACACAGAAATACCAGATATTGTCTAGTGATGACTGTTATCATCTTTAAAAAAAGAAAATGTCCCTTTCACAGTAAATAAGAATATTAACAAACTCATTAAGACCCATAGTTTTGAATTGAATTCAAGTACTACAAATACTTTGAATGATGGTTCTCAACAAATTTCTAAGCAATTTTTTTTCCCCCACCTTGTAAAATTGAATAGCTTAACTAATTTATGATTCTTACAGAGCGAATCGCAATATCTCTGCAAGGCTTCTTGCTGCTGCTATGAGAGATAGATCTGTCTCTTCAAGGTCTAGCTCTGGAAGTGAATCTTCAGGCTCTTCCTCTGACAGTTCGAGTGAGTCGGGTTCAAGTTCAAGTTCCAGCAGTCCAGTTAGACATAAACCATCGCTCCAGCAAAGTAAGGCCCAATTGTGTTTATTTATCATTCAAGACTATTAGTATTTGTTTGGATCTAAAATAAACTGTTATTTTTATTGATAAATGTTTTACAATTGCAGCTAGACGGAGTAATAACTCTGAACAACTAGCACTTTCTGTAGTGCTGACTTCAATTGCTCCAACTTCCTTTTGCTTCACAAGAGGCTTATAAATACTATGTTATGGCTTGTCCCAATCAATTATTTTAACCTGCTGTTAGTCACACCCTGAACATTTCCCTTATACTTGCCAAAATTTCATGTATTATTCTCATTTCATTTTATTTGTTCCTTATTGTAATATATTATTTAATAAACCATAAGGTAAAAATAAAATTCCCCCAGTAACTTTCTGGAAAACATTTTGTTGACAAAAGCAGGATGTGAGAAAAATGCTCACGGCATACCCATCCATGTCTTGGTCACCCCTCTGCCCATTACTGGACAAATACGGACATGTCATACTTCGTTGTTAGATGTTTAGCTTGGTCAGTCTTAAATCAACCTTCCTTGTGATTGTTTCTGTAGTAGTATTGATTAATAATAATATAAAACATGAGTCACTCTGCAAAGATTTTGCAGTTTTTGATGAAAGGAATGTTTTAATAATGTTAATATTTTATGTAATTATCACTATCTTATTTATTCCATGTTCAATTTGTAAATTAATTAAAATTAATTGAATTGTATGAGATGGGTCGGACACATTAAATTATTTAGTTATAAAAAGGCTATAAACTAAAAAAAAAAAAATAAAAAAAAAAAAATAACATATAGTAAGTGTTGCAGGAAATAAACAATATAATTGCTGAAAACAGAGGTGTCAGGAAATTGCTCTCATGTGGCTAACCAGGGGTCAACAAAATTCAGCATTACACACTTTTTTTTTTTTTTTCAGATCGCAAGAAAATCGAACTTGATGAGAAGTTTGCTCAAGCAGTGAAAGCTAAAGCAATGGATGCTTTGAAACTCTCAGGACAAAAACAACAAATTAAATTGACTTTGAAGGGTGCTGGATCTTCAATACAAGGTAACTATGCTTTCCCTGATCTATATACCAAACTACGAGCTGGTCATAAGATTTTTATCATTTCATGTTTACGTATGATCGTTTCTCTGATTTAATATTGATATATACTGTATTTTTCATATACTTTTTTATCTTTAATTCTTAATTTGTTTGTAGTTAGGAAAAAAAATAATAACTTTTTTAACTTGTTGATAGTCTTTGTAACAAGCGTACATAAGTAAGATATCCCTTACAGAAAATCAGCTCTTGATATATGATTATTCAAAAATGTCTTCAATCCTCAACATTTTTGATCAGCTCATTACCTTTCTCTACTCTCTAGTAAAATAAAAAAATTATTCAAATTCACCGAAAGTGATTAGCAAGCCTCCTTCTATAAGTATTAGTGGCTTCAAAAGGCATCTCATAAAAAGTAAAACAATCTTTGAGCAAAGCCAGGTCTAATCAGCATATTTTCTATTCAATAAAATTGTAATGAAGACTGGTTTGATATAAAACCATCTATATTTTCAGTACAAAAGTTTTTACAGTTTAGAGTGCTATAGAGCCATTGGTAAGAAAATGAGTATTAGTAAAGATGTACAAAATGACATTTGTCCGTGTTTAGTTTGGACAAGCAGTCATTGACCATTTAATTTAATAAAGTCAAGGTTTTGGCTAAAAATAATATAATCCAAGATAAGGATTGGTTCGAGAAGCTGTAGAAATATATGCAGCAAGATTTCAATGAATTGATGTTATGGACCAACCACCAATTCGTTCCCAGTGTGCAAGTCTCTAAGGAGTAAATGTGTCTGACCATTCTACTAATGACTGACTTTCTTCAATCCTATCCATAGGTAAACTGGATTTCAGGGAGCTTAACATAAATGAAATAAACTAGAAACACTTCAATGCATTTTACACTGGAATTATGAAATTGTGATTAATTTTAAGGACCATCTAAAGATGTTAAATGAACACATTGTTCAAGAAAACCTCTTAGATAAGCCTCACATGGTCTTTCTCTGTCTATATATAGAAAAGAAAGAAAGAATATAATGGAAAGAATGAAGAGGCTTTTTCATTCTTCAGTTAAAATTTTTGACTGTTTTCCCACTTCCAGCTGGAATATTAATTAGTGAATTATAGTCTGGTTTAATAATTATGTAATTATTATCTTTGAGTATGGTATTATAATTGGTACCAATAATTTTTTTTTTTATTTTCTAGAACGACTTGCTGCTCCTTTAACGAGGAAAAGACCTGCTCCTGATTCACCAAATTCGGGTGATGATGACAGTTCTCCTACTGTAAGTAAATTTTTTTGGTAAAATTTTATTTGATTGTACTATAATGAATACCAAAAACCAAACAGTCAATGTACATATAATGTTATTATAGAACTGGAAGTTATATAGTATCATTATGGTATGTCATAAAATTTATTCAAAATAGTCATACAATTTTTTTTAAAAACAAATGGTCTTCTTAACACCAATAGAAATTAAAAGTTTGTATATGCTAATGCAATCATTCATTTCTTAATAATTATGGTTATTGTCGAAGTTTTTGAATCAGAAAATAAGAAAACATTTATAAATAATTAAGAAGGAAACTGTCTTAACATAATTTCAGTTACTAGCAATGGCATGTATTAATTGAAGGAATATTTAAATTGATATTATTGAATTTTAACAATATTAATATAAAAAGTCTGTCACGCAGGAGCTGCGTAAACTAAGCAGATTTCTCACGTCTCACCAAACTTATGACTAAACCGGGGGGGGGGGGGGGATTTATTTTGGCAGAAAACAAGAAATTACGAATAATTCTGTTAATATTTGAGCTATGAAAAAATGCTCAGGACAAAGTGGTTCATGATGTAAATAGTTGATATGATACAAGTAGGAGTGGGGGTTTACTGAAAGCTGAAAACTAAAAAAATCCAAATATATCTGTTAATATTCATTATGCAGAATATATATATATATATATATATATATATATATATATATATAGAACAATATTTATAGGACCTTAAATTTGCAATACATTTTTTTTATTCAACGTATAATAATGGAGATATTTTGAATTTTCTAACCCCCCCCCCATACTGGTCTGGTTTCTGCCATTAACAAATTTGATCTTTATTTTTACATAAAGCGTTCAAATATGTAGTTTGGTAGCGATCATACCAAAATTGCGACCGCTAGAGTGTTAACAGATAAATATCTATCTCTCTATGTATGTATATGTAAAGTTTTGTACAGGCCTCATTTTTGCCATCTCCTGGAGGTAGGATCGATTCCCTAGGGGGAAATCTGCTAATAAAATTAGCGAACAAAGTAAAAATTAATCTCCTATTTCTTTACTCTCCAATTTATTATATTAATGGAAACAATATTGATTCACTCAGGAGCTGTCTCTTAAATAAATTCCCATAATTTCACTAAAGGAAGTAGTTGTATAATTTGTTGCGATCTGGCTGCGGTGATAAGCAGTGGAAGCTGAAATATATAAAAAATCCCACAACCAAACCACTAACAAGAATTTAGGAAGGGCCACCAACAATCGACTCAAGTCAAAATTCAAATATATAAATTTATTTATAATAAAAATATTCACCAATTATAAATATTAATGATTAAAATGAAAAGGCACCTTTATAAATATAATGGGGGACACTTAATAATACTTAGTCTATATTACAATAGAAAGACTTAGCTGTGTAATAGAAGTGCTGACTTAGCCGTGAGAGATAGAGTAGACTAGGCAGGCAGGAACAAGCTGAAGGATTAACTCTCCGAGAAGCAAGGTCTCCCTTCCAGAGGATGCCGAATATGACTGACCTTAATCCTCCGCAAGAGGGTCCTTTTATAGGGCTAATCCGGGAGTGAACTTTGAACTGCCGATCGAAATACGCTCAAAAAGTGCATTTAACGTGAATTAATTATCGAAATTCATCCGTATTATTACTTAGTGTACCGACGTTAAGAGCTGTGAATGTTATTATCAAAATCCATCGGCGTTATCTATGAAAATGCTAGAGCACATGGTGACTTCACTCCAAATTGGATATAATTCTTATTTAAAGGTAAAAACAATACATTTAAGCATTCATACATAATAATCTTAATGTGCTCTGTGCTGGGAATACTCAGAATATAAAATATAGGGCCATTTATAATGGGCTTATGTAATGCAACGTCAATTTCATTACAAATTGTTCTTACTCTTATGCCGAGTTGCAGCCCTTTCAATACATAATTTGGCAAAAGGTTTTTGGAGTCTTTTAAAGTAGTAGTCAAAAATTCTTTTTAGCAAATTTCCCCTAACGGAAGCTCATCGAAATAATTTCCTAAGACTAAAAACTTGACGTTTTAAAGCTAAAAAAATGAAATTTTAGGGGAATGTCAATTTTGACAACCCACATGAAAGCTAAAGCTTTTAAATTGTAGAAATTGAACTTGATTGAATTAAATTAAATGTAGTTTGAAAGATACATATATAACTATAATTTGTCTGATATGATATATTTCTTAATTTGAGCTCCATGTTTTCATTTTCCACATTTTGAACAACATTATTAAATTTGACTTTATGTGTTGTTAGGTATCAAAAAAGAAGAGTGCACCTTCTAGAAGAGAAGAACTCTTGAAGCAACTAAAGGCAGTTGAAGATGCTATTGCAAGGAAGAGGTCTAAGATTTAATTAAGTGTGATAACCTCAAACGTTTTAACCTATCAATTATTATGTAAATTTTGTTAGTTATGGTTTTAATTGAATGACCATATTCCTTTATCCCTGTATGTCATTTTCCTTTCCTTTTTTTTAATTTTGATTAAATGTTTTATTTTGTACAAAATGTTTTACCTTATGACAGCTTTGTAAAATAGCATGAACTATTTTAAAATTTTGTAAAAAAAAATGAAAAATGAGAAAATATGAAAAAAAAAGAAATGAGAAAAATGGAAAAAAAAAAAAAAAAGAAAAAAAGAACTATATGTAAAATGATTTCTTATTTCAATAAGTATTTATAAATTACTAGTAGTTAATATAGTTTTGATGGAAAAAAGAAATTAATAAATGAAAAAAAGGAGAAAAGAATAAATGTGATCAGTATTGATAGAAGAAAAATAAATGAAAATGTTTCTTTTTCTAAACTTGTTTTGTTTATTTATCAATTATTATTTTTGCTATTAAATCATGAACGAGTGAAGCATTATAAGATATTATTATCATATTTATAAGGTATTGGGCACTTGAATTAGTTTGTAGTTTTCTCACTGATGACTCTACTAGTGGGGATGGAGTGACCGCATAATCCTATTGCCATCAGGCTTTGTTTGTAGTGTAAGTCATTTGGTTGAAGAGTAAATAACTAATCATTTTACTTTATCAAGTATGTCTTAACATTGTACCGGGTAAAATGTTTTTGTGGGGAGTTCTTTTTCATTACTTTAGTATCAAGAAAAGCGCTGCCTAAAGCCATCAAACTTTAGTGGATGCTAATGAGGAGCATGCCCTAGCTGAGAAAACGGTCGGAAATGGTTTTCTTGGTTTAAAAGCGGTGATTTTGAACTGGATGACAAGAAATGATCTAGGTAGCCAACAAAATTTGAAGATGAAGAATTTGAGTTATTGTTTGTTAAAGATCCATGCCAAACACTTCAAGATTTAGCTGAATCATTGGGAGTTGACTTTTAGCAGTCAACAAACACCTGAAAGCCATGAGAAAAATACAAAAGCAAGCAAATTAAAACCAAGAGATGTGGAAAGGTGTTTTTTAATCTGTCATCAATGACAGAAAAAGAAGGGATTTTTCTATTGAAGTGTGATGAGACGAAAAGTTAATCCATTACAATCCCAAATAGAGAAAGTCATGAGTTAAGCTCGGCCAACCATCAACCTCAACGGTGAACTTTTGAGTTCACTGTTATAACAGCTCATAAGCTTAGTTCCATGGATTTTTGAATCCATGGAACTAAGCTTATGCACTGTATTAGTATGGTGTGATATAATATAAGCTCCTCAGACCAAACGAAGCAATCACAGGGGAGTGTTACCATGGATCAACTAATGCGTTTGACCTACACATTAAAGGACAAATGTATGGAATAGGTGATAAGTATGACAAAATCATTTTCTTCCATGACAATGCTCGTCCGCAAGTTGTAAAACTTGTCAAAATGTACACTGAAATGGCAAAATGGGTGGTCCTACCCCACCTGCCAAATTCTCACCTTGGCTAGAAAAGGTTGGGGTAGCCTGTAGATAACCCGTCCCAATTAATAACATTTTTGGATTGCTTTTAAAGAGTTGTTCCGTTGCGGCCAGAAAGATGGTTGTGGTTAATGATGGACAATACTTTGAATAATATATTAAGATATATATACTTTGAATAATATAAAGTCCATTTATATTAAACCTCAATTTTCAAAGAAGAGAAGAAAAAAAAATTGCTATGAATTAATGCAAACATCCAATATTATTCCTTTGAAATCTTAAAACCAAATTTTTTTGTGATAACAATACTTTGTGCAAGGAAGTAATAATGATGCAACAGCAAATGTAGAGCCATGTATATATATATGTGCGTGTGTCAGAATACACCTTATTTCAAATGGCATAGAGGATATTTGGGTATCAGCACCATAAGTACTAAATATATCATGTCATGTTCATAGACATTGGATATTTGCTCTATTTATAGAACTTTTCTCTTTAGTACTTCAGGAGTAATAATGGAATCATTCTAAAGTTGTTCTACATTTCCAAGAGTCACATATTTTATCTGCATTAAATATTTCTTGGTTTTCTCTACATTCAAGCTTCAAAGAAGTTCTATTAGACCTTCTGTTTAGCACCTTCAACTAATACTCAACGGAATACTGGTTTTCCTGTTTTACAATGTGAGGCTAAAGTCTACATCTTTATTATCCTGAATTCCTAGGAGGTGATGTGAAAAGAAAATGAAAATTGGGTAATCATTTTGAGACTTATTTAACATAAGTACGAATTAATATGATTGGGTCCTGTTCAATCAGTCTCTTGTAATACCTTTGAAGTGAAATGCAGAAACAGAAAATTGGAGGTAAGTATTTTGAATTTAATAATTTGTCATACCTTCAAAACAGAATATGTTGTGTATATTTTTCAAATAGAATTATTGACATTGAGGACACTGATGATTCATACAATAACTTCTAAGTAACCCTCTCTCCAGATAATGCTTGTAAAATTATAATATGTACAATATGTTACCTAAGTCATATTTTACCTTATATGATTTCAAAAAATGTAATTCTTTCTTTGATTAAAGAAAAAAAAAAGATTTTATTCTAGCATCACTCCATGTTTTATTTGAGTATTTTTGACTATATCTAATAGGAACTAAGATGATGATGATTATGTGTTTTGAATTTGAAGTAACACCCTACTCCTAGTTAGAAAATCAAATCCTTACAGTCAATGTTTCTCCTCGGATAGTTGATATATAATAGCATAAAATTTAATTAAAACTCTTTAGTCTTTTTTAAAGTTATATATATGAAAACAGACAATACAAAATAATTATCTTAGAAGAACGCTATTTAAATTTCTTCTTGGGTACAACAATAACATGCCACATGTCCCAAAGATTCCCTCAAGTGCATAAATTAATTACTATAGGGTGGTTTTATATGTTTGTTCGGTTTTTGTCAGTAACGCGAGTTGTTCTCAAATATCTCCGGTTCTCCTTAATATATCTGATCTTGATGATACTTATCAAAAGGTCAAAGTACACTCTTCGAATCTTTATTATGCTTGGTTTTATGAATATTAGTTTTATAAACCAGCTATTGAGGTCATACTCATGACATGATTTTCGAAACATTTCTTCAAATGTCCATCGATCCTACCCAGGAGATGACAAAAATTAGGTCCGTTCAAAATTGTATATATATTTGTCTGTTAATGCTCTAGCTGTCACAGTTTTTGTTTGATCATTACCAAACTTTATATTTAATTGTTTTATGTAAAAAGAAAGATCAAGTTTGTTAATGGCAGAAATTGCACAAGCGGGAGGGGGATTTCGAAATATCTCCATCATTATGGTCGGATCGAAAAATTGCATAGAACCAATCTTATTACAAATTGAATAATCTATAAATGTTGTTTTATACATATTTTCTTTATCATAAATATTAACCAAGATATTTGGATTTAATAGTTCTCTGCTTTCAGTAAACCCCCCACTCCTAATCATGTTATATTAATAATAAGCTGTTTATCATGAACCACTTCAATACAAAGTTAAATGCCGAATATTGTTTTCATTGAACTTCTACTTTCTGAGATATATGAAAATACGTTCTGTTTATCCCTCCCTCCCCTCTTTTGTTCTTGGACTACTAAAATTTGAGCTATTGAGATAAAAATTATTCTGATTCATTATAAATCAACACTAGCGACAGTAAATAGTTTTTAATAAAATTAATATGTTATATTCAGATAACATTTCATTAATTGCTTTTCTTTCCGGTCTAGAATATTTCTATTTATCTCTGTGAGGTTGGCTGACCTATTTGTTTACAATTTAGATGCTTTTCGTTTTAGAGGCTATTAACTTGTTAATTGACTGAAAGATTTCTCATTACCATTTGTATCTATTCACTTAATATTCACAATGGTGTTTGGTACTAGTATGTTTACCCAGCCTCACCGAGATGTACTTTTTTTTTCAAAAAGGGCAAGCATTAGTTGTGAGTTTGGATAATTCACCCCGCAGCGGTCGGCCAACAGTGGTTAATTCGAATGACGTGGAAACCGAAGGGATAGGTTTAGGAATCGCTCATAGGCATTTAAAAGAGCTTAGATACGTGCCAAGACCCGATGTTTGGGTGCCACACAAACTCACTGTTGCTAACTCCACATTAATTTGTAAGTCTCTCCTTAACCGGCATGAAAAAGACTATTGATTAGTGACGGGCGATGAAAAGAGGATTACTTATGAAAATGTAGTGCATAGAAGATCATATGCCGAAGGATGGCCTACATCCAAAAAAGATTTAGCTGTCCATATTGTGGGATTATTGGTGCACTATCTTAGGAGCTACTTCCTCAAGGAAAAACAATAGATTTAAAGGGCTGCACACAGTTAACGAAATTAGACCATGCATTGCAACAGAAATGGCCAGAACTAGTCATTTGCATAAGTGATGTTTTTCACCATGACAACATTACATCATACTCCGCAATAATTACACAGCAAAAATAAGGTAATTTGATGTGGATGTTTTACATCGCCCTCCGTATTCTCCAGACCTTGCTCTATTGGACTACCACCTGTTCAGTTCCTTCCAAATCAGCCTCAACGGGAAATCGTTTGCTATTAAGAGAGATTTAAAACGTATCTCAAAGAGTTTTCACTTCTAAGCTCTAGATGTTTTACAAGAGCGGAATTATGAAGGTATTGGAAAGATGGCATGAGGTCATCAATAAAAATGGTGAATACATTATTGAATAAAATTGATTCTTGGTTGGATAGAAATTGTTTCATTTCACCCTCTAGAACCCGGATGAGTTCCTGAATTACATTCTCCTCTTCCCGGGCAGTCCATAATGAAGCTTATATGCATGAAGAAATGAGTTGTAAAATGTTGAAATTGACCTAATGACAAGAAAAAGTAATTTGTCGTAGTGTAAGAGGGAAGTCCAGGAAGTTTTTTTTCAAACTTTTGAATTTCATTGAGCAAAATATGAAAAAAATATCTTCCAACTTAAATGTTGAGGTTGGAACTAAAAAGCATAGCCTTTAAATGATTCAAATAATAATAATGAAAACAAACCAATCAAATAAAACAATTTATTTTATTTGTATACACAACAGAATTATAAAATATTTTAACTCATAATTAAACAATTACAACTTAAAATTATTATACAAATAAGCTGGCAATGTGTGTTAAACACATTATAAAATGACTGTTATTACAATTAACATATGTTTATATATATATATTTATATACTCAATTTATCTATACAATGTTATATTAATATTTTTCAAATGCACATATAACTTATAATAAAATCTGAAACAAAGACAAGTAATGAAGAATGATTGATTCAATAGTTAGTACAAAGTAATTTACATAATACACTTTAGGCACTATAAATTATTTATATAATTATATACACTTATCAAACCTTCAGGAAAATTATGCAAGAGAAGTGAAGTTCTGTTCGGGTAATCACAAATTCACGATATAAAAATGGCAAGTATTCATCTCATAATCTTTCAATAATACATGATGATTGCTTGTTGGTGGTATTAAAGAAATATTTTCCACTAAAAGTTTTGTATATAAACATTAAATAATAATTAACGTTGCTAGTTATTCAAAATTTTTAACAAACTGATGCAAAGTTTTAAATTAATTAATAGCAGTTGGTCTCTTGTTCTTTCCCAAACCTGAACAGAATCATTCTCATTACTTCTAAACTTATAATTGTCACTTAAAAATATTTGCTTTAGGCAATTTTTTGTCTTACATAAATATCCAATGAAATTTCAAATAGAATTTGTCAAGGCACTTTCTTGAAGGCACATAGTAACATAGTTTATATTTACAAAAAGAAAGTCAAACATTATGTTCAACTCTACATAATTTATATGTTAAAATATATTTATATATGTATATATATTTATAAAAATTCAATTTAGTTGGTTAAAGTAAAGTTTAAATTTCTTTATTATTGCACGTTTGTCTAATTTTTTTTGCTCGCTTGGAGTGTATTTAATCTGCCCAGTTAATGTAACACAATAATAAAAAGAAAATCTCTTTATACATTACTTAAACCAACTAAATGTTAACACAAAACACAATTTCAGATATTGCTTTTATCACATGCTTTAAGTTCACATACTTATGAAATTTAAAATATATTTATCTATAATATAGTAAAAAAAGGCACATGGAAGGATGGATTTTGGTTAATATAAAAACGAAACATGTTATTGTCACATGTTTGTAGTCCCTGTTTTCCACTTACATTCATTAATAAATAGAAAATTGTAATAATGGAAAGGTTTGACTTAATTGTATCATTAAACTATAGTGTATAGACAGTGGCTACATACACTGCCTTTTCATCTCCTTGTAAATAAATAATAAATTCAAACAAGAAGAGGAAAAATCAAAAGAGTCGAATATCTATTGTAAAAAAAGAAAAAAAATAGTTCTTCCCCAGAATTGAGTATTAGGATTTATATTTTAGAACTACTGACTATCACAGCAATACTTAAGCACCACACTAGTCCTAAAACAAGGCAAATCCTCTAAACACTTTCTTTTTACTATGTGGGAGAAAAAACAAAAAGAAAACTGATTACAATCAATTTGTTAGAATATACCATTTCATTAACAAATAATACTCTTGTGATTTCTTAACATTTGGATTAAACAACAAGAATGTGATCATATAATATAAACAAAATAAGAACAATTGAGAGTATATTGTGAGGTATTAAACTAATTCAATAACATAATAAAATCTGTGATTATTTGAAACCTCAATACTCTCCCATAATATAAATTACATTTATTTAGACAGATAAGCCCATACACTTGTTGAAGTGAGTTTGATAAATGAAGCTCAGAAATATTAATCATCACCAAATTTGCCCTTCACTCCTGATGATGTGCGGGTTGCAGCATGATGATTTTCAATCGACTATTCAGATATTAGATTAGAATATTATCAACATTGTTTATTTTTTAAATCAGCCATTACTTCAAGTGTTTTCAATCTTCAATAAGTATATAACAATAAAGGAAAACCTGTACCAATCTATCAATTGTAATTTGTGATATTTTATTTATAAGATTGCCTTTATTAATATGATCAACATACTTTCACTTCATCTATTAAAAGGCTATTTGTTTTGGCCACCTATACACATATAATTTTATTCGCCCCATTAAAATCTACTTATGAGCAATACAGCAAAGACTTAATGAAAAGTTCATTCATTTCATCAAGTATAAGGTACAAACAGTGGTTAATGAATTCTCAGTTCACTTGAATATGTTTACAAAAGTCAGTTAAGTACTTATAAGTATCTACGAAAATTCAAGACAGATAGCTGAGATATACACATATTTAAATTACTCCACACATTACTATAAAAACTTCATATGTTAAAATTAACATTTTGATGTGCTTAGACTTTAATTTGATTTATAATAAAATGTTGAATTAACACAAGCATTATCATTGTTTAGCAATAGATCATTAAATAGCCTTTACATACATTTAGAAGACGAACTGAAAATATTTCTACAACATGAAAGTTCTAGTTGTAGGAAGGAGAGCTCATTTTTTAAAGACCTCCATTCCCCGTATATTAGCACAGAATGCTGGCACGATACACATATAAAATGATAAATATAAATAATCATGGGATAGTTTATAAGAGTGTCACAGACTTATTGGCCATTTAGAAAAACAATATGTTTATGTTCTAGTAGATTTTCAAGGCCTTCTGGTATATTGATTGTGTCATGTTGTTTTTTATCAATGTTTCACTTGTCATGCCGTAACAACCTCACAGTAACAAGCTGAGAAGCTAGCAGCTTTCTCAGTCTGTTACCCTGCTATACATTATTTAAAAAAAAGAAAAAAGTCAATACCAGAAGGCCTTGATAATAAATATGTTATGGTGAAACACCGAAATCTGGAAAATGTCGACATTCACCAGTGAATGGTAACATTCACATAGCCGCTTGGTGCATGTCCGAAATATATGCTAAATACCCTTATTTACGACTTTCACCGGTGAATGTAGACATTCACCATGGACTGATTGTTGACATACACCGATGAGGGTCCGAATGTACAAGAATGTAATGAAATATTCGATCGTTCACCGACGTATTTGGTGTTTGTTGACATTCATTGGTGAATGTCGACATTCTCTGATTTCCGTCTTTCACAGTAACAGATACATTTCATATAATTAAATTTATAATGCTAAATCATAAATTCAATCAAATTGGCTAACCCTCATCATACTGACATTCGTTTCTTTTGGTTCTTAAATTAATTTTCACAAGTATTTGAACTTGAATGAAAGTTTAATTAATTAAGCCTCAACTTGCTATCCAAAGTTAATAAACGGAGGTCTGCATTTCTTAGGTTATATATCTCAACTGACCAAATTAACATCGGCATTTTGATTTTATATGATAATACCTTTGATTTCTCATGAAGACGACTTCAGTCTTGGTATCTTTCAAAAAATTTTTTTTCGAGAATATGAGACATAACAGGACGAACACATTATTCCATGAGATGTCAAATGTATATCATAAAAAAAAAGTTATAAGAAAATGTGGAACCTCTTGATACTCATCTTGTGATTTTCACTATCACATCCTCATATGATTTAAAATTAATTTAGTTTTTGTTGAAACATGTCAGTCAATGATGATTAACATCACATTATAGAAACACTATAAAATCAAAAAAGGATTTTAATTTCATAAAGTAATTAAGTGAGCTTAACAGAAGTTATGTGTGTAAACATACATTATGTTATGATACAATAATAAAAATAAAAATAATAAAACCAATTCAAAAGTGGAATGACTGGAAAAAAATTATTTGCCAGCAGTTAGGAACTAGCGAGGTGATGGCACTTGCTCAAAACCAGTCCAGAGTTAGCTGGACACAAGGTGTGAGCTACCGTTTCTCCTGTCACTCATCCTCACAGACAACCAGTTACATATATAACTAGCGGGAGGTGTGTTTGTTAAAATGTTTTCACTCACATACTTGATATCAGAGTATAATCTCATTGTCAACACATTTCTTTTAGAACCTACATGGAGTGTTGAGGGACCACAGGCAACGGAACGTATAATAAATAACGATTAATATCCAGTAATTAGTTAGGTAACAATCGCTAAAGCCAAGTGAGGTTTCCGGACTTTGACGTTGGATTAATTAATGACTGGACATCATCTAAGATATCACTTGTAAACTCTTCGCCAAGCTGAAAAAGAGAATATAGTATTAATAAAATAAGAATTTGATAGTTGTTTATTATAAAATTGTCCAGATGGTGAGTTTAAATAATTAGGCATACCTCCACATCATAATCAGTACAATCTGAAGCTTAGCTTGAACACAAAACTGTATTAATTAAAATGTTGTAACGAAGAAAGCACTATTATAGAAAATTATATGAGGAGGATGGTTTATTATTTAATGATCCTAATTATTTATTATAAGTGGGACACTGCTTTTATAAATGATTGTTTATGTCCTTTTAAAAAATAAAAGTAACAATTTAATGTAACAGAAACCCCCAGATGAAATAATAAGGGAGGAAACTGTTTTTTTATTAAATCTAAATAATGATACTTAACAAGATTAAATTATTCTCTTACAAGCTATTTTTACCCAAATAGTTGATAAAATTTTAGCAGGTTCACCTTAAGAGAAATCAGCTATTTAGGTCGTACTCATGGCAAGTTTTTCAAAACATTTCTTCAAATGCCCATCGATCCTACCTAGGAGATGACGAAAATGGGTTCTATGCAAAATGTATTTGTTACCACTCTAGTGGTCAAAATTTTTGTTTGGTCATTACCAAACTTGATATATAAGCGTTTTATGTAAAACTGAAGATCAAGTTTGTTAAAAGCTGAAATCAGACTGGGGGAGGGGAATTTTTAAAATTCAAAGTATCTCTGTAATTAAACACAAGATTCACCACAATTGATGGTCTTTAGATTTTTGTTGTAACTCGAATATTAAACGAGTTATTCACAATTTTTTTTTTCAGCTTTCTGTAAATCCCCACTTCTAGCCATAAAATTTTCATCACTTAGAAATAGAGAAGATATAGTGAAATGAAATTACAAGAGTCATACCAGCAGGTGGGAAATCTGCTTAGTTTATGGCCATGTGTGACAGATTTTTCTTAATTCATTGGCTTGTTATTAGTTTCTCAACTTATAATAACTCAATATATTCTATAAATTCTAATATGGAGCAATTTAAAATCTCATGCAAAAATTGTAAGAATTCATTTTCATTGAAGTTATTTTCATCGCTCATTTTTATCTAGAATAAAATATACTTAACTATCAAATTTTACTCTTCATTTTTTCCCCATATTTACCGAATCATCATCTTCTCTCAAGACTATATTAATTATATGTGTTATTCAAACCAATATTAGTAAAATATTGTTGAAGGGCATCAACTATAATAAAAACAGTGAATTTGTGGATGTTAAATGCCTTAAAAGTTGTTACTAGTTCTTCAAAGTCATGTCTTGGTAAAGTTAGGACAGCAAAGCACTGATTTCATGGCTAAAAGGTTGAGACATGAAAGAGGTCCCTTCAAGGCAGGGCTTAAATGACAACACCTCTTACTTTTTTATAGAATACATATAAATACCTTACACAAGGTATAAATACCGGTACTGAGAAATTAAATAGTTCCAATGAGGATGGTAGCCTTAGAGAATCTTTAAAGGGTAATGCTCCCACGAATTAGCTCTCTCATGAATTATTTTGCCTCACATTTTCACCCCCATATCAATGACTTCTCTGACCAACAATGCCTCACAGATGACGGGATCATGTGTTAAGTTGATAGAAAGGTAAAGCATACATGACCAATAAATAAATGGGATCTCAATAGTAGGTAGATCTGAGGTAGAAATCACCTCATTAAAATGCAGAAAAGTATCCTTTTTAGACTATCTTTACCCAATAATACATAAACATATTTCAAAAATTTATATTAAATGATTCAATAAAGAATAATACCCACAAGTATGGAACATATTGAAATTAATCTTTATATCTAAACCGGGTTAGAACGGAAATGAGATATGATCTGTATGACCAATAAGCCTTATCCCTTAATGAGTAGAATAAAGACAATTTATGTAAAATTAACTGACTTTTTCGACACGAAGAAAACAGATAAGGTGTAAAAAAAATTTTATGCATTCTGTCCTGCGCGTGTCATAATTACATCATAATTGCTTGTTTCATAAGTAGGATATTTAAAATTAAATTATAATAGTGACTCATTTTATTTATAATCATTTTAATTTGCATCATAAACAGAGAGAAACTAAATAAAATCCTAAAAATACCAACCTGTAAGGTAGGTACAAGATCATCAGTCGAATCAATATTATCACTCAAAGAAGTGATCTCATGAGAATCCAAAGAAGGAATATCCCCAGTGCCGCCTTCTAAAAATGAAATAGAAACTTGTAATACAAAGAAAATTTGTTAGTTACTATGCTATGGAAATAACTCTGAAAACACCTTTATCAATCTCTCTCTCTCTCTCTCTCTCTCTCTCTATATATATATATATATATATATATATATTTATATATATATATATATAAACACCATTTTATTTATTTATATATAAAATGATAGAAATGTAACAATGTTAACTTATGAAAATGGATGTAAATAGAAAAATGTTCTAAACATTAGGGGCTACTCATAATCTCTTAAAATCTATTAGTATTAGAAAATAACAATGTGAGTTATCAATTCTCTAAACTAAATTAAATAAAGAAACAAAAATGTCTTAGGTCTATTTTACTTATTATGTTATTAGGTATGGGGTTTCCAAGAAATATGTAATTAGAGGAAATAGAAGGGGTGCAGGAAAATAACAACTTATCTACGTACCTCTTTCATTTGGCCCCTTAAATTGAGAGAAATTGAATATCCCAGAAATAACTAGGAGCAATGTCTATCTATTATAGCAAGGCACAAATGCATGATAGGTATCGTGCAATCGTGGCTCATAAGATATTGAAAAGACATATCCATTTTTAAAAATGGAATTATAGTGTAAAGGGGCTTAGCTGTGTGAGTTGCAGCGTTGGCCTTAATCTCACATAGTAAGCCTAGAGTGGAGAGTTCGATTCCCACCTGGGCAAATAGGAATTTATTTAGTGGAATGAAATTATGAAAGCAAATAAAATTTACTTCATTTCTAATTTTTCTATAAATCCAAAATTTAAATGCAATAAGTTTACTATTTATTATTTATTTCTTGTTTTCCTTTTTATGCTTCTTTCATCTGACTCAGGTTAGCCATGTGAACTTGAATCAGGTTAGCCACGTGAGTTAAGGCGTTAGTCTTAATCTCGCTTGGTAAGCCTAGAGACAGGAGTTCGATTCTCGATTAGTGGCAAACACATTAAATAAAATTCTCAGGTCCAACACTGGCTAGAAAAGGGTGGTAATAAATAGATACCATGTCCCAAATAGCCTTAGTAGCACAAAGTGGACATTAATAAATAACATTTTAGCAGATTTCCCTTAAGGGAAATCAGCTATTGAGGTCGTACTCATGATGCGAGTTTCGAAAAATTTCTTCAAATGTCAATTGATCCTACCCAGGAGATGACGAAAATGAGGTCCGTTCAAAATTATATATATATATATATATATTTGTCTGTTAACGCTCTAGCGGTTGCAATTTTTGTTTGATCGTTACCAAACTCGGAATTTAATCGTTTTATGCAAAAAGGAAGATCAAGTTTGTTAATGGCTGAAATCGGACAAGTGGGAGGGGGGGTTTAGAGGGGGGATTTTTGAAAATTTCAAAATATCTCCGTTATTATGCGGAGGATCGAAAAATTGTATAGAATAAATCTTATTGAAAATTCAATTTACTATAAATATTGTTCTATACATTTATTCTGTATCTAGAATATTAACCGAGATATTTGCATTTGTATTCTGCGTGTGGTCGCCAGTAGGCTATGTTCGGACTTTCCGCCGAGAGCTCTGGCGGCCGTTTCCATAACTAGGTTTAGGTTTAGAGGTTAGGATAACTGTTTTTTGGGGCTAGAAACTACTGGGTTATTACGCCCTAAATAATGTTTTAGGTTTAGAAGTTTCTTACTTTATTATTATTATTTATTAACGTCCACTTTTTGCAACTCAGGCTAATTGGGACGGGTTATCTACAGGTTACCACCCTTTTCTAGGTTTCTTACTACTACAGTTGTAATCTGCTTAGTTTACGCAGCCCCTGCGTGACGGACTTTTGATGTCTTGTTATTAGTTTATTAAAATAAAAGCATATTTATAATTTTAAAATAGAAATTTAACATTCATAAGAAGAGTGCATAATTGTTTAATAAGATTGAAGGATTACCTGATACACCATCCATGTTATCATCTATATTTGATAGAAAATCATCAGGTGTCTGTGGTAGAGAATAAGAATTGCCTAGTCCAAGCCCTGAGTCAGCAGATTCCTGTCGAGAATGATCTGTCAAAGATGAGAGGAATGGATCAACAAGACCACTGCTAGGGGCATCTCGAAGCATAAGCTCTTGCTAAAAATTAAAAAAAAAATAAAAAAAATAGACTCAAATTACAGTTATTTTATAAGGAATGAATAAACTAACTAATTGTAGACGTTTAGACAATAAATGATTAAAAACATGATCTTAGGAAGAAGAGGAAGATGCTATTTCATAAGTAACACCATAATAGTTATTTATTATACAAGTGACGAAAGTAGATCATTTTACAATTCGAGTGAAACATTTACCCACACGAGCGAAGCGAGTGTGGTAATTTCACGAGAGTTGTAAATTCTACTTTCGTCACGAGTGTAATATTAAATTTTTTCTGTAATCGTGTAATACATGATCAGATCTAACCAGAATATGAACAAAATTAGGATGTTGTGAAGATTATGGTATGTTGTTGGTAGGATATAAGCATGGTTGTGAAAGGTTATAAGCATAGTTATAAAACAACTAGTGATGATTGTGAAGTAGTGCAGTTATAAACAAGTGCAGGTTATAAACAAGGAAGGTAATTATTATTATATTTAAATTTTAAAATATATTGATTATTTCCACCAATAATTCATTCACATTTCAATTTATTTTGTTAAAATAAATTCTTACAATGTTAAGAAACATTTAAAAGCATTTAATTTCCAACTTCAAATTATTTTTCAATTTATACTTATTACTAATTAAGAAGGCAATTCACTTTCTTCACTTGTGAAGAAAGTGATTACTTTCTTCACTCTATTGCAAAATGTTTCACTTTCTTCACTCATTTCAGTTTAGTAATGTTACCATTATTCAACGATTACAGAAAAAATAAATTTAACATGTTTCCTCGAGATGGTATCTTCGTATTCTTCCCCCTGAATCTTCTTTTGCCATGAAGAAGGGGACCAACAAAGTCAAAAACTGCTAGTACTGAATTAAAACACATTCAACTTGATTGAGTTCCCCTTCTTTGGCCAATCCATAACAATCTTTTTAAAAAATAATAAGAACTAACGGGTAACTAAATTTCAATGTATTATAATTATTAGAATCATGAATTTTTATCAGTGACCACTTAACAAAACTGACAGTAGCTAATTCAAAAAAATAATTTATATTCTTGTTTATAAAATAGTTATATTGTTCAATTAGTTATTCCTAATTCGACACCAACTTCATAAGAAAACCTTCAGTATTTAAATGGAAATCTTTGAGAACATCCTATTAAATGTGCACTCTGCATTTGAAAATACTGATTTATTAAACCGACATTATGTAATAAAAATAGCAGTAAATCATAACAGTTTTTTCAGCAACAAAAAAATAAACTATATTATACCCAATACTCTATAACAGTGGCTTCCAAATTTTCAATTTGCATTATTATTCAGTAGGGTTTAAGTATATCAATCAACTTTAAGCTGAGGGGCACAAGTTGGCCATGTGAGTTAAGTATAATTACATTTATACTTAATAAGTTCTATAGTCTATACTTATAAAGTTCTATAAGTATAAATAGAATTATCGGTTCAATTCCAAAATGGCAATAGGAAATTATTTAGCGACAAACTTACTAAATAAAATCCTTAGTAATGGCTAGGAAATGGTGATAACCTGTAGATACCCGTTCCGATTAGCCATGGTAGCTTAAAGTGGGCATTAACAAATAACATTTTCTTTAAGAAATTAAATTATCTGTCTAAAATAACTTTTTTTATATACCTGTCTCATAATTTCTTGTTGCCTCAACTTTAACCTTTCTCGTTCCATCTGTAAAGACTGAAGCCTCAACTTCTGCTGGGTTACCTGTAGTGACTGTGACTGAGTGAGGGCTGGTTGTAGCCAAGCAGGTAAGGAATTTGTAGAGCTAGGCGTTCTCTGCAAATGGATGGCTAGAAAGAAAATGGTAGTTTTAGTGACAAATGTTTCGAGGAAAAAAGAAAAAAACAAAACAAAATTTATTTCAAATTTTTACTTTGGAATTACCTTAATTGTTCCTAAAATGGTTAGATTAAAGGTGGAGTTTTTTCATTTGCAGTTATGGTAAAAATAAAACACGAAGAGTATCTATCATATCCAGATGTTGCCAAGCCCTTCCCTCACTCAGCATATAGTTTCCATTATATAAAATTATAAATTTTGACCAGATAAACTTGCCATAAATTAAAGAAAAAGAAGTTATATTTGTTTGACTGCCAGTATACGAAAATAAAGAATTAAACTCCACAATATCAAAATATCTTCTTACATACAAACCACTGCTTTGGATGGACCTTTTCTTTTATTTAATGTTGGAAATAACTAACTAGACCTTCACCTTCAAGCTACAGAAATTTAAGGCATAAGGAAGTATTTTTATGAAGATTCTACGATGCACTACAGACTTGACTGACCAAACAAACCAATCGATAATAATTGCACTAAAGAAATATCCACAAAAAGATTGTAGAAAATGTAACAACCTATTTTGCCTCACAATTTACATCAACTAGATAAACCTACATGATTGCTTATGGGAAAATATGTAAAATAATGTTTGAACCTATACTTTTACTGACTGACCAAAGTACAAATTAAGTTGCAGCAATGGCAAATAAGTTGATCTAGGTAACACAAAGAGCATCTTAATATTTTAATTTCTAAGTTACATGGACATTGTTTTTATTTTTTATTTTAGCAGGTTTATGGTTTATGCTTGCTAATTTCCTAGACACCCACTTAGTGCCAAATAAATAAATTATCACAAATATGTTTCATGATTCAAAAAAAGAATGTTCAAATATAAAAAAATGAGAGTAATAACAAAAGCCACATAAAACAAATGTTTTGGTGAGAAGAAAATAAATCAAAGGGAACCATCTAATATAAATTGCAGGTACTATGTCCCAAAAATTGAAGTATTTTGTTATCTAGGAAGTATAATCTGAAGATAGATTGTTTGATTATAATTAAACAATGCTATTTATTTTGCAGTTAATCGAACTGTTTTGTTCTATTCCTATGAAAATTAAATTGTTTTGGGGACTGAGCCTCGATATTTCATGAGATATTTGGTAGGTAATTATTTAGTTTGTTATGGTTTATTGACAAATATCAATAATGAAAAATAAACTGTTTTTAGGCCATTTTCAAGGCTAGTTAGTAAGAAAAGTGTGTGTGTGTGTGTGTGTGTGTGTGTGTGTGAGAGAGAGAAAGAGAGAGAGAGAGAGAGAGAGAGAGAGAGAGAGAGAGAGAGAGAGAGAGAGAGAGAGAGAGAGAGAGTGAAAAGGGAGAGGGAGCATATCTTCATTTGGATAACCACATAAATTGGCTCAGCAATTATTAAAGAGAGAGTCTACTCACTCGTTTATGTATCTCAGGACTTGATAAAACAATCCAAAACTTTTAAATTTCATTGCATATATTTTTATCTCAATTTCTGCTAACTGATTTATCTCAATTTATTATAAAATTTTTCTAGCTTTGCTTATGGATACTTATAATTCAAAATTGTTCTATCATTGTGACCCCCCATGCAAACGAATGTTGATAAGAAGGCAGTAGGTCATATAGGTTGTCCACTAATGAGTTCATTTTTAGACATCTCAACAAGTTTCTTGACACAGTGCCTTATCTGGAGCTATATAGGCACCACTTAGAAGTTCACACTCACATTGGCCAAATAGTTTAGATTAGACGATAAATGATTAGCCAGCTGTTGTCATAAATTAGAAGAAAAAAAAGTGTTATTTGGGACGTACATCACAAAGTTAAAAGAGGTTTCTCAACCAAGAACGAAAACTTATCTCTCCAAGAAAGCAAAGTAAATAACTCGTAAAACAATAAGGTTGGTATTGAAACACGAACTATAACCATGCATTTGATCAATTAGATTGGAAGAGACCTAACAATGATTTCTCTAGCCAAAGAATAATTCAGATGAATAAACTAAATGAAATGCTAAGCTGTTATAATTTGGCAAACTTGATATTGTATTTAAGAAGGGCATGCGCTAAGCATGGGGCAATACTGAAAGAATGCAATAGGCAGCCAAAAAAAAAAAATGTTTTACAGAACATCCATAAAACAGTAAAGGATGCATGCCTGGATAGAGGTGTCCTAAACAAAATTACGATCCATAAATCCATCGATAGCAGTGAGCTGTTCTTGCTGTTGAACAGGGTGTATTGGTATTCACAGAGGCGAAGGTTCTACTGGCCTATAGTGGCCAAAAATTAATGAGGCACAAAGGAGAGAAAAGATTATAGTATTTTTAAGATAAAAATGAAATAATTATTTCATTGCATTACAAAATTAATTTAACATTATTTTTGTCAAGTATACTATAAAATAATTGACTGTAATTATTATTATTAAAATGATGCATTGTTTTAAACTGTAAAATAAATCATTTAAATAATGTAAGAACATATAATATTTATATTAGAACATGCACTGTTATGAAATTGTCATGCTTCATTATCAGTCATTAAGATTAATTAAGAAATTATAAATGGTTTAAAATGTTTTCATAGATTTCAGTGACATGCTAAAAAAAATAGTTGTGAGACAAGTATTCCTCAAAGTTCACACACTAAATAGTTTATTGAAGACCCTTCGAATCTCACTCATGCAAGCTAAATTTCCTGTATCAAAAACTAGTAGACTTAATTCTTAGACCAATGTTTAAGAGTTATTTGGACGAGGGGTAGCAAGTTCGGGTATGACAATGAGTTAAAAAAATATGACAAAAAAGAAATACTTGTGTCAGGTCTTCATTTGTTCTTTGAGTTTCATAATTATGATTCGCAGTTCACTTTGCAAATTTATTATTTGTAAAATAAATTTTGAAAATGAAGTGAAAATTTAAACTTGCATATTATTATTTAGTTGTATATTCGAGATTACACATAGGTCTAGATTAAAAGACATTTTATAGGCCCATACAATTAAAGCTGTTAACAATTAATCAATTTATAATTGTTCAAAACTTTACTTTTTGGCATGGTTTTAAATAATTAAAGAATTCTATGCCAGCTTTCAGTGTTATAAAAGATGTTATGACATGAAAATCAGTTTGTTAGAAATAATTTTCACTGATCTGAATAATTGCATATACATATATATATAAATATATGTATGTATATATATATATATATATATATATATATATATATATATATATATATATATATATTTAAATGCAAGGCAATACTATCACACAATGTAGTGGTGGGGACATAGAGGTCATTTAAATTTGAAATAGGCTTAATTTAAAGAAAATATAGGTTGCTTGATTTGTTAGTATACACTCCTCAAGTAAATAAGGATATACGTTCGAATGGTATTTACTTTCACCTTAGAAATTAAGATAAATAAATTATGAGAGGTTGTGTGTGTAAAATACTCACGTATTCTTGGGTCAAACCATGAAGTTGTTTTGGCCTGGTGATTAATAAAATATACTTCTCCTTCTGCAGTACAGGCCTGTTCCCAGCCATCTGGAAGAGGGCCGAGGGCAGCAGTTGATGCACTCGTGCTCTTACCTGCGACACACACAACCACATTTCAGATTTTCCTTTCTTTTTTTTCACTTTGTCTAGTAATTTCAATGTTATACAAATCAATGAATAAAAATAATATCAGCATATACTGCAGTTCATGATATAAACTGTGTGAGTGAACCAAATGAAAACCTTTAAAGTGTTATCAATTTTAAATTATGGTATTTGTTCGCGTACAATACGCACCTTTTTTAAAAAAAATCAACATGAAATCTAGGAGTGCACGTGATACGCAGGGATTTCTAAGTGGTAACGTGTATTCATATTACACTGTAAGGAACTTGGACAAATACAAATATATCCGGTATATCTAAGTATTTTTGTAGTTTTACAATGTACAAGTTGCTTGAGCCAAAAGATGAACAATACCTGGTATGAAAGTCTAAATCATTACAATGCTCCTTGAATGATTTTTTTTCCCTTCTGGTCAGCAATAGTGAACTCCACGGCAGGGAAAGGAGTTCAGTGGAATATGTTAACGTCTGTACTGTGAAGTACCAGGTTTCAATCTCACGAGTTCATCAATCTTATAAAAGATCTTCTATATGGGACTTCTATCTGGCCAAGAGCCTACTCAGAATCATGAGGCAAGTAACTGCTTGAATATTGAAGAACCAAACATTAGTCAATCTCTAATACCACAAACACATCTCGAATGATCATGAAAACATGTCATTTCACAAAATGCCATTTGGCGGGTGTTGCTCATTTTTGATATCTAAGACAAATGTTATCACCTATAAAAATGGTTTACAAACATTAATTTCCTTAAATGTAGAAACATTGCAATGTTCTATACAAGCATTAACACACTTTCCTTAATATCCATGGTCCCAGTCTTTCTAACATCTAATGAAAAACATTCGTTCTCTACATACAAGAACTACTTTTCTTTTAGCAGATTTTTTTTTGGTATAATAGCATAAAATAAAATCGATGAGAAAGGGAAGTTTACTGAAAACCAAAAATGGAAAATGCAAATAAATAAATTAGAGTAAAAAGTACAAAACAATAAACACTCTCGGTGGTTTATTAACAAGACTGTTTACATAAAATTGTTTGACCAACATTTAATAATGGTGATATCAGTGATTTTGTATTTTCCCTCCTTAAAATTCTACACCTCCAGGCTTGGTTTCAACCATTAAAAAACTTGATCACTCATGCGTGTGTGTGCTTGCACACACACACACACACACAGATACAACTTTGAATGGAACACATTTTTGTGGACACTAGATGAAGTTATTCAAAAATCACTGTCATGAGAACAGCCACAGTAGTATAGTATCACCAACTGTCAATAAATTTGTGAAACTCAAGATCATACAAATTTTAATTATTCGGATGGACTTCTAAGGTTTTTGTTTACTAAGCAAGTGATGCTATTTCTACAAGAGAAATGAAATTTTGCAAGCACCAATCTACAGGGGACGGAAAAGGACAGTAGTTATTTGTCTTCATTATTTCTAAAAAAATAAGGTAATACAATTATGATTAATTTAATATGGTCAAAAAAAAATAATTTCCTACTAGGAGTCTAAATTGCCAGGCATTTATTAATATTATGATAAATAATTATGAAAATATAAATAACAATATGCATGCTCATAACAACTTCTTGTTTTTATTGATATATTTTCAATAAATAATCTAAATTTATTTTTCTTGTTAATCAGTTTTATTGTATGGCCCAATTATGAGTGTAAAATAAACCTAAGTAATAATTTTAATGAAGAACATTCAGCAAGGTGGCAAATAAATTAATGATATTTACAGTTTGTACTACAAGTAAAAACATTAGAACAAAAATACAGAATTAATAGAAAGTTTGAGTATAAAAACAAAAAAGGTGGTCAAAAGGTCCTCCCCAACCTTATTGTCTAATAAGAAAATTAAAAAATCTATGAAAAATTTTGATGGCATTATTGCCCTTGAAAAAAGTTATAAATGTTAGTGACAATATATGTACATGGTCAGGATTTATACTGATATTGATACTTATATTTATTTTAATAATGCATGTTAGGCCATAATATTAACAATGGCATATTCACTGATATATTACAGCCATTAATATTTTTCTCTCATTAGTCAAGGTCATTAACACTGTAAATCCCCATATAAGATTGCCAAGTTAGGAGGTATGTAGTAACATTAAACCTATAATTTTAATGCAGGTAATTGCAAATGCCAACATTAGTTAGCCAATGCATTCTACTATCTCAGGTAGAAACCTTTCTTTGAGATTGAGTTTTTATTTTTGATGCCTTTATTGTTAGTTAGCCTGATAATGCTATAAAATTATCATGGTTCTATATGGGTGAGCATGCCTGCTTTATTTACTAGCTGAGGCCTCAAGGGGTCAGCAAATAAATGAAATGACTTGACAAGCCAACTTATCACAATACCACAGAAATTAAGCATATTAAAATGGGAGTTGAACCAGGGTCTTTCTTAACATACAAAATTGTCGACCTACACTCGCTTTCATTCCATAAAATATTTCATATTGCTTCCAATGTAAATCAAACATAACTAATTTATTGCAAAAAAAAGTATAATTTTTTATACGTTGAGAAAGGCTTGAAAGTTTTATTGTACTTTGAAGTCAAAATAGAGTGGGGAAAACAGAAAGTAGTTAGAATGATAGTTTGAAGATTTACAATTGAGAAATACAAACAAAAATCGACTATATAAAACTCTAAAAAAATGTCTTTGAAAGAGTTAATACGACCACAAACATTACAAGCAGAGGAAGTGGTACTTGGGGTTACTTCATTCAATATATCTATAATTTAATATTGAAGCCAGTCTTTTATAACAGACACCCATAAAAAATATGAAAAACAAACTTGTTTGAACTGGCCAAAACTTAAACTCAAGTCTCCTGGCTATCTAAGTTAATAACACTCCAACCTTTAAGCTACTGATTTCTATTATGACTGATTAATTAATCGTTTCATTCAATACTAAAGATTATATTTGTTAGTTAATGCCTGAAATTAGGCCAGGAATGGAGGGGGGGGGGTCTCTAAATATCTCAATTCCTATGAGCCGAAGGCTACAAAACCAATTTGCTAAACATTTAATTTTATAAAACTGTACTTCAAATATATTTTTTCCTGATCTCGAATATTAAGTGAGTTACTTGTATTTTCATGTTTTCAGATTTCAGTAAACCCCCACTAATAGTCGTCTGATTTTAGCAGATTTCCCTTAGGGGAATTTGGCTATTGAGGTTATACTCCAAATTTCCAAAAATGTACTCAAATGTCCAGAATAGATTCTACCTAGTATTTACTTTAAGAAGTTGAGTTACTAACAATCTCATATCCAGCATACATTTTAATTTCTGTTTCAGTAGGGTTCATACTATGGGAGTAATACAGAATTGATGTTAAAACGAGATGAGCAGTGTGTCATTCTAGCAAGTGGGAAATCTGCTTAGTTTACACAGCCCTGAATGAAAGTCGGGCTTCATCTCTGTAACCAACCTCCCAAAACTCAATGCACAGTTTATTGGATAGAACTTCTCTACATAGCCTGAAGACTTGGGTTTATGTCCTGGTCAGTTCAAACTAATTTTCTCTAAAAATAAATATATTAATAGTAGCAGTATTTATTTAAAATATATCCTGTACACTTTATTTATAAAAATATAGCACTAATCTTTGTAAATAATTTCCTTTCCTTTTTGTTTTAATATAAGTTTTTTTAGGTGTCAATTGTATAACATTTTAGCTGATGTAAAATACTGGTTTAGTGGTGTTAAAGTTTATTTTCAATCACTGTTAGGGAATAAATGATTTTTGAAATACCAGAATGTGGTTGAGGCGAGGTAGAAGGGTGGGGGGAAGAGGCAAGGAGCTCGGCCCGTCCTGTGCTCTGGCTGCTACTTTGCACTGACTTCCTTGGATCCTCCCAAGTAGTTGTTTGAGTGATGTGACTGGAAAAAATATATATGTATATATAATAATAGAATTGAATTATTTAATGGACTAAATAGCTGACATGGACAGTATTCAAATAAAATATTTTAAAATGCAAAATAAGGCACACTTTTTGTATTTTAAGACGAAAAATAAGTTCTTTTCAATAATATTCTCTTAAAAATGAAAATAATATACAATATATCTGTTATTTATTAATTCGAAAAACCGGCATTTTCATTAACTTTGAGGCAAGATTGGTGAACATTTGAAGAAATGCTCTGAAACGATTTCCAGGGAAATCCCCTAAAAAATAAGGTGATTTGTTCAGGACTTACTTGTCCTAAACCGCTAGAGACATAACTGTTTTGTATTTGTTTCAAATACAAAATAATTTTTGTATTTTAAATACTTAGTAGTGAAAATACTCTGTATTATTATTTATTACAGTCCACTTTGTGTTACTAAGGCTAATTGGGACATGCTATCTATATATTAACACCCTTATCTGGTCAGTGCGGGACCTAAGGATTTTATTTAATGAGTTCGTCTCTAAATAAATTCCTATTGCGGAATAGGAGGACTTCATTAAATAAAGTCCTTAGTCCAATCCTGGGTAGAAAATGTTGGTAACCTGTAGATAACCCATCACAATTAGCAACAGTAGCTAAAAGTAGATGTAAATAAATAAAATTAAGCTAGTAACGGTTTTATTGCAAAAAATAGAGAACAATTATGAAGAAAATGCACTAAACACTATAAAATAATCCTAGGTCCTAGGTAGCAGTCATCACACCACTTTCCTCATCAATTCTGGTCAATTAGTGAAAATATATATATATATATATATATATATATATATACACACATATATATATAAATATAAAAAAATAAAAAATATATATATATATATATATATATATATATATATATATATATATATATAAATATATATATATTTGTCTGTTAGATCTAGTGGTTGCAATTTTTGTTTGTTCGTTACCAATCTTGATATTTAAACGTTTTATATTAAACTAAAGATCAAGCTTGCTAATGGCTGAAATCTGACCGGGGGGGGGGGTTCAGACGGGAAGAATTTTGAAAATTCTTAAAATCTTCGTTATTATGCGTCGGATCGAAAAATTGTATAGAATCAATCTTATTGAAAATTTAATGGTCTATAAATATTGTTATGTACGTTTCTTCACTATCTTCATTATCAACCGCGATATGTACATTTTTTTCTCTTAAGGGAAATCTGCTAAAAACAGAAATCGAACTCGTCACTCGAAATTCATGAAATTTTCATATGTAAAGTTTGCAAAGAGGCCAGCCTGCTTAAACGAGGTAAGGGTAAGGTAGAAGAGGTAAGGGAGAGTGGGGACGGACTCCTGACCAAAGCACTCCTGCCTGACCTTTCCCTGTGTTACGAAATAATTACCAGGTCAGATGTGTTATTTCTCTCTGTGGGGTTCACGTTACTGTCCACAGGTCTCTTACTCTCCTATCTCGTATCCTTTAACATCTTACAATCAGGCTCGTGTATTCTTATTCACTCACTGGTAACTGCTTAATTCAATATATTCAATGAAGATTAGCTTGATGGTAGCCTCAGTCGGATGTAGAAAGTCTTAAGTTTATCAACGGTCATGTCAAGGACTGCGTAAGCTAAGCAGATTTCCCCCTGAAGTTTTGCAATAGGTAAATATATGTACATACAGGTAACACTTAACGCCACCTTGCATATTAAGTGAATAAATACAAATCGTAATGAGAAATCTTTCCCAACGGAAAGCGTCTGAATTGTAAACAAACAGGTCTGCCAACCTCTCAAAGCTGAACGGATAGAAATATTCTTCACAGGAAAGAAAAATAATTACTGAAATATATCTGAATATAACATATTGTTTTTATTGAAAACTATATACTGTATCTATTACTGTAATTTATAATGAATTAAAATAATTTTTATCTCAATCACTTAACTTAAGACAGGGGGGGGATTCAACAGAACATACTTGTACATATCCCGTATAATAAAGGTCTCTTGAAAACAATATTTGGTATTTATGGATTATTGTTTATGTAACATGAGTATAAGTGGGGGTTTGCTGAAGGCTGAAAAATGCAAATATCTCGGTTAATATTCAAGATAGAGAATAAATGTATCAATATTTACAGTACATTTAATTTGCAATAAGATTGATTCTATAAACTTTTTCGATCCGACGTATAGTAACGTAGATATTATGAACTTTCGAAAATCCCCTCTCAGCTTAAAGGAAATATGCTAAAATGCCATATTACATAATTTCCAGATCTGTTAGAATGTAAAATAAAAATAGTCCTTTAAGAAATTTTCTACCCACTTTCCTCTAAGTCGATTTATAATCTATAGAGGAGGTGCACAACAACAAATCACTCGAATAATATTCAAATTAGAGAAATAATATAAGTAATAGGAGTTGTAGGACATTAAATAATTAAGAAGATCCATTGCATAATATTTTTGGATCCAAACAAAATAAAGGAAATATTTCGAATTTTTAATTTTAACCCCTAAACCAGGATGCATTATCAGATTTCATCTTTCACTATATATGAATTGTTAAAAATATTGAAGTCTGTCGAAACTATAATCTTTACTGATGACGTCACGTCCAACTGACTTCGATTTCTCTTACGTAGTAAGAGTCCGTGTAAAAAAAATATTTGATATTTAAGCTACAAATAAGTCATTTCATTCCATTGTTAATATTATGAGTAGAATTGGTTGTTTACTATAAACTGAAAACTAAAGCACACATCTGTATGAGTAGTAGACCTTTGAAGTAAAATTGGTTTTATACGATTTTTTTTTATCTGACCCATAATATCTCTCAAATGAATTTTCAATTTCCCCGAACTTGATCTTTAGTTTTACAAAAAAAATTATCGAGTTCAATTAGGACGAAAAAAGAAACATTTCAGGCAGTAGAACGTTGACTACAATTATTCTAATAACACGATCTGGTGGCATATTCGTGAACTAATGCTTGCAATCTCTGCTCATTGACCGAACTGGAAAACGTACCCAGGCATAACCCTCAAGGCCATACTTCATATTTATAAATTGGAAAGAATGTCATCTCCTAGGACGGGAACTGGAGGAAATTTTTCGAAAATCGCAGTATCTGTAAAGCTTATACAGATACATTTTAATTACATTTTTAATAAGAAAGAATTATGATATTTAATTAAATTTGCAAAATAATATAACTTTTATTTTTATTGTAGTGATTAACGTCCACTTTGTGCTACTAAGGCAAATTGGGACAGGCTATCTACAGGTTAGCATGCTTTTCTAGCCAAAGCGGAACTAAGGATTTTATTTAACGAGTTCGCCAATAAATAAATTACTATTTCCCAGGCGGGAATTGAACTTGTAGTGTTTGAAATTGAAAAATAAAATAAAAATATATTTATAAAGTGTTATCTGAGTCCACTGAATTTAAGAGCAGGAAACAAACCCTGACCAATATGCTTATAACCTTGATAATTCTTTCATTACCCCGATTATTCAAAGAATATCATCTGAAAAAAAATCCTTTCATCTCTAATTCTCGACTAACAAATAGAGGAATTCACAAGAAATAAAATAAATTAGTAGAATGGTTTGTAATTCATGAACCAAGAATGAGTGACGCAATCTATTAACTCTTCGGCATTAAAACTCAATGATTGTACAGTTATTACACATGTTCGGGAAATTTTTGTTTCGTGACGGGAATATAACGGGGTTGATTTCTTCATGTTTCAACCTTTATATTTACAAGAGAATACATTTCTATCTGTACCCGTCAAACACGGCTAGTTATTATTAAAACTTACTAATTTAGTAATAGGGCAAACATTATAAAATTTCTGACCTTCATAAAACAAGATTTTATTACATAAAAGAACAATGCTTGGCTCGAGGTTATAAGCGTTCAGGGACTAGTCATGCGGGATTTGGTTGGAAGAAATTTAATTGCAACTTCTTTATTGAAATAGTTTTAAATGCGTTCTTTAGTCATTGGAGTCAAATAAAAGTCTTAGTCCCCACGAACTTTGAGAACCGATTGGATTTGAATAAATGAGTTATTATCTCTACTGAGAAAATTAGCATCTCTTTTAGCAGATTTCCCTTAGGGGAAATCAGCTAATAAGGTCGTACTCATGACGCGATTTTCGAAAAATGTCTTCAAATATATATCGATCCTACCCCGGAGATGACGAAAATGAGGTCCGTTCGAAACTATAACTATATATTGTAATTTTTGTTTAATCGTTACTAACCTCAATATTTAATCGTTTTATTTAAAAAGAAAAATGAAGTTCTTTATTGGCTGAAATCCGACTAGTGGGAGGGGGGAGGGTTTAGAGGGGAGGAATTCCGAAAATTCTTAATATTTTCGATATTATGCGACGGATCGAAAAATTGCGTGGAACCAATCTTATTGCAAATGTAATTTTCTATAAATGTTGTTATGTACAATTTTCATTATCTTGATTATTAAAAGAGATATTTCCATATTACTTCTACTCGTGTCATATTAACAATAAGCTTTTATATTATGAGGCACATTATTTGAAGCCTAAAAACCAAATATGGTCTTTTACTTTGTGAGATATACGCAAATACGTTCTGTTGGTACCCCCTCCCCTTCTTTAGTTCTTGAACTACTAAAATTTGAGTTATTAAAATATAAATTATTCCGATTCATTACAATACTAGATATAGTACATAATTTGCAATAAAGTTAATATGTTATAGACAGATATATATCAGTCATTGTTTTTCTTTCGGGCGAAGAATATGGCCGTGGTTGGCAGACCTATTTATTTACAATTCAGAAGCCTTTTCCGTTGGGGGCTTATTAAAATTACCTGAAAGATTTCTCATTACCGTTTGTATTTACTCACTGTAGTGTTAAGTTTTATCAGTATGCAGATTTCTCTATTATAAAACTTCAAGTGGGAAATCTGCTTAGTTTACGCACCCCTTAAGTGACGGACTTTTTTTTTTAAAGAACAATGGCCGATATTCACACAGACTATGCATATGCATAGGTGCATCGATACGCGTATATTCATATGCAAAGATGATGTTATTATGTTCTCCATAGAGATCCAAAACACACCACCACAAAAGTAAGGAATAAATAATTCATCGAAATCTCTCTTTTCCAGCTGATAGAACTAGGCTCCAAAGAAGAGAGGAAAGAAAAGAGGTTAGAGGTTTAAGGATTATGGTGGAAGAGAGATGGGGATAGAGTGAGTCAGGTAGATTGGTTTTCCCCTGGCAAGACTCAAGGTCGGTCACTGGCCACTCCATCTTTGCTTTCTAAAGATAAATCAGCCATTTAGGAAAGCCTCTTTCAATACATTCACTTACGGACCACTCTTCGGGAAGGGGCTTAGCGCTACTTTAATTTTACACGCATAACAAGAACGCATTTACTCTTGAATTGAGCTACTTATTTTAAGCAGCGCAAATTAAGGGATCTCTATGCGCACTGATTCAATGACTATGATTACAGGCGTATGTTATTCTTAACAAAGAATAATTTAAATTTATTTTAATCGAAACAATAAAACGGTGAGCATAGGATATCCGGCGATATTTTAAAATTTTAACAAAATACCAATATTTACACTGACGATATATCCGTTCTATTCCATTTATAAAATAGAAGAACATTTGTACATACAGGACAAAAGAAAATAATTGAGACAGTAAAATTTTTTTTTTTTTCTTCCCCTAAACCCTCCCCTACATGGGGTAATGGTCTAACTACCCGCGGGGACCAGCCTTACTGGGGGGAAGTAGGGGCCAGCCAGTATGTAAAATTGTTATTTTTTAGTACATAAAAAATAATTCAAACAAAATTTGCATCCCAGAACGGAACAATAACACTTTTTATAGAAGTCAACTACGGTTATTAGAAAATATAAAAAAATAATTGTTAATATTAAAATTAAATTATTCCGTAAAATATTTTACCATATGTCAATGTGCTCATTGTAAGATGGTCGTTATCTGTAGCAGGCTATGTTTGTTACTTAAAACCAACATTTTACAAATGTTTGCAATATTTTTTTATCTTTTTTTTAGTTTGAATGTAAAATTTTAAAAGACTTGGTTTGAATATTTCATTTTGTTTTTATTATTTATTAACGTCCACCTTTTGCAACTAAGGCTAATTGGGATTTCGTTTTATTATTATTTTTTAATTAAATTATTAATTAACGTCCACTTTTAGCAACTAAGACTAATTGGGACGGGTTATCAACAGGTCACCACCCTTTTCTAGCCAGGGTGGGACTAAGGATTTTATTTAGTGAATTCCGTCACTAAATAAATTCTTCTCGGTGAATAATTTATTCGTTTTTTACTTGATTTACAATCTTCGTTCTGGACTTAATTATTGATTTTTTTTTCATTTTTACCTTACGTTTTATACTACAGGGTGTTTCAAAAAGAATAAACGTATTACTAAGTATTATTTTGTCCAAACTATCGATCGCTACGCCTCGGCTCGGCTGTTGGAGAAACGAATACATAGTTTACTTTATATTATAGCCACTAGATGCCAGTTGACTTCCGATTTGCTTGGTAAACCTCAAATGTTTGAATTGAAAAGAGTTAGAATTCGTGCGACATTTTCTTGAAGAACACGAGGGTGGCCAGCTTTCCTTTACAATACACATCCTGTAACAACAAACTTTCGTTACCATCTGCGAATGTTCCACTCATTCGGAGGATCAATTCGGTACCGCAACATGCTCTTTACACTGTCTGTAATCACTAAATTACAATTCGCAAATTCAAGAACACAAAATGATTTCTGCTGCGGAGTAGACATTTTAAACATATGATGGTTACCAAGCAAAACAGAAGACCACTGACAACTAGTGGCTATAATATAAACTAAACTTTCGTTTGGCTAGACTATGTATTCGTTTCTCCAATAACCGAGCCGAGGCACTGCGTTTGATAGTTTGGACAAAATAATACCTTCTAATACATATATTCTTTTTTAAACACGCTGTCTTCGTTATCCAAGATTTTTATTTAATAAACTAAGTTTGTTTATAAATATGTTTTTTCTATTGGGAGTTCCTTGAGTGCAGTTTTGTTTTCTTAAGGACGCCTCATGTATTTATTGTTGCTATCATTGCACACTATTTCGTATATAGGTATTATATTTGGTTTATTTATACTATCTTTTGTTCACGTATAGCTAGCTACTTGATACGTTATTTTCGTATTTCGAAACTGTGTTTATAAAATTATTACTTTGAAATCAATGTGGGAGGTAAAAGAAAATGAAATATGAATTTCTATTTAAGTTTTGTCTCCTTATTTTTATTACCACATTTTGTAAAATTATTCATGAATCTATACAATTCTGATACAGCCTGGTATTGCGGTGACATTACAGACTGAGACTGCTACTTCTTTACTCATGAAGTTACTAAATTTCTTCACGATGCGGAGTTGGCACCATGGGGATAATAAAACCTCCATCTCAGAGCCCGTTCAATTTTGAGCCGTGTGTCATCTCGGATTTAACCTGACCCTCTAGTAAAAAAAGAAGTTCAAGAGTTTTAACCCTTAGACCCATTAAAACTATTTACAAAAAAAAAAGTCCGTCACGCAGGGGCTGTGTAAACTAAGCAGATTTCCCACGTAAAGTTATACAATAGAGAAATCTCCATACGAGTGCCGATCAGTTACAGAAACGGCCGAACTAGCTTTCGGCGGGAACCATAGCTCGTCCGTTACATTTAATAAAAATGCAAATTTCACGGTTTTCAAGAATATTCAAGATAGAGAATAAATGTATATAACAAAATTTATAGTACATTTAATTTGCAATAAGACTGTTATATAAAATTTTTCGATCCGACGTATAGTAACGGAGATAATTCGAATTTTCGAAATTCTCCCCTTCTAAACACCCCCCCCCTCCCGATGGTCCGATTTCAGCCGTTAACTTGATCTTCCTTTTTACATAAAACGATTAAGTACCGAGTTTGGTGACGATTAAACAAATATTGCGACCGATTGAGAGTTAACAGACATATATACACACATATATATATATATATATATATATATATATATATATATATATATATATAGGGGCTCGGGTTGGCCGTGCGAGTTAGGGCGTTGGTCCTAATCTCGCATGGCAGACCTACTAGAGTGGCGGGTTCGAATCCTGCCCTGGGCAGTAGAAATTTATTTAAGGACGGACTTATTAAATAAACTCCTTAGGCCTCCCCCCTGGCTAGAAAAGGATGGTAACCTGTAGATAACCCGTCCCGATTACCCTAGTAGCATAAAGTGGACGTATATATATATATATATATATATATATATATATATATATATATATATCTGTGTGTATGTATATATTAGATAGATATAGATAGTTTTGAACGGACCTCATTTTCGTCATCTCCTGGGTAGGATCCATGGACATTTGAAGAAATTTTTCGAAAATCGCGTCATGAGTACAAACTCAATAGCTGATTTCCCTAAAGGGAAATCTGCTAATAAGTCAATTATTGAGTTCATGTAAAGGCCTCTCACCTTCTGTAATGCCAAGATGAAATCCTATATTCTACTCACTATTTCTCCAATTGTAAAAAAATCTGTACATCAGATAATATTAGAGCTGGAGGAAAAATAAATATACAACAATTATAGGAAATTAAACTTATAGTAAGATTGGTTATGGACCATTATTCGATCTGAGTCACAGTAACGGAGATATTTTGAATTTTTGTTTCCTCCCCACACCATTGTTCGATTTGAGTAGTTAACCTCGTATTGCATGAAACGCTTAAACATTGAGTTTGGGAAAGCTAAAACAAAACAAACGAAAAACCGTGAGAACGGTAACAGACATCTTTTCCGATGCAACTCATAATAACGGAGCTATTTCTAGCTTACTATTTCACGACTTTATCTAACGCCCCTTGGTTCAATTTCATTCATCAACATACTCGATTTTTAGATTTACTTGAAGCGCTCAAATTTCGAGTCTGAAGCGCCCATTGAGATAAGGAATAAGCTTGGAAGATGGGCAGTATATCCAGAAGAGACCGTGCGTGTCCGTTGGATAGTATGAATGAGATAGAGCTGATTATAAGAATATGAGCGACTGAAAGGCTTTCGTGGCATTAGAAAGGCTTGTTGGAGGCACTATTCCAACTGTGGTAACCACTTCCCGAAGGCAGCTGGAGGGAATGTTAGCGCACGTATTGCGAGAATCTGTTTTTTACTCCAGAATGCTCCCTTAGCCCTGATATGGCGGTGAAATAGCAAAGGAAGGTGGCGATGATCGACGTCTACATGGTCACCATATGAAAATGTATAAGTATGATAGAATGGATCTGAAGAGGGCGATTGGTCATTCATCTACCTTGTACAGGCCAAAGGCGTTAAGAAGAAGCGATGAACCTCTCTATTTTGGAGTGAGCAGAGCATCCATAGAGTGGATCAACACTCAATGCTTAGAGGTTCCTGGAGGGTCTGAAGCATCTTCGGCTAAATTCGTCCCCGAATGGACAACGGGTGAGCGAGAGGCGCAAAGATAGCATTGTCAGGGGGTTCCTCGTGGGACGTGGGTTGTATTCTCGAGTAGGCTTATGGTGTGATAGAACAGCGGTTATTTTATTTTAAATTAAGTTGTTTTTTTTATTTGTGATATTTTAGGTGTGAACTAAGTTTCTGAGAACCTTTATTTAAATTCCATTATTAGGAGAAAGCCATATTGCGCTCACAGACACTTAAGGATATTTAGAGATAATTTTAATAATGCAAGTCGTAAGTACAAGCTCAATAGCTGATTTATGGAAATCTGTTGACATAGGAAGCAGTGAATAAGAGAGTTCATTCATAGAAGGAAATGGAATTTTATTCATGAACTACTAATCATTTCAATGCAGCACTCGATAAATTATTTCTATGAGTTGAAATAACTTTAACATCAGAAATTGGCAACGACTGGAACTATAAAAGAGACAGGCAGACAGACAGAGATTATAGGAAAAGGACAGGTGGTGCCCTCTATATACTATATATACACCTGGGTCTGCCGGCGCCATCTAATTTTAGACATTCCCTCTGCACCTCATCTCTTGCTGGAGAGTTGGCTCTGTAGACTGTAGTATCCTCAAAGTCTCCCCACTCAATTTTAGAGTACTGGAAGCTGCCGTGTTAGTCCGGTGTCACCTGCATTGCACTACATATTTCATATACCTTTATGATAGGATTATCTTCGTTTCAAAACCTATCAGCACTTTTGAGTTGCATGTCCGACATGACTCATTTATATTGGACAGCAAAATAATAATGGTCTCAGGATACCTCTGAGCAACAAATTGTAATGCCACTTTGGATTTGCATTTATCATGTACCTTGACTAAGAAATCTACTATTAATCCTTCTTGGTACGATACATGGTCACTGTTAACTACGTGTGTTTTGAATCCCACAATCACAGCCACAAGTGATTGGAGGATTCAAAACAACCAACTTTGTCAAGTTTCTCAGCATGGCGTTTCTTGCGATTTATAGTAACCATGTACTAGCCACCAGTGATTGCGGGATTGAAAAAAACCAATTACGCCAATTTTCAAAACATGGTGTTTCTAGTAACTGTGTACAAACCATCAGTGATTGGAGGATTCAAAACAACCAACTTTGTCAAGTTTCTCAGCATGGCGTTTCTTGCGATTTATAGTAACCATGTACTAGCCACCAGTGATTGGGGGATTGAAAAAAAAAAAAACAATTTCGCCAATTTTCAAAGCATGGTGTTTCTAGTAACAGTGTACAAACCATCAGTGATTGGAGGATTCAAAACAACCAACTTTGTCAAGTTTCTCAGCATGGCGCTTCTTGCGATTTATAGTAACCATGTACTAGCCACCAGTGATTGGTCGCATTGAAAAAAACCAACTTCGTAAATTTTTTTCAGAATGGTGTTTCTTGCGATTTCCATTAACTATGTACTACTAAACAATCTGGTAATCCATAAACGAGAAAAAAAAAATAACCCCTGATGGGAGTTACGAACCAAAAAATATATGGGCTAGGATAGACAAGAATCATAAAAACATTTTTTAAAAAAAGAGGCTACATGCAGGCGCAAAGTAGATATACAGTCCGACAATTCATCTGGCAATCTATTTCTTATATAGTAGCAGTAGAAAAATAAACTTGAAATTTCTTAGGTATTCATTACCTTCATATTAAAATCGCATGGGCAGGATTAGCGTTTAAGGAAGGTAGAAAACAAAACAAAGTACACAAAAAAACTTCAGTAATAATCTGGTTAAAGCAATAAGTATCCAAAAAAAGTTGTAGTAGACAGCTCCCATAACAAGATTAGTTATTTCATTGTTTTGATGCGAAGCATAAGGGAAATATTTTTTGATTTTCCACATAACATCTTCCCGAAACCCCGAATCCGTTTTTGGTTCGACTACGTTCGTTGGGGATTTACGAACTTGATTTTTAGTTCTAAATGAAACGGTCCAATTTCCAATTTAGTAACAATAAAATAAAACTTTCGAAAGCTCGATTATTAAGTGTTTACGTGCGTGTGGGCACGCGTATAAAACGAATTAAGACCTCTGCAAACACGAGGTTGGCTGTCTGCAAGCAAGATGCATCTATTTTTTGCATGCAAGGACTAAAAGAGGGGATAGGCGCAATCACCCTCCCCAAACCAGACATATCAAGTAAACAGTGAAGATTTAATATTTCTCTGCATTCAAAATTTCATTAATATAGACATCTATATAGATCTATATCCTCAAGGTCATACTACTTCCGTTAGCTCCAGTTTTCCGGGCCCCCGAAAAAATCTGATGTGGATACCACACTTCCTTGCACTCCCATTAAAAAAAAAAAAATAAAATATTTTGCTACATTTCATTCAAAATTATTTAATTTGAAAACCCATACACGGTCCTTTACAATTCTTGAGATCGAAAAATAGCATAGAACAATTTTGTTATTTTTGTCTTTCCATAAATCCCCCTCCCCTAATTTATCGTTTTCAATTAAAAGGGAAGGAGCACAACTAGAGGTTAAAACAGCCCTAAAAATTAAATTTCCAAGGCTATGCCATATTCGAGGCATGCGACGTTCATACGTCAAGCCGTCAAAATGGGTCCTTGGAGGGTCAAAAGAGGCAATTCCCTTGGGTTCTGGGAACCGAAATTTTTCTTGATTACAATACTTCCTTCATTTCGTACAAGGAATAACAAAGACCGTCTTACTGAGGCAGAGTAAACTAACCCGACTTCCCACGTGAAAGCTTTGAATAGATATTCATTCATAGTATTGTTATGTCATGAATGGGAGACAATCAATTTTATATATATCAGGAGTGACTCAGACTTATATCTGAAAGAAAAACACTATCATCGTAAAAGACTCACCTCAGTGAATTCACTTCACAAATTAGGTCACTAAAAAATCTGCCACCTTATATTTGTCATTTATCCTGTAATAAGGAATTAATTCATCCCATGTAGAAATTTAAGCTGGGCATGAAATGTTTAGTGGTTCAGGTATAGAAGTGAAAACAACAAAGGTAGAAGGTGAGGGTTTAGAGAAGATTGAAAAACTAAATAAAAATGCAAATTACGTCACACAGGGTCAGAAATTTCATGAGTTTTTGAATATCCTTAAGGGAAATCTAAATGTAGAGAACTGCAATTTTGGAATAATACATGTCCAACAGGATTGTTAATAATAATGTTCAATTATTATTAATGTTAATAATAATGTTCCCGATCCAACTCCGATAATAAAAGAAATATTTCAAATTAATAATTTCACTCCTTGTCTTTATCTGATGAAAAAATGAGATGTGTTTAAGCTTGAATTAAGACGATTCTTGATATATTAGCTTGAAATGAATAGGAGTAAGAGTTTATTAAAGAGTTCAGACAAAAGAAATGCAAATATATCAGACAATAATGGAGTTGAAGGAAAAATAAATATAGAATAACAATTATAGGAAATTAAACTTGTAATAAGATTGGTTATGTAACATTTTTCGATCCATGTTGTTAACCATTTTGATCTTTATTTTCACATAAAATACTTTAACATCCAGCTTGGGAACGATGAAACAAAACACCACAGGAGCTGTACAAGAAATGTTTCACCCCTTCACATAACTCTCCTTGGTTCAAAATAATTCATCAACATACACGAAGTGTTTAGTTTTACTTAAAAACCCTCGTAGATGCGTAGTATATCCAGAAGAAGCCGTTCTTTTGCGTTAAACAGATATGAATGGGATTATAAGAATAAGAGTGACTGAAAGGATTTGGTGACAATAGCCAGGCTTGTTGGAGACACTATTCCAACTGTGGTAACCACTTCCCGAAGGCAGCTGGAGGGAATGGAGTTCGTACTTGCAGAACTTGCAGCGAGGATTTGAAGATAACCGCTTATGTCTTCAGTAGTAAGGTAATCAATTTACTGCACATAAATGCACTGCATATTGTTAAGGCAGCGTTTAATTCTCATAGGTTAATGCAAGAACTACAAGATTCTTTTTTTTACTCCAGAATGCCTTGAATGGTTACTCCTGGTTTATTAAAGTTTTAAAAAACAAAGCAATTCTTCTTACAGCTTTCCTAGCCTAATATTCAAATGTTTTTTTTATAAATTGCTAGAGTAATCCACAAAACTCCTTTTTAGCAGATTTCCCTTAAGGGAAATCAGCTATTGAGGTTGTACTCATGACGGAATTTTCGAAACTTTTCTTCAAATGTCCATCGATCCTACCTAGTAGATGACGAAAATGAAGTCCGTTCAAAACTGTATATATATATATATATATATATATATATATATATATATATATATATACAGAGAGAGAGAGAGAGAGAGAGAGAGAGAGAAATCTATGTATCTATCTATGTTTAAAATACAGGATCAATCTTATTGCAAATTAAATTTACTATAAATATTGTTATATATATTTATTCTCTATCTTGAATATTAACCGAGATATTTGCATTTTTATTAAATCTGGGCTACTAACGGACGAGTGACTTTCCCGCCAAAAGCTAGTTCGGCCGTTTCCTTAACTGCTCGGCTCTCGTGAAATTTCTCTATTGTAAAACATCACGTGGGAAATCTGCTTAGTTTACGCAGCCCCTGCGTGACGGACTTTTTTAACCACACAGAGTTTATTTTATTTTTTTAAAAATAATTTCTAATAATTTTTTTATATTAGCATTTTTCTGTCCAACAAATGTTTGTATTTAAGTCAGTGGGAAAAAATAAGTTTTTGTGTTGTCACCAAAGAAGTATGAAAAGAATGTAAATATTTCGGATAATATTAGAGTTTGAGAAAAAGTAATTGTAGGAAATTAAATTTATAATTAGAATAGTTACATAAGATATTTTGATGTGACTCAAGATTAAAAAATGTACTTCGAATTTTACACTGGAGTAGTAATTTATATACATGACTGGATATATTCTGATAAAATTAACAATAAAAACTTATACATTCATAACTATTTTATTGCTAAAACAGTTTCAGAGTCCTATTGGTCCTTATCAGGAGGACTATGGATGTTGTCCAATAAAAGTAGATTCGTTCACACAAAATATTAAATAGTAATCATGATAAATAGCTAAAACGGTACCAACATAATCAAAGGAGTCTAGTTGAAGTGTTCCAAATGGTCTGGATACCTGTGTATTTCTTTGGTAGAGAGGAAGCAGATTTTCGCTGACGAAATCAGACCGGACAACTATGGTTTGTACCCAAGCCGCCCACCCAAATTGGCACTCACCCAAGTGCATCATGTTCTTTTCTGCGTCACAAGCCATTCTTAAATTGAATACTTATTTGGAATAAACGAGCACTGTCAATCAGGTTCCAAAATTAACAACTTCAAGAATTTAGTTCTGACGTTCTGGTAGTATCTTACTCCAATGTTGGCCGAACTCATTAATCAAATGACTGAGAGTAGGAAATAATGAGAACGGTGTTAATCCCTTTCCTACACTTTTCACTGTATTCTGAACAGTAAGTAAACAAACCTGAAAACCTAAGCCGGAAATGAGTTCTTTGGATATATGTATATTTGCTTAGAGTTAGAAAACAGCAAATAAAGGGTTGATACCACTAGTATACATGATGCTGTTGCCAAACCTGTCGGTGGAGCACTTCCACTTCCGTCAACTTTTGACGTGCTTGAAGATGTTGCGCTCGCCAGTTGTACTCGATCATCAACCAGTAACGAAGATTTCATGGCAACAGTTAGGTGTGTAGTACAACCCGATCCGCAGCATAATAATGAAGATAAACATGATTCAGTAAGATACTACTTTTCTAAACTCTTACTCGTCTTGGCCATATTTCAAATTGACAATCTTGATGTTTAATTTCACATGAATCGACTAAATATCGAATTTCGCAACGATCAAACAAAGAAAGTCCCTCACAAAGGGGCAGCTTTAACCTAAGCAGATTTCCCACGTACGTCATTTCCGTTTACTTCAAAGCGTAAAAGTTCTATTAAAGTAAAAATTAAGTAATCATTGATACGGTTATCGGATTCTTAACCCTCCGTCGGGCGCAGCTAGCCTGAGAGGCATGGAAACCATACTTTTTGATACCACGCCTCATTCTGTTTCCTCTGTGAGGGGCCATTCCCAGTAATTTCCTGATTTGTGTTCATGCTTAGAATCCCCTACTTTAGTCTATTGCCATCCTTCATCCAGACGACTGGTCCCTAGGTAGCTTGTGAGGCCGACTGTGCCTAATTGCTCCTTAATTTCGAAGATGATTTTTTTTTCAAGATATATCTATTGCAATCGTCTCTTTTACTAAGATTAATGCTATTCTATATGGAAGTTCGTCGATATCTTGAGAAATAAGTGCTAGTCTAACTCTGGCCTCTCAGGCCGAATGCGCCTGATCAATTTTACTTGTTTTAGTATAAGCTTCATTCTATTCTAATAAAAACAATATATTAAGTTATAAATATTATATTTGGTTTCCAAAGATCCTTGCGAAGTCTGTCCTATCAGCGTTTTAAATTAAAATTAATTAGTTGGGTAGTTGGGGTTTAAAATATGTCAGCGGCCTCTCAGGCCGGGTGCGTCCGATTTTGTTTCGTCCAGAGGTGCGCCCGACGGAGGGTTAACTATTAAAGCAAAAATGAAATATTTTCAACTTTCAGGGAGCTAATATTACTTCAATTTTCCGAAATCACAACAATGTTTTTCTACATCAATACAAATTAATAGGAAAGCAGTAAATCAAATCAGAAAAGCCCCGTACTAGTGGTATTTACGCGATTAACTAGCAAATAGCCGAAGTTTGCGGCAATATTTTATTAACCAACAGAAAATTGAGATACATGCTTTGCATGGATTACCAGTTTATTTTCTAGAAAAATAAATAAAAATAAGACGTTCATGAATATCTCCAAATGCAATACATTCACTGTGTAACAATAAGGTTTACAAGTAAATAGCTTTAAAAGGGCATAATTGTTTTACTTATCTACTTGAGATAAACCACGTAACTGAAATTTGTTACAAGTTCCTAAAGAGTTACGTTGAGGCGTAAAACATCCTTGAGAATCGGAACTATGGGAATTCATACGTAAAACACAGAACTCAAGCCTTAAAGTCCGCCACGAGGAACTGCCTTAAACTAACCAGAGTTCCCAGATGCTGGAGGAACACATGCATAATCTCATCTCACCACATATTCTTTATTACTGTCTAATCGATCAGAAAATGGGGGGGGGGGGTTACTGAAGGCTGAAAACAAGAAAGTAGGAATACCTCGCTTAATACTTGAATTACAAAAAAATGCATAGAACAACAATTGCAGAACATCAATAGTTTAACAAGATCGGTTTTATAACATTTTACGATTCATATAACATTTATACGGAAATTTTGTTTTTTCGAATCCCCCCCCCCTCGAACTCCCACTATTCCAAGTCCGATTTCAGCCAATAAAAATATTTTAATAACTGTTGACTGAAACGGTTGAATATGAAGTATGGTGTAGATCAAATAAACATTTTCGAAACCAGAACCTAAAATCTTAATTGGTGACGGCACACCGAAAATAATCACATATAACTTGGAAAATAAAAGCTCAATGATACGATATTTGGCATTTAAGCTCCGAATGGTAATAGTGCTTCACAATATAAATGCGTATTGATAATATGACATGAGATGGAGTGGAGGGGTTTACTGAAAGTTGAAAACTAAAAAATCCAAATATCTCGGTTAATATTCATGATGAATAAAATATGAATGTCATAAAATTTATACGGCATTAAACTTACAATAAGATTGGTTAATACATTTTTTTGATACGACTAATAATAACGGAGAATTCCGAATTTTCGGATTCTTCTGTACCCCTCTCCCTCAGTCTGATTTCAGCCGCCAACAAACTTGATCTTTAGTTTTGCATGTAACGCTTGTATATCGAGTTTTGCAGTGATTAAAGAGATGGTATATATATATATATATATATATATATATATATATATATATATCGTTTTTAACGGACCTCAATTTCGCCATCTCTTAGGAAGGATTGATGAACATTTCAGGAATATTTTCGAAAATTGCGTCATGAGTAAAACCTCAATAACTAAAACGAAATATATACCCGTAATGTTTATTTAAATACTAAAATTAATCGTCCAAGTAGAATAAATTGCATACCCCATTAACCACCAATTTAAGTAGAACACAAATTTAAACTTAAATTAATGAATCCCGGTATGTAAATTTTCGAAGGATAAATAAAAGTCACGAGGTTTCCTGGACGCCTTTTATTTATAAGGATGGTTATAAAATTAAATACAAATATCTCAGTTTTTATGTATCGAGTTGAAAAGAATCATACGTTATTTGAAGGCGTTTTTATTATAAATCGATGTCGATCGTCTTGGAGGTATGCAGCTCCGTAGAAGCAAATCTATAAATGTTATAAACAATATAAAAAAAGCCACGCTCATCAAAATGATTAGTTAAGTTCGTTTTCTTGGTCCTGGTCTACAGTTCTTTTATGCGCAAGAATTTCTTAGGGGAAATTTTAGGACAAAGATTAAAGTAACGTAAATAGTAATTGTATTTGCCACCCTATAAGACAATAAGAAGTCTGCCTTTCCAGGTAAAATAATGCCCTGGAACTACAAAAGTCATCCCTATAAAATAAACAAATGAAACCATCTGCATTAGAATTTTTCATCCTTCACAGAATCCAACTTTAAAGCATTAATATAAAAATTGGACTTCTGTTTACTGAATTTATAATTTTGGATCTGAGTGAAGAGAATCCAAAGACGTCGGGGGGAAAAAACTTGACCAATCACAACAAAATCCTGTTTAGTTCGATCGATACAGATATTATATCAGTCCAAAGGACAACAATGTGATTTGTTAGAAAACAACACATTAAATAATACCATATTATTATTCTACAGAAAATAATCTTGAAAACTGATAACGAAATTAAAATGCAAATGGAGGAAAACAAGGGAACTTAAAACAGGAATTAGCTTGTAACCTTTTAGCAGGCTCAGCCAATAAGATTAACTCAGGAAAACATGTATGTTCTGAGACAAGGACACAAAGAAGAATGAATAATTTAGCAATAATTAAGATCAAATGCCAATGTCATTTAAAATCCCTTATTACTAAAAAAATATTTATTCATTCATTGTTTCACTCAGAGAAAGCAAATTAACTGAATTCCAGGATATTGGAATATCATCTGATAGCTTAATATATATATATATATATATATATATATATATATATATATATATATATATGTGTGTGTCACGCAGAGGCTGCGTAAACTAAGATTTCCCACGAGCTGGTATGATCTCACCTCACCACATATTCTGTAATTCTAAAGATAACCTAGATTTTTTGCCTTTCGAACCCTCTCCCACCATTACTGGTCCGATTTCAGCCATTATCGAATATGAGCAATAGAGTTGAATGAAACGGTTATATCTAGAGTATGGTATAGATCAAATAACCTACTCAAGATTGTTGACGTCATAGCGCTACGAATTTGCATGTGTCTCACGCAGGAATGAAGAAAATATTTGGTATTCGCATAAATTAGTTCGTGATGTATCAGCTTATTAGCAGACTTCCCCTAAGGAAAATCATCTATTGAAGACGTACTCATGACGCGATTTTCGAAAAATTATATTTTATAAATATTAAAAAAAAAATTATATATATGTGTGTGTGTGTGTGTGTGTGTGGTGTGTTACTGCTCTACCAGTCGCAATTATTGCTTTATCGTTATCAAACTGGATATATAAGCGTTTTATGTAAAAAGAAAGATCTTGCTCGTTAACAGCAGAAATCGGACTGTGGGGGGGGGGGGTTGCAGCGGAGGAATTTGGAAATTTGAAATATCTTTGTTATTATGCGTTGGATTGTACAGAACCAATCTTATTGTAAATGTAATGGTCTATAAATGTAGTAAAGTACATTTTTTCAATATCTTGATTAGTAACTGAAATATTTACATTTTTTAGTTTTGGATCTTCAGTTAACCTCCACTCCTACTCGTGTCATATTAACAATAAGTTGTTATATTATGAAGCACTTTATTAGAAGCCTAAATGCCAAAAAGGAGAGAGAGAGAGAGAGAGAGAGAGAGAGAGAGAGAGAGAGAGAGAGAGAGAGAGAGAGAGAGAGAGAGAGAGAGTGAGAGAGAGAAGCTGTGTGTAACGGTACCCCTTCTTCTACCTGTCAGCTCCCACCAGACCACCTCCCTTCGGCTCCCACCACTTCACCTGTTCTTCCTATTCACGCCCACTTTTTTCATTTAAAAATTATAATTTTTTGTTGCTTTATTATATTTTGAGAAGCAATTATACGTGAATATATTTGTGTTAATACACTGTTTTATTATATTATCAGAACATTTCCTTCAACGGGAGCCACTTATAGAGGTGTCATGACGGCAGTTATATACGTGCACTCATATTGTATTAATGGTTTTGATCAGGTCACATTAATTCTGGAGCCGTTTTCTCAATGTTTGAAACCAATGTTGATAAAGGAAATTTTAAACCAACCTAATATTCGAGAACTCAATTCCCCCTTCATCAGAGCTCCATACAATACATGTATACAAACATTATATTTATTGACCATTATTACACTAGAACAACTCTAAAAAAAATGATACTGTATGCTCACCTTAGCATGTATTTTAGAGTTAAAGTGAAATCGCACCAGAAGTAGTGGTTTAGATAAGAATACAACGTACAATGTTTTTTAGTCCCAGGGCTCCTTTATGATTTTTTTTCGGATCTAGTAGTAGGAAACGTTGTCAGCCATAATAAAGAATTTAAATACGAGGGCGTATTGAAAAGTAAGGTCTCCTATTTTTTTTTCATAGAAAACGTAATTTATTTACAACTTTGGTTACATCGTTGGAAGGGATGAATATTTACCTATTTTTCTACATATTCGCCTTGACGATCAATAACTTTTTGCATTCTGTTTACCAGCTTTTTAATGCCGGTGCCGTACCACTCTCCCGCCGCGTCACGAAGCCAACTGACGACTGCTTTTCAAGACGGAGAAGTCAGCGGGAAAGGTTATGGCCACCGTTTTCTGGGACCGGAACGGGGTTCTGTTGGTTGATTTCATGCCAAAAGGAAGAACAATCAGCTCAGAAAGCTACTGCGAGTCTCTCAAGAAAGTTCGGCGAGCCATTCAAAACAAAAGAAGGGGTAGGCTCACCAAAGGAGTGTGTTTGCTTCATGACAATGCGCGTCCACATGTGTCACATCAAACGACCACCCTACTCAATGGATTCGGCTGGGATATCATCGACCACCCTCCTTACAGCCCGGACCTTGCCCCCAGCGACTACCACTTGTTTCCCGCTCTCAAGAAACACCTTGGGGGACAGAAATTCAAGTCTGATGAGGAAGTTCAAGAAGCAGTCGTCAGTTGGCTTCGTGACGCGGCGGGAGAGTGGTACGGCACCGGCATTAAAAAGCTGGTAAACAGAATGCAAAAAGTTATTGATCGTCAAGGCGAATATGTAGAAAAATAGGTAAATATTCAACCCTTCCAACGATGTAACCAAAGTTGTAAATAAATTAAATTTTCTATGAAAAAAAAATAGGAGACCTTACTTTTCAATACGCCCTAGTACGGGCGTTTTACAATGTTAAAGGGAGGAAAAGGACAATCTATAAGAGAGGAAGAGGAGAGAGAGAGAGAGAGAGAAGAGAGAGAGAGAAGAGAGAGAGAGAGAGCGAGAGAGAGAGAGAGAGAGAGAGAGAGAGAGAGAGAGAGAGAGAGAGAGAGAGAGAGAGAGAGAAGAGAGAGAGAGAGGAGAGAGAGAGAGAGAGAAAGAGAAGAGAGAGAGAGAAGAGAGAGAGAGAAGAGAGAGAGAGTGAGTGAGAGAGAGAGAAGAGAGAGAGAGAGATAGAGAGAGAGAGAGAGAGAGAGAAGAGAGAGAGCGAGAGAGAGAGAGAGAGAGAGAGAGAGAGAGAGAGAGAGAGAGAGAGAGAGAGAGAGAGAGAGATTGATGAGAAGCTTCATAAAGAAAGGGAACGGACGACCTTCCACCCACCTCGGGCTCGACCTTCGAAGTCAGAAATACATTTAGAATATATCTAACTAGCCCCTATCTCATTGAGCAAACCAGTGGGACAAGGGATACGCACAAGATAAAATGGTCATGAAAGTCATTTTGTAATATAATACAGTTTGGACTTAATTTCCTCTAACATTTTGTTAAATTAGAATTTTATACTCGTAGCTACTGATTTGTTTTTGGAATATCTATCCCCAATTTTCTTATAGTTCTTTTGAAATAAAATAAAATCTCAGATATTCCTGTGATATAGAAGAGCCATTTCATAATTGTTAACAAGATTCCCTTACGCAAAATAAACTGTTGCGATTTTACTCATATTGAACATCTTTATCCTGAGGAGATTGTGAGAATGGGATTTTTTTCAAATTTATGATATGCATATTATATATATATATATATATATATATATATATATATATATATATATATATATATGGTTTTGTCATTCTTTTAGTAGTTTTGGTCAATGTTGGTAAAAAAATCTTAATTTATGCCGATATTTCGAGAATATTTATTTTCTCCAGGGCTGTAAAATTACAGGTACTACTTTATAATATTGCACAGTGTTATTAAACTATGGAGTAACTGGGGGTGTTAATGGTATTATTACTTATCAAGACTAAAGATACTTAAAAACTACTGCACATAACTATTGCACTTAGCACTACTGGTTACAATAACCTCCCCTGGTCTGTTTACACGTAGCAGGGCCACAGCCTTATGTTTTGTGTATCTATAGTATATTGTCTTTTGTTTGTTGAACTATATAATAACTATTACACTCCAGCTGTTATACTTATTATAATTATTATACTGCAGCTGTTTTATTATATATACATATACATATATATATATATATATATATATATATATATATATATATAGAGAGAGAGAGAGAGAGAGAGAGAGAGAGAGAGAGTGCAGTGACAGTTATAATGAGCCTGTATGATAATTTCTTTCTAGAAATGGAGCCTCACGAAAAACTATGAGAATGACCCCAAAATGTAGCACCACAATTGATACGATATACTGAGTAATATCTATTATCATTTATCTTGCTGCTCCTTCAGCAGAAACAGTTTTTGAAGGTATAAAAGATACTATGGATGATAAAATTGATACCATTGGAACGAATCAAATTGACAAACTAATAAAAGGAACGGCTAGAGTAGGAAAGAAAATCGATTCGTGACACCTCTCAGGCTATTTTCTAGTTGTTTCCTCTTTTTTTATCCCTATAATTTTAAGGGGTAAAAAACGCCTCAAAACATTTTCTTTCAGAGTTCAAGGTTGTTTTAGTACAATATTGTACAGTTTTAATTTACTCGTATTGCAATTTTAAGATAGAAAAGTTTTGTTGTTTTTCTTCAAATTATTTGCCCTTGCCTAATCATGAAGAATCATGTATCACGCTATAATTGTGAACTTTAAAATATCATGTAATAGCTTTGACGGTATTAAAGGTGGGTTATTATGATAACCCAGGAAATTATGATAATTGGTTAAATTAAAAAGCGAAGCGTCTGATTCTGTGATATCTTGTTTTCCCATTAATTATTTATTATTGATAGATACATTATTATCGCAATTTGTGCGAAAAGTCAAATTAAAATTCTTGGCCCAAATTATGAAAAAGATTATTTTAGGGAAAAAAGGTGGTATCTCCATTTTAAAATAATAACAATTAAAAATTCTATGAATTAAATAGAATTAGTATAAAATGTACATCATATTGTGCTTGGTCGGTAGGTCACATTACTCACCGGTGAGTGCTTGTAGTTCCAGACTGGTTTTTAAAATATATAAATTTTAATTATAAAACGCAAAAATTAAAATGTAGTAAAATATTAGTTTGCTACAACAGATCTGTATGATATTTCAGGAAAGATTACTTTTTCGAATATGAACAAATACGTCGTAAAAATGTGGGAATTTATGAAGGGGGGGGGGTTAAGCCATCATTGATTTCTGTTTGCCTTTCGTAAAACCGATAAGTAAACATCCATCAGTCTTTCTGATTTATCATAAGATAAAGTCATATTAAGCTTTTGACAGATAAGAGAATTTTATTTAGCGTATTTTTTTATATATTACGTAACCTACCTATTTCCCCTTTGAAATAAGCAAGTCAGCCAATGTTGTATACTGATTACAGTACTTTACAAAGCCAGTAGATTTCACTAGTGGAGATATTAAGCAGGAGTGAACGTAACTACGTGCTGAGTTGAGTGTAAATAAAAGTTGATAAGGACTTTAGTAAAGTAGCCTGGAGACAGAATAGTGAGAAGGCGTCGGTAAACTGAGCAGATTTTTCAATTAAATACAGGTGACGAAATTCCACATAAAATTTTATCTAAGTAAGAACCTTTAAAGTAAAGAAGTCTATAAGTTTAAACTAAACATGTAAAACGTCAGTGAATAAATGGTTTAATGTGAAAATTTTATGAGCAGAATTGTTCTAAAGGTTGAAAACGGAAAAATACAAATTACATTGTCTACATTAGAGATAGAGCAAAATGTGAGGAATTTAATTGATTAGCATATTTAACCTCAAATATATATATATATATATATATATATATATATATATATATATATATATATATATATATATATATATATATATATATATATGGTGTCGCAACGAAAGCCCATGCCACCTGTACTCTATGATCAACTAATCCACAAGTGAGGCAACTGAGGACGGTTTCGCCGACAGATCACCAGACAATGACCAGTAACATTTATTCATAATTTGGGATATTTATTACTGATGTATCAAATAAGGCATTAGTTCCGTTGTAATATAAGAAATTGCTAATATGGTGGACACTGGCGTCTCTAGGTGTTCATCGAGACCTTGTGACAAACAATTATCTTGAAAGCCTTCAAGATCTTCAAGCCTGAAAAGTCACAATATCAATTTGTGATACTATCAATGGTCCTACTAACTTGTGATGAAGATTTTATTGTTATCTACAAACGTCCACTTTATGCTGCTATGGCTGGAACGGGTTATATACAGGATACCAACCCCTACAAGATTTATTTATTATTAGTTTGTCACCAAATAAATTCCCAATGACCAGGCCGGAATCGAGCGCACTCTAGTTTTACCATCAGAGATTAAGACTAACGCCTCAGCTCGCATGGCTAGCCTGAGCCCGGACGACGTTATTTGGCGAAACGGGCGGCTGCATTTTTTTTTTTAATATAAAATCTACGCTTTTACATTCTCGATTTGAAAATGTTTGAGAATTCCGTATGTGCTGACAAAATGTCATCTTCAGCATTACAATGCTGCATCTTATGTTTATTTTTAATACAGGTTTTACCAGATTTCCCTTAGAGGAAATCAGCTTTTGAGATTGTACTCATGACGGGATTTTCTAATAATTGTTTTAAATGTCCATCGACCTTGCCCAAGAAATGACGAAAATGAGGACAGTTAAAACTTATATATACTCAAAGCTGAAAAGTCTTCAGTAAACCCCCACTTCGACTCATAGAGGTTTTACTTATGAATATAAATTTATGACCACAAGAGATCAATAGTGTGCCATACCAACATGTGGGTGATCTGCTTAGTTTACGCAGCCCTGCGTGGGGGACTTTTTTTAATAACGTATTTTAACACTTTGACTGCGGCTGACGACACGTTGTCGGTTTTGTGAGTTGTTCTCAGGTGCGAGCCCCGACACGTGTCGTAAGTTCATAACAGAAAGTTAAATGGGTGGGGATTGCTTTCTCAACCATTCCGTATTTGACTCTAGCACAGTAAAAGAGGTCCTTGAGAGAAATGCTTCTTCACCGCAAGATTCCCTGTATTTTTTTTTGTTTTTTTTTTAAATTGATTTCGACTATTGTGAAAGATTATTTTAGAGTTTGAATGATAATTTTTTTTAAATTTATCGTTAATAATAATTGCTAATGATAAATATCTATTTAAAAAGTAGCTAAATGAATTAAAACAAGCCTATTTTGTTGGAAAAATATTATTTCAACCCCATATTTATAATTCCAAATTGTTTTATATTTTACGAAATATAAAGAAAAAAATCAATTATAAATTACTGAATAATAATTCATCAATCAGTGATTGTGAACAATGTCGTTATTGTTTAATTTTCTGGTTTTCTAGGTAAAAATATAATAACTAAAAACGTGAATTATATTATTAGACTACGGCTAGGGAGTATGGTGCTTTCCCGGTGCGGTTGACGACAACGTGTCGTTCAACCGTTTTTTTTTCTCGGAAAACAATTAAAAGATGATACAATTTATAATATGCAGTTAAAGTAAAGTAAAACGAAACTAATTAACAAAAAAAAAGTTTCCGCCCACACTAAAAAATATTGTTGAAAATCTCCGCAGTCAACGTGTTAATGCACAATTGCTTACAATTTTTATTTTCATTTATATACCATTACCTAACTGTTTAGTTAAACATATTATTTAAAGATGAAGTTCGGGATAAATATATCATTCATCGCATTGACAAATAGGTTGTTAAATAGGTAGCCTTGATGATCAAATTATTTTCTGTAGTTGTTGTACTACACCTGTTCGTGTTATTCAAAGATTAACGAACGCTATTTTTATTTTATTTTTCGGTTTCAGCCTAGTTAGGACATATTCAGAATAAACTAAAGAATCAAGAGATTCGCTTGCTAAAATTAGGTTGCCCTTTGTTGCTCCGAGGAAAAAGCAAATTCGAAGATGAACTTTGATAGTTGAGATTTGTGGGTCATTAGAGTGACTTTATTTTCGACTTGAGTGACGCCCGTCAAAATTTTATGGCGGGGCATTTATTTTAGAATTTTCTAGCGCAATCTGTTTATATAGTTTACAGAACGACTGTTTTGTTGATTTAAAATGTTATTTAGTAACGTCCACTTTGTGATACTAATTGCTAATTTGGACAGGTTATCTACAGGTTACTACCCTTTTCCCTTTTAAGCAGATTTCCCTTAAGGGAAATCAGCTATTGAGGTCTGTTCAAAAATGAGGTCTGTTCAAAACTGTATGTATGTATGTATGTATGTATGTATGTATGTATGTATTATATATATATATATATATATATATATATATATATATATATATATATATATACACATATATATGTCTGTTACCGCTCTAGCGGTCACAATTTTTGTTTAATCGTCTCTAAACTCGGTATTTAATAATTTTATGTAAAAAGAAAGATCAAGTTCGTTAACGGCTGAAATCGGACCAGTGGGAGGGGGGGTTAAGGGGGGAATTTCGAAGATTCGAAATATCTCCGTTACTAACGTGGGATCGAAAAATTGTATAAAACCAATCTTATAGCTAATTAAATTTACTATAAATATTATTATATACATTTATTCTCAATGTTGATTTTAACCGAGATATTTCCATTTTTATTGAGTGTAACGGACGAGCTATGGTCGCTTCTATTCCTTCCCGCCGAAAGCTAGTTTGCCCGTTTCCGTAACTATTCGGCATTCGTATGGAGATTTCTCTATTGTATAACTTTACGTAGGAAATCTGCTAAGTTTACGCAGCCCCTGCGTGGCGGACTTATTTTTTTTTTTTTTTAAACGAACTTGGAACAGACGTCGTTTCATTCATATTTTAGCTTATCTACTTTGGTAAGATGGAATTTTCCAGTCTTGATAAATATAAACACTTATGTAATTTGACCTTTTAAGTGAAGTAACAAAGTCTTACTAATACAGAATTACTGGAAAGAAGGATACTGAATAAATAGAAAAACATATAGAAAGGTCCTTTATAGCTTTATAATATGTTCTATAATACCGGGAAGATTAGTGAAGAGACAAATATTTATTCCAAACAGAAATTCAAGGAAGTCGCTTAGACATATAGATACTCATAAATTATATTTTTACTTTTCACGTAGCCAGAATACAGGACGATAGATAACAACTTAAACTGAGAAACAATACCAGATAAGCTTTCACCCAAAGGGTACACTAAAGATATTTCAACATATAAAAAAAAAACCGACTCTCGACTCGTAATCATGTATTTCAGAATAAGAAGAAACCACAAAACCGCTGGCCTGAATCTTCTCACCTTTTCACTCTTCAGCAAATATTATTGAGAATATATATCTGTCTGAAGCAGACTAGGATTACTTACTTTATTTGTTTTCATGTTACGATAAGATAACCACAACATTTCTTTTAATCCACAATGTCAACACGAGTTAATAGCATGCGCTGTTGTCTTGATAACCAAAACTCATGTTCCCTACAATAGAATAAGGACTGTTCGAGCCCAAGAAAGAGGAATCTTTTAAAGTATTTATTTTTAAGCGAATTACCTAAAGATAATATTTTACACACTAAGCAATGAGATGGAATGCGATATTAAGGTTTTTAACATGACATGATTTCTTGATAGTCTTCAAATCTTAGGTAAATTAGAGACAAAAACATGATTTGTGTGAACTTCATGTTTATTTACTTCTGCACTTATAAGCCGTGTGTATGCCACATATTTACGTGTACAAAAATGCATACTTGAACTGATTACAAAGAAATACAACTCAGGTTTGTAAATGTAATGTAGCCCCAAATCATAATCTATAATTACTAATTTCATTTAATAAGAAATTTATTAAGTGAAGAAGTCTCTAAAAAAAAGAATCATAGTTCCACCCTAGCTAAGAAACGGTGGTGGGGGGGGGGGGGGTAATCCACACCAAAAAGCCTAGAAGCATAAAATGGAAGATAGTTTTAGAATATGAAAACTGTTGTTCTATTCAATTTTTCGAAATGACTATTACTTGCGTAGAATATCTAAAGCAGAAACGCTTATGAACAAGCCACATTTTAAGGAAATCTGCAGTCAAAATGTAAATCTTTGAAAATAGTAGTGCATGATTGCCAAAACTTTCGAATTTCAAAATGTTTATCATACGGCAGATGTGTTATAATTATAACGTATTATCAATGTTTTATATTTATTTCTTCATATTGTAGAATAAAATCTTGTTTATAATCAGAGGCCCAGATTCTAAATTATAGTAAATAGGGAAAAGAAAATGAACAAAACCATTTTTATTGAAGCTAAAACCCTGGCCATCTGCCAAAAACAAGGCGTTCAAGGTGGGATCTTATACGATATCTAAAACATACTTTTACTCATACAATAGGATAGTATTGGAATGAAGATATAGACAATAAATCATTAAGAATTTGAAAACAATAAGTAACTGTTGGGAACATAGAATAATAATAAAAATATCTATAAAAAATAAATAAATATAAAGAAGTAATAAATTGACAAATACTAAAAATATATAACTAAACAAAGTTTTATATAACAACACAAGTGATCAACAAGTGGGGAGAGTGGGATCCCTGAATGTAAAAAAAAAAAACCTACCTCTTTCTATTCTGTATCAGGTGTATCCCGGCAGGGAAGGGGCATAACATTTGTAGGGAAGAACAGGCATCAAACTATAAATAGAGGTGCTGCCAAGAAGGGTTAATTGTGGGTGTTTTTTTTTTTTAAATTTCTTGTACAAATTAAAGAAAGAATTACTATCGTGAGATCTTGACAGATGTGCGCATCACTTAAAAATGATTAGCCTCAGAATGTCCGAATTTCATATATACCTACATGACTATTGTAACACCTAGTTGTGCATATCCTTTTTTTATTTTTTATCGATATCGCATACCAATCTTTTTACAAATTAAAAGATCTATAAACGCTGTTCTATACATATTTTCTTTATCGTGAACATTGACCGAGATTTGAATTTTATAGTTTTCGGCTTTTAGCAAACCTGTTCATTTTTTATTAATAATAAGCTGTTTTATCATGAACCATATCATTACAAGGTTAAACACCAAATATAGTTATCATTGAACTTTTACTTTGTTAAATGCAAAAATAAGCTCTGTTGATCCCCCTGCCGTATTTTGTTGTTGGATTACTAAAATAAGAGTGATTGAGATAAACATTATTGAATCATTATAAATTACAGCACTAGCTACAGTAAATAGTTTTCAAAGAAATTAATATATTAAATTCAGATATATTTCATAATTTTTTTTTTCATTCTGGTCTAGAATATCTTTCTATTCAGATCTGAGGGGTAGGAAGACCTGTTTGTTTCCAATTCAAACGCTTTCCGTTGTAGAGATTATTAACTGGTAAATTGATTGAACAATTTCTCATCACCGATTGTATTTATTTACTTAATATTCACGATCACTGGTTATTAGTGTTACCAGTATGTAGAGGTATCTATTGTAAACCTTCACGTGGGAACCTGCTTAGTCTACGCAGCCCCTGTGTAAGGGTTTCTTTTATCGATATCGCCTAATGGAGAGCGTGTTAGGAGGTGGGGGGGATTAGGAAACCGATTATAAAAAATATCAAACTTCTGCGCCATATCTAAGACACAGAATATTTGGATATCTAAGACACAGGGCCTCTTTCATTTATCAAAACGTTATAGATCGTCGGAAATCTACGTATTCTAGGAAGCCCCAACATGACAGACTTTCGTCTACTTGAAAGAATCGAAAGACATATGAAGAAAGTTTTTAAAAATCACTTCATGAGGACAACCTCAAAAGCTGAGTTTCCATAATGGCATACCAAATGAAATAGAGAATGAGAATTATTAGCGTTGGCATTGTCAATTAAATACTTAAGGGTATAAAACAAAATGTAGCAAGATTTCTGTATTATTAATAATTAATTGAATTTCTATCAACCACCGTTACATTGAAACTCAGTTGAAAGGGAGTCATTAATTCAAATAACTAAATAGAAACGAAGGATAAGAGGTTAAACAATTATCAAAATGATTTTATCTCCCAGATATCAGTGGAAAATGCAAAGTTCACAGTTCACAACTAATTAATAAAACAATATCGAGTAATTGGCCATTAATTTAAACTCATTTAGATAAACTATAACACAGATTGCAATTGCAAAACAAATTACCTCGTCTAATCAACATTCTAAACATTGAGGTTTTGCAATTGAATTATAGAAAGTATCAATTATACTAACTCGAAAACTGGGATACAGAACCCACAAGTTTTATAGTTTGGCAATAGTTTAAGTCCAGCGAGATAATCTTATTAGTTGATGTAGGGAGGCATTTTTCCAGAATTTCCATGTCTGTCGTAGAGGCAGGGACAGTAAATATCGTGTAGTTAAGAACATAAAGTCTTACATGATGAGGTCACACCGAAACTATTTACAATATCTCACAGAGTAAATGAAAACAATATTTGGTATTTAAGCTTTAATAAAGCGTATCATGAAACAACAGCGTATTGTTATATGACATGAATAGGAATGGAGGTTTACTGAAGGCTTGAAACTATGAAATCCGTCATCGAGGGGCTGCGTAAACTAGTCAGATTTTCCACGTGTTGGCATGATGCACTACTGATCTCTACTGACCATATAATTTATATACCTAAGTAAAAACTCCATGAGTAGAAGTGGGGGTTTACAGAAGGATGAAAACAGAAAATTACGAATGACTGGCTTAATATTTCAGTTACGAAGAAATTTTTAGAACCTCAATTCTAGAACATCGATAGGCCAACAAGACTGGTTATAAAACATTATTGAGATTCATAATAACGGAGATATTTCGAATTTTCAAATTCCCCTACCTCTAGCTCCCCCACTACTGGTAGACGTCAGCCATTAACGAATATTATCTTTAGTGTAGAATGGATTGTTAAATATCGAGAATTGTATAGATCAAATGAACATATTCTACTCAAGAATTAAAATCATAACTGATGGCGTCATCATAGAACGTATTTGCACGTATCTCGTCTAGTAAAGATCAGTTGTTGTATATTAGTTATTTACACTTGGAATAAAACGTTTCATGATACATTTGATTAATCATAAATGATTGGTGTCTAAAAGTCTCAAAGCAAAAATCATGGTTAATATTCAAGATAAAGAAAAAGTAAATAAAACATCTATAAAATCACCGCTCTAAACCCACCCCCTCCAATTTCAGTAGTTAACGAAGTTGATCTTTAGTTTTATATGCAACGCTTGCTTTTAGAGTTTCGTCAATATCAAACAAAAATAACGACCGCTAAAGCCATAACAGACACGTTAGTGTGTGTGTGTGTGCGAAAAATCGCATCTTGAGTTCAAGCCTGAATAGTTAATTTCCCTTAGGGGAAATTTGCTAAAATTGCAAATTCCTCGGTTTAATATAACAGGTGGAGAACAAATGTATAGGACAACATTTATAGAGGAATTTTATTTGCCGTGGTCCAAACGCAGCTTTAATCAGGTACCTCCTTCATCTTCTCTCTATTATTAGTATGGGGTTTTTGCTTATTTTTTAGATGTTTCTTACAGTTCCTCTGGGTGGTTTTTTCCCGAGGTTCTCACCCACTGTGATATAAATTGAAATTTAGGTAGTTTTTTAGTTTTCTAATTTAATTTATAGTTGTTGACATATGCTTACCGTTGTTTGTTTTTATTATTTGACTTGTTATTAAATTTTTGATTGTTTCGGCTTTAATTTATAGTAGTTGGACTAGGATTAGATTTTTTATATTTTTATTAGTTGACTAGTTTTAAGAATTAACATTGTTTTTACTATTTATATTGTGTTCGTTTTTTATGACTGTTGTTTATTTTGCCTTTTGGCCATGCTGTGAATGTTAAATTAACGAGGTTTGTGTTTGTCAGCAGACACTGAGGATGGAGCGTTGACTCCGAAAGTGCACTCTGCATTATATTAAAAACCAGTAGAACTTGGCCTTCTTATTGATACTTATAATTTTATTTGCAGTAAATTGGCTTTATACAATTTTGCAATCCGACAATTAATAACGAAGATATTTCGAATTTTCGATCCGGAACAAGGCAGATTTAAATCATTAACGTACTTCAGTTTTACAATATATATATTTTATATATATATATATATATATATATATATATATATATATAGAGAGAGAGAGAGAGAGAGAGAGAGAGAGAGAGAGAGAGAGAGTTTTGAACACACCGCAATTTCGTCATCTCTTGGGTAGGATCAAAGGACATTTGAAGAAATTGGTCGGGAGATCATGAGATGAGTAGAACCTCAATAGCTGATTTCTCTTAAGGACAATCTGCTAAGAAAGAAAAATCTGTCAAGCAGGGACTGCTTAAACTAAGCAGATTTCCCACGTAGTGGAAATCTAACAGAGATTACGGGATGTCACATGATGGAAAACATTTTTTTTCCCTTATGTCCCCCTTGGGAAGAAACGTTATTTATTAAAATTTAAAATGTATTTGGACAATGGAAGAATAGATTTTTCACTTTTTCTAGCAGATTTGCCTTTAACTATTGAGGTTGCATTCAAGACAAGGTATGTAGTTCAGGGATAGGAATTAAAAGGGTTTCTCCAGGAAATGCAATGAAATGCCAACTGGGTTTAACCATTGTAAAATAAATAACAATTGTCCGAAGGAAGAAAAAGATTTAACTGTTTAATAATGACCGTTTGTTTTGCTCTAGATTCCAGAACATTTATTTTGTATGCACCATGCCACACCACACTTATAGAAAATGATGAGATGTTATTCTCCAAGAAAGGATCCATTGCAGATATTTGATTTTGTTATATGATTCGTGTATAGTCTCGGAATATAAATGATATACTCAAAATAAAAAATTTAATATTAGAAGGTATCGTGAATTACTATAAACTGAAGCATGCAAAATATAAAAATTTGGTATGTGAACAGTATAAATATTATTACACAAATGTAAAGCATGCAAAATATCTAAAACTCTCTTTTTAGTTTTACCTCTATCGAAAAGGGAGTCTACAATCATTCCTGGTAAGGCAATCTACATTCAAAGAACCAATACTCACCTGAAAAGGAAAAGAAAATAGATAAATTAATACAGTTTTCACTAAAACATACATATTTGATATTGATACAAATTTCACTTAATTACAAAATAAATCTTGTATTGGAAGACTAGCTGAGTAGAATTGAAATTAATTTTTCCTTTAAAAATTAAACCATGAAACAATTCTCTAAATGTGATGCCAACATTTGGGCGGGGTAATGTTGTGTTTTCATAATAATTAATGATTAATAATTGTGTATAAACTGTGTATGCGTTGTTAATTTTATCCAAACTGGGTATTCGTTTTCATTTTTTAAAAAAAATATTTGCAGTAGTTATTGAAATATTTAAATCTGCGAAAACATTTAATTACATATATACGTGCATGTGGGTGTTTGAGCATTAGCTTTTTAATCTAATAAAACTAATATTTCAGAATTTCTCAAATCACTTACTAAATATATTTTATACATGATAAATTAGTTAATAAAAATTTGAGCCAAATAAAAAAAAATGTATTAACACCCATTTTTTGCAACTACGGCTTATTGGACCGGGTTATCTACAGGTTACCACCCTTTCTTAGCCAGGGTGGGACTAAGGATTCTATGCAATGAATTCCGTCAATAAATAAATTCCTATTGCCCAGGCTAAAATCGAATTTGACACTAGGTTTAACATGTGATATTAAGGCCTACGCTTTAACTCAAATGGCTGAGCCACGAAAAAAAATAATTGAACGTGCAAACACATGGGACCCCCATAAAATTATTTTCCACTTCATACCAGTGAATTTATAAGCCACAAAAAGAAACTTAATTGGCAATTATTAGACATACCCTAACTATGGAGATTAAAAGAGCTAAAAGTGGGGACCTACAAGAGGCCTTTCCTGTCGCACAAGGTGCCGACATAATGGTTTTAACGAGGCAGTAATTAATTTAATAGTTACGGCAATTGGTTGTGGAAATTGTGAAAGGTTGCTCCACGGTCTGATTCGTTCGGCTGGAACAGAGAACTCTTGCATCAGAACACATCCAAGGCGTGGAGCCCCTCCAGATATCGCGGCTAGATGGACCTATCAGATCTTAAGGGATTTTGAGAACACAAAATTCTTTTAGCGTATATACCCTGAGAGAAATGTTTTTAAATATTGTATGTGTATGTATGTATATATATGTTCCATTGATAAAAAAAAAAAAAGGTTCGCTGAAATATGTATTTATAATAAATTGTAGGTTGGCATTCCAACGAATTCTCGTTTGATGGAAAACAATTGATGGACATTTTATTATTAAAAGTCTTTATTTAAAAATCTAGTTTGTTAATGGTACAAATCTGATAAGGAAGTGTGAGGGTCTAGAGAAAAGGTTCAAAATATATAACTACTTTCACAATGAAGTAATGTCCTTCAATGGTTGTTCTGTACATTTTTCTTTAACTCAAATATTAACGGGGTGCTCAGGTTAACCATGTGAGTTAAAGCGTTGACCTTAATCTCACATGGTAAAACTGATTCTCGCCTGGGCAAAGGAAATTATTTAGTGACGAAATTCATTAAATAACATCCTAAGTCCCACCCTGGCTAGAAAAGGGTGGTAACCTGTAGATAACCCTTCCCAATTAGCCTTAGTTGCAAAAAGTGGACGTTAATAAATAAATAAAAAAAATATTAGCGGGGAAATTAGTATTTTCAGTCTTCTGTAAAAGTTGAGGGATAACTCAACTTACACCTTCTAAATAATCATATCATTAAAATACCATGAAATATCTTATGCACAGTTCAAATTTCTAGTCTCGTTTACAAACTTGCTCTTAGTTAAATATAGAAAAAATACTTATGGAGACGTTATATCTGTCATCTCAAGACATGGTAAATCTGCTTACTAAATGCATAACGGTTTAGAAAAAAAAATACAATCAAAATGATAAATAGAACATTGTGAATATTTTTTTTAGATATGAAAACGAATGTTTGTCATGGATCTGTGAAGTTTATATTCTGAAATAGTTAATAATAAGTTAAGCTTCCTCTTTGTGGATCTTCTGCTAGCTCCGAAGAAGAAGAAGAGAAGAGAAATATCGAGAATCATAGCATAGAATGGCTGGGAGAAGGCAGGTAGGTAGAGAGGCTGGCGGTGAAGAGGGTAACTGTCGCCCACTATACACTGTCATAATTACTTCTGTCGTTTGGCGCCCAGGACCGTAACGAATTGTTCACTTTGTGAAAGGCTGAGAACATTAGAGAAGGGCAGAAAAAGTTTCGGGGAGGAGGGTCCTTGCCTGGAGGGGCTTTGGATCCCTGGTTCTAGGAACATGGAACACCTGTTCCACAGCCCCACTACCTGCTAGGGATCTTCCCATTGTTAAATTCTACAATATAATGATAGCTTGGCTAAAGGGAATGGGGCTAGGGAGTCTGCCGAGAGGAGAGAGTGAGGAGAGAGAAGACAGAGAGAAGAGAGAGAGAGAGAGAGAGAGAGAGAGAGAGAGAGAGAGAGAGAGAGAGAGAGAGAGAGAGAGAGAGAGAGAGAGAGAGAGAGAGAGAGATTAGTCAATAGCAGAGAAACATTAGCTAATAGCATTGTGGTAATTTTTATACAGTTATTTCAGTTTCGTTTTATTTTTAGAGCATAAATTTTTGGTTTGTTTAATGCAGAGCATACTTGTGGCTAAGAAACCATCATCGCTGAGGAGCATGTCAGCAGACTTTAAAATTTATACAGTACTAACAACTAGTTACCGAACCATGCCTACCAAAGTTAGCATTAGTTTCCATTGGAATTGAAATACTAAACAATGTTGCCTCTAACTTATTCATTTGCAGCGAGATTCTTTGGAAGGATGAAAGTCAGGCTCTTTCGAGTAGAGGATGTAATCAAAATTGGGAGGAACTGGAATGCGAATTTGGTACACCAGTTGGGCAGAGAAGAATGAAATCAAACCCCAAGGAGAAAAATGAGTCTAAACATTCTTCACATCACAAGGCACATAGATTTCATCATAAATATACTTAAAAGAAAGATTACTAAGTAAAAGCGAAGAGGCAGACTAAGAATATATTTTTTGAAGACATACGTCCGGGGATTTCGAAAGGAGCATAAAATAAGACTCATGTCAAGATATGGACTGGAGAGACACGTAGGTAACTTGTAACTCAGAACCCATTCTTCATTTATCCTTTTATTCGAAACTATAGTAAAACAAACTTTAAAATTAAATTGCATATACCATTAATATAATAGCTTAATGAGAAAATCACATGAGAAGGAGTGGACGAGGGGTTAGAACATTGCTTCAAGCTACAAACTCGCATAACAATGATGTGCAAACTGAAACTTTTTCAGTTTCCCTTTTTTAAATTTAAATGAGCAATATCGCCTAAGTTGCGAAGCTTTTAAAAATAAATAAATATCAAGAACATTTGTAGAAAGAAAAACAAACTTAGTTGAAAATATAAAATCTTTCGATTCAGAGTTCAATCAACCCTTATTTTTTAATGACCAGTAGATATTCAAGTATTTTTAATTTGGGTTCTGCATATGGGAGAAATAGACTGTGTGATGACGTCCTCTAAATGTCATCACAGTTCGTGAGAAATTGCATAGCTTTGTGACTCACTCAAGGCATCACTATAATCTTCTAAAGGTGGTCATTGAAGTATTACAGCTCACATTGCATAATAGGTGTCATTTTTCAGGCAAGTCATCTCTTAAGAGTTATAGAGAGTTTTCCCACAGGGAAGTACGCTATAACCACAAGTTTTATGATGAGGCTATATAGTTTTGAAAACCCACATTTTCCACATCTCCTGAGTATTGATCAAGGAACATTTGAAGACATTTTCTGAAACTCTCGAGATGAATACAACCTTAATAGCTGATCTCCCTCAAGGTAAATCTGCTTTTAACAGAAACTCCTGATCTTATTCATCTTGGTTGTCGCGGTAGTATTCGTTATCCTGGTAACAAAATGGACGTTGTCGTGGCAACAGATCCAACGAGATGTGAACAACAGAAAGTTGCAAATGCTGTTTTTAGCGGATTTCCCTTAAGGGAAATCTGCTATTGAGGTCGTACTCATGACGCGAGTTTCGAAAAATTTCTTCAAATGTCCATCGATCCTACCCAGAAGATGACGAAAATGAGGTCCGTTTAAAATTATATATATATATATATATATATATATATATATATATATATATATATATATATATCTGTCTGTTAACGCTCTAGCGGTCGCAATTTTTGTTTGATCGTTACCAAACTCGGAATTTAATCGTTTTATGTAAAAAGGAAGATCAAGTTCGTTAATGGCTGAAATCGAACCAGTGGGAGGGGGGGGTTTAGAGGGGGGATTTTCGGAAAATTCGAAATATCTCCGTTATTATGCGTCGGATCGAAAAATTGTATAGAATCAATCTTATTGAAAATTAAATTTACTATAAATATTGTTCTATACATTTATTCTGTATCTTGAATATTAACCGAGATATTTGTATTCTGCATTGGTCGGCAGGAGTGAGCTGTTTGGTACTTTCCGCCGTGAGCTCTGGTGGCCTTTTTCGTAACTATTCGTCCCTCGTGTATACGTTTAGTGATCCCTTACTACTTACTACACTTGTTATTGGGCAGATTTCTCTATTGTAAAATTGGGAAATCTGCTTTGTTTACGCAGCCCCTGCGTGACGGACTTTTTTAGTCTGGTTTTGGGTTGTGTTGTGTTAACAAAGGTGGCCGAGTTCTGGTACTAAAAATTAGTTATTTCAAAAGTTTGACAAAAGTGTAATTATGTATATTTGTTCAAATAAAAACAGTGTTGCGTATTAACGTTCCTTTCATTTACGTAACGAACCACTTCCTGAGGCACGCCTATATATTTTACTTCAGTTTCCAAAATCGAATAATATTCACACAAGACCAAAATAACCGTCAAAAGTACTAGAATTAGTTAATGGAGAAGAAAATTTGCTGAATGCGCAATTTGGATTTTTATTCTGGTTAAGACCCAACAACTATAAGAGTTTTATCGGGAACAATGTACATCAACAATGAAAATCCTTAAGGCCATGCTAAAAATTGTTATTTGAAATGACCTAATAATTTAGTATATTAATATAGAGCAGGCGTCAGAGGGGGAGTTGAGTACATAAGAGCATTGGGAAGAGTCATTTACAAATGCACCGGTGTAAATGTTTAAAAGGGCGCAGTTCCCGATCTCATTTTAGTAATTGCAAGCATTGAAGTGATACGTTTCCCATAAGCACCAAAGATTATTTCGATCGATCGTTGGATTTGTACAAAACGTTGTACGACATTTAGGAAATACATTCCTAAGTGTCGAGCAATTAACAGGACTGGAAACAATTTGCTATATTTTCTCAATGAAAATTAACATGTGCTTAGCCTCAGTTGCAAAAAAGTCCGTAACGCAGGCGCTGCTTAAACTAAGCAGATTTCCCACGTAATGTTTTACATTAGAGAAATCTGCCTAATAACAACTGTAGTAGTAAGAAACCTCTAAACCTAAAACATTATTTAGGGCGTAATAACCCAGTAGTTTCTAGCCCCAAAAAACAGTTAACCTAACCTCTAAACCTATTCATGAGGGACGAATAGTTATGGAAACGGCCACCAGAGCTCTCGGCGGAAAGTCCGAACATAGCCTACTCGTGACCACACGCAGAATACAAATGCAAATATCTCGGTTAATATTCAATATAGAGAATAAATGTATATAACAATATTTATAGTAAATTTAATTTGCAATAAGATTGATTCTGTACAATTTTTCGGCCCGACGTATAGTAACGGAGATATTTCGAATTTTCGAAAATCCTCCCCTCTAAACCCTCCCTCCCACTGGTCCGATTTCAGCCGTTAACGAACTTGATCTTTCTTTTTACATAAAACGACTAAATATCGAGTTTGGTAACGATCAAACAAAAATTGCGACCACTAGAGCGGTAACAGACAAATATATATATATACAGTTTTGAACGGACCTCATTTTCGTCATCTCCTGGGTAGGATCGATGGATATTTGAAGAAAAATTTCGAAAATTCCGTCATGAGTACAACCTCAATAGGTGATTTCCCTTAAGGGAAAATCTGCTAAAAGTGGACGTTAATAAATAATAATAATTAACAGGTGTTTATCTTCGGTCTAATTAATATCCCAAAATATCGGCGGCTTCTGGTTAAATTCATTGTGAGTAATTTGCACATGAGATGCTCTACTTTTTCATTTGCTAAGAGCTCCAAGAACAAACATACATATGTATGACAGCCTAATGATTACACATTATTAGGCTACAACACAAAAATAGATGGAAAACTGTATCCACGGCAACTGGCGAAACGACCATTGCCGCAACTGTTGACTCAAACTTGTAAATCTACATCAAATTGTTACTTAAATGTCCGGTTCTTTAAAAAAATTAGAACTAAATTGCATTTCGTTGTTCAATTGTATTAATGATGAATAAAAAAGGTTTATAATTTATAATGTTTTTATGGTTAAATTCTATTAAAGTTTGTTTTTTCGTATTAAATAATTCTATTATTTAACAGTAGTGAAAAGCTAAATAACACATTTTCCTTTATTAAGATTATATTACTCTCAGTCCCTTAACATTTAATTTTTTTATCTTCAGAACTATTGATATTGCTTCATACGTATTGTTTATACGGGTATATTACTTATACTGCTATAACCAACTTGTCGTTCTTGATCAACTGCAGTCTAATAATGTTAAATTTAACTGAGCAACTCAAATAAAGCAATTATATATATCTCTAAATTTCGAAAATTTAAGGTTGAATCAGGACCCATTACTATTAATGAGAAATTTAAAGGAAATGCTTTTTACTCTAAGAAATCAACTAGTGTCGCGAGATTTAGAGAACAAAGAAAAATCATGGTATAATATTCTATACAAAAATATGCAGGTAAACCCAGAATTGATCTAATCCTAGTTTATAAATAAATTGCCAGTGTGGTTAAATTATGATTATCATTATTAGCTTTGTAATATAAACATTAGTTTTATGATAAATATTTTATCTGTAAGCTTTCTTTACTCATTTTCAGTATATGTAACATTCTTTTTTAATTTTATTTATTTATTTTAAAAAAAGAAGCTATGCGAATTTTGTTTTGATTTATTATTTTTAATATTTTTTCCTGTTTTTTATGGCTGCTTTAAATCATTTTATTATTATTATCGTTTAGCCGAGGAAGATTTTTTTTATAAATTCAAAAACCTTAATTAATTTCTTGTAATCAATACTTGTATCATAAAATAACTAATAAAAATTAACACAACTCTATAAGATGAACCGGACTTGCATGGGAATAATCCTATAAGCAAGAATACCTAACAATAATAACATACAATGGCCATTTAGATACTTATAGCAGTAGATAGTTAAAAGATCAACTTATAGCTAACCAACAGAAAAACAAATGGATAAGTTTAAAACAAAAACAAGAATTGTTGATAAAAAAAAATTATTTATTTTTGGAATAACCCTATATTTATGCAAAAAAGAAATAAATACAACATATTTCTTTTTGTCAACAATTCTTGTTTTGGAAAACCAAGAAGAGAATAAACAATCTTACTCATTTGTTTTTCTATTGGTTAGCTACAAGTCGATCTTTAATCTATTTACAGCTGTAAGTATTTATGTATTCCTCATATTTTGGATACTGGACTCCCTCTGGCGCCTGCACTGACAAGTAATTGAGTACGGCGGTTGATCTAGTCAGAAGCAAAGTGAGCCACGAAGAACATGGAGAGCGACCACTTCCTCTTGGGGCAAGAGGAAAAGGAAGAAAAGAAGAGGTGTGTAAGGGAGGGCCAGTGAACTATCTAACCTCGACGGAGAGCTGGCAACAGAGCAAGGCGGCAAGGCTAGAGTGGGGAAGCATCAGCACCTCGGCTCCGTTCCCACGGATACCTACCGCATCTCTATCCCCACACACATCGGGGGCCCGGACTTCTATTACGGCACCTCCATGTGGGGCCCTCCCATACACTAGCTCGACTGCCTCTCGTCAGCTGCTCTCATGACAGCGGTCGCTTCAATTTTGAAGGCAGTGCCACCATACATAAACAATATCTATCTATCTATATGTGTATATATTATATTATATATATATATATATATATATATATATATATATATATATATATATATATATATATATATATATATATATATATATATATACTATATGGTGTTTTGTTTTTGTTTTTTTTGAGTTTCACAAATATAGATAGATATTGTTTGTTTAAGGTGCCACTGCCTTCAAAATTGAAGCGACCGCTGTCATGAGAGCTGACGATGGGCAATACAGCTAGTGTATAATGATTATTAAAAGTTATTTCATATTTTACTATCAACATGAAAGGGTCGTAAAGAAAATACAACATCAGTTATTTATATTAAGTTTTACACAATCTTTTAGTAGATTTCCCTTAAGAGAAATCAGCTATTGAGGCTCTATTCCTGATAGTATTTTCCATAAATCTACTCAAAAATTCAACGATTCAACGCAGATGACGAAAATGAGCCCCGTTCAAAATTATATATATGTATGTTTGTATTTAGTTCTTCTATACCATATACGATATATTCTGTGTCATTTCACACTCATAAAGATCATATTAGTTGATGGCTGAAATAGGGGTAGATTTTGAAAATTCAAAATACCGTTATTATGTGCCGTATCACAAAATGTTATAAAACTAATCTTGTTAAGCTATTGATTCTCTACAACTGTTGTTCTTTAAATTCTTTCGTAACTCAAGTATTATGCCTGTAATTTGTACTTTCTTGTTAACAACCTTCAGTAACCCCCCCCCCCTCACAAACCTTTTATTCATCGGGTTCTTACATAGAATTAGAGAATAAGTGGTGATATGAGATCACAAGTTTGTTATATCAACACGAGGAAAATATAGAGCTTAGTTTAGCAGTCCCTGCGTGACTGACATTTTAAACTTGTTACGAACAGTTTTTATTTTTGTTTTGCGTTTTTCCATACACAATTTTCAGAGGATAATGAAATAAGGATAATAATGAATTAATGTTTAGGGTCTCAGGTTAGAAATGTGAGTGAGGCCTTGGTTGGTTATCTCACTTAGTAAACCTAGGAGTCGTGTGTTCGATTCTCACCTAAACAATAGGCATTTTTTTTAGGGAAGAACTCATCAAATAAAATCTTTAGTCCCACACTGACTATAAAACGGTAGCAACCTGTAAATAATCCATTCCAATTTATTTAGTGACAGAATTCATGAAATAAAATCCTGACTGCTACCCTGGCTAGAAAAGGGTGGTAACGTGCAGATAACCCATCCCAATTAGCCTTAGTAGCAAAAAGTGGACGTTAATAAATAATTTAATTTAATTAGCCATAGGATTTCAAAGTGGATGTGCAAAAATGTGACAATATACTGGGTACCAGGAAACCAGATTATCCCAGGAAATGAAAATACAGGTAAATTGACCAGGTGAGGGTCGAGCATAACCCCCATTGGGATAGTGTCCTTTATTGGCGTATCTTCATCTTTTCTTAAGAACTCCATAAAGAATGTGGCCACGAAAGAATTTTAAAAAGTATGGGAAAGACACAATATTACCCATATGAAGGCTGTTATCCGACTTAAGGAGAGCACAGACAGTGCAATTTACCTCAGACTGCCTAGGAAGGACCTTAGATATGTAGTAGGAGTGATCTCGGTGCACTGGAAGATGATTAAACACGTGTTTAACAGCAAACTCAGTGAAACACCAATATGTAGGTGCTGTGGAGAAGGCAGATTGTGTTTAAATGCAGAATATTGGAGAATTTATGATTCAGGTATTTTGGACATGGAGATGCTGAGCCAAATAAAAAAGGAGCCAAAGGAAAGATGTTAACTTGACTTCATGAGGGCTTGCACAATAAGGCCTCATAATTATTGTTTCTTTAAATTTAAGTTCACAGGTTCTCTTAATAGAGTGATCTAAGTAGGCAATCTGCCACATTGAGCTTTCATCAACGCTTCTGTGCAACCCTTTTTCTTGATAATTGTCCTGATTCACCTGTGCCCTCGCACTTTCTGCATTCAATGAAACAAATTTATTATTCATATTAGTAAAAAAAATATATAATATATATCATATATTTGTAACTCATAAACATAAAAACTTTCGTCCCGCCCTTGCTAGAGAAGAATGGTTACCAATAAATAACCCGTCTAGTGTAAGCAGCATAATGTGGATCTTATTGGGTAGCTTCAAAAGGACAAAGATGTTGATTACTTTAGAACATGGTAACTATGCGATTTATGAGTTACCAAAAATGTCTTCTCTAATTCAGAATCGGCCAAAGGAATGAAATTAAACATGAACCTTGTCCTAAACTGAAAGGAGAAAACAAATACGCAGTAAAAGGCTTTACCAAGACCGTTCAGGTACAGTTGAATGAAACAGAACCGCCCAGAATATAAATGAAAAGTATAATAAGGTACCGTTACCTAATTAAAGTCCACCGAGCAAGGGCTCCGCAAACTAAGCAGATTTCCCACTTGAGGGTATAACATACTGTTGATCTCATTTCACCATATATTATACATTTCTAAGTGAAAACCCGATTAATGGAAGTGGAGGTTTAAAGAAGGCTGAAAATAAAAAAGTACAAATAACTCTCTTAAAAAGTGATCTACGAAAAAATGTATAGAACAACTATTGTAGAAGAGTAACAGTTTAACAAGATTGCTTCCGTAACATTTTTCCATCTGACCCATAATAACGGAGATATTTTGAACTTTCGAATTCCTCCCCCCTAAACAGCCCCACCCTGTCTGGTCCGATTTTAGCCATTAGCGACAATGAACTATTTTGTTAAATGGAATAGTTAAATATCGATTATTCTATAGATGAAATAAACATTTTCAATAAAAAAAAAACGTAAAATATTAACCTCACACAACAAAAGTTCAATAAAAACAATATTTTGTATTTAAGCATAGAGCAAAGTGGTTGATTATGCAACAGCTTGTTGTGAATACAGGATGACCAGGAGTGGGGGTTTACTAAAGGCTCAAAAAAAAAAATTGCAAATATTCCTGTTAATATTCAAGACAGAGAATATTTATGTATATCAAATTTTATAATAAATTACATTACAACAAGATAGCTTCCAAACAATTTGTCCGTATGACGTATAATAAGAGAGATAAAGTATGTAACCCCCCCCCCACCAATTGGCCCAATTTCAGCCATTAACGAACTTGATCTTTAGTTTTGCAAAAGAGGTTTGGTAACGATCAAACCAAAATTACGATTTTAATGTTACAGGGCATACGTGTAATTGCTGAATATGAAGGGATGATTTTGTGTATCCAATCCTTATATTTTCACGGGTACCCATTTTTATTTTGGGAGGAATCGACGGACATTTGAAGTAATTTTTCGAAATTCGTGTCATGAGTACGACCTTTATAGCTGATTTCCCTTGGGGGAAATCTGCTAAAAAGTCCTTCCACCCTGGCTATCTGCTAAAAACGAAAACTGGTATTATTCTAGATCGTTCGGTATAACTCAAGAATTAAAATTTACGATTTTAAAATTTTACGAGATTTACGAACCGTTCTGTAAATGGATTCTAGACAATTGTAATACCTTATTGAACAGTAACGTATCTAGTGTTTGCGCAAGAGTTGTCCAAAAATTTACAGAGATATCATATTAACATATGACCTAAAATCAGAAGCCCTGAAAAGAATATCCTACTCAATGCTATAATAAAAGTATAAACAAATTAATGTTCTTTTGGCACTTGTTCACAACATTAGCTAAAATTTGAAAGTATATTTTCATGTAAACAATTTTAATAGAATATTTCGCTATGGAAAAACGTTAAAACTGGATATTGATCAGTACTTCAGATAATAAAATCCTTTGTGTGTATGTGGTTTAATGATTATTAGCAATTTCATTGGGTTAATTCGAATATTAATCATTCCTTAACCTCTTTTTTGTTGCTGAATTCAAATAATTCAATATAGATTCATGATACAAAATTAATAAATCAGTTCATGTAAATAATGATAACTAATAAGTAATCAGAATTATTTTAAGAATAATGAGAATATGTCAATTTCGGACCAGAAGTGAGAGGCAATGTTTGGGAGAGATGTAATGTCCCTTTTGTTAGGGACAATGGGAAATCTTGCTATGAACCTAAGAGACCTTCTGGGAGCCTTAGATGTATTTTACGACGTACCTGAGATTAATTCTGTTGTTAGAATGATATTTTTAAATCTCTTAATCTTGTTTATTTATTATGGTTAAATCATTAAAAAAAAACACATTGTAGTGGCCACGTATATACATATGAATCTAAGGCCCAATTTATTAGTTTAACAGGTTCAGTTTCTGATCTTGCTGTAAAATGTAGCTAGAAACCACCTTTAATACACTATTTCACCAATCGAATAACTCCATCAATTTTCCACCTTCAATTAAACAATTATTTACAGTCAATTTTTTTTTTTTTTTTTTTTTTTTTAGGGAGCATCAACTTCTATTTCGGTAAAGCATACAACTGATTCTCTGTATTTTCCAATTATAATTATATTATCTGACAATCCACATGATAGACGTTTGTTATGTTATTGTTGACATTATAATCATATAACTGGTTACAGAAGATTTATGCAGTTTCAACATAAGAAAATATGCTGTACTTCTGGGTTATATTTCATAATGAAAATGGGGTCCAAACAGTACATTTACGACTAATTCATGTATTTGGTATAATTGTGAGTAGAGTATCTTTATTCTATTATCATCTAAGACCTACGCTATGAAAGGCCTTAGGTACACAACAACCTTTGTTTTTAACTTAGAACTATGAATAGAGGTCTGTTATTACTGTGTTGAAAGAAGACTCCCGACAGGGGATTGTGAATAATGTTTCATTTCATTGGAGCCCAGACGAGCGCATACACTCGAGTAATGAAATAAGCGGGTGTAAAGAAATAACACATTATATATATATATAAATCAAGGGGCTCCCTGTTCCACAGATCCAGTACCTGCTAGGGATCTTACATTTTTGAATTTAAGAATATAATAATTGCTTGACTACGAGCGAGTCAAGTTGGAGAGCCTGTGCGTGCGTGTGTGTGTGTGTCAGAGAGAGAGAGCTTCGTTTCCACATCACTTAGAGCATGATTTACTTATAAACGGGGTCATTCACACCTTCAGCTAAAGCTCCAAATTTTTGATATTAAGTAAGTGGTAAGAGATCAGAAAATGTTTTGGTATGGTATGAAAATTCTGTCAACCTACCACAGGATATTATTGCTTAAAACATTTGATAAGGAGAGGGATACAAATGCCATAAAAGGAACTGAAAAGTGGATAGATAAATGTCTGATTCATTAGTTAGGAATGCTAAACAAATGGTTGTTTGAAAAGTATAACTTAAACGTATTCAAATATTTGCACATCTCTATGCAGTGCTATGACAAACATCACATTCTCGAGATGGCTAAATGAATTTACAATCAGTTTGCAGTTAAATATTCCCTCATAATATACATAATCAGAACTAAATTCTTATTATGAGAACAATGGGTACAACAAAAGAATGTTTTGCAATACATTAATTTTTTTTTTTTTAAAAAAAACGATTTCCGCCACTTAGGATCATCTGCTGCAAACCAATCCTTAAACAATATCTGCCAAATTTCACATCCACGGGAGACACAATCATACTCCTTGTCACAGGGGTGGTTAGGGAAGTCACAGGTCCTTCTGAAGATCCATACAACAGTAAAAAGTTGGTCAAGGCTGTGTAAACTAAGCAGATTTCCCAAGTACTAGTATACCACGCTTATGATCTCATACCACAACATATTATCTATTTATATGGAAAAAAAAAAGATCAGTAGAAAGGGGGAGGGTGTTACTGAAGGCGAAAGACAAGAAAGCACGAAAAAATCGCTTAATACTGAACGAAAAATGCATAGAACAACATTTTACGACCCCACTCATAATAACGAAACTATTTTCGAATTCTTCCCCGCACTATTCCATGTCCGATTTCTGCCAATAACAAATATGGTCTTTAGTATAGAGTCAATCGGTGAAATTTTAGTTTTGAAGAATAAATGGAAATGAGTTCTTAATCAATCCCTCTCCATTGTTTGACACACCGTGAATAATTGAAATCATAATCATGGATAGCATTTATTATAATTAAACAGCATCTATAATGTACATGTTTAATTTCGAAAACCAATTCAGGCACACATTGCTTAAACATAGTCATATGGGAGTAAAAAGTAATTCCAATAATGCCAACATTTCATAGGAAATAAATTAAGACAATTAACTGTTTTACCCTTTCGCTACCGCATAAGGGCTATCAACTTGTTTTACTTAAATTATTTATTCAAAACATAAACGCTTCGAATGCTTTAAAAATTGATATACCTCATGGTGGAAATAAATAATAGTGGTGCCCTACAAATAATTTAATTAATATTCAAAAAGCGAGGTGTGGGGAAGAGATCATAGCCTTCCTGTGACCTGAATAACACTATAAAGAATAAATCATATTGAGTTTAGACGCATGAAGTCTTTTGCCATAATGACATTACCAAGTAACGTTTAATAATTATGATAGTACATAATATTTCAATAACGTCAACATATCCAATAAGATAATATACCAGAATTAGTGACTGATTCGCCACAAATTCCCCTCTCACATTTTGTTCAAATTCAAGATGGCTTTGTTTAAATAATACATTATAAGAATTAAATAATTGAAATGCTCTTATAGTTTACATTTCTATTGGAAAGAAATAACGAAGTTATTTTCTAGTGTAAATAATAAATGAGGTGGAGGGGAGGAAATTTATAATTTCACTAATCCGAATCGTACTTATGCTAACTACATATAATTCTTAAAAAAAAAACATCACTTGCCAATAAAAAAAACTTTCGTAAAAAAAAAAAAAAGACTACTTTAATATTTCCTTGTGGGAGACCATTTTAATTGATATAAGTATAATAATATGGATTTACCTCTAAATCCATATTATTATACTTTTGTAGCGAAGTTTAATAAAGAGACTCAAGCAAGGAATATATATATATATATATATATATATGTATTCAGTATGAAAAATAATAATTAGTTACTGAAACCTGAAGCGTAGTGGGAAAAAGGCCATAAATGATTTTAGAGGGGGAAAAAATTCCAATGAATGGTTTATTGTCATTACAAGGTTGGCAGACGGATTCCTCAACAGCTCCTAACTGTTCTTCATAACAGTTAAAATTTAACTGTAACAACTTGTTTTCGAGAAAAATGCAAATAAAAACACAGTATTGCTGCTGAGATTGTAAATATGTTTTATACTTCATTGTTCATAAGTAAAGGAAATATTCTAATCATGAAAAAACTTCAGTTTTCAACGGAATTATCCGTTTGAACCTCCCTGAATCAATTTTTACAATTTTGGGCGTGACATCTGCACGTATGAATTTAACGCAAAACTGAATAGACTAGAACGTCGACTTTTTTTTTTTTTTACAGGGTGAATTTAAATAGAATTTCAGGTATCGTAAGACTTAATTTTTGGAGGTTTATTATAAGAACGGTCACATTAAAAAAAAAAAAAAAAAAAAAAAAAAAAAAAAAAAAAAAAAAAAAAAAAAAAAAAAAGCAGGTACAAGCTTAAACTCTTTAAAATAGACCTCAGTTAGTACAAATAAATAATTTAACCATGTTATTTACAAAACTGGTTGTTCTATAACTCTTATTCATTTTTTTCCCGGTTTGAGCCTTGAATAAAAACACTAACCCCTCCCACCTATTCGATTATTCACATATTGTTTTTATATCTCGAAATATCTCCAATTCAGGTAGCATTTAAAGCTTTGTTTTCATAAGGTACTGCCTATATAGCAAAGAACTAATCAGATGTGTGAATACATCATCCTTTGATTTATTCTAGTACGGGGTGGGGGTAATATGTTGATTTACGCAACCAATGAGTGACAAAGTGTTTTATATCGGAATATATGTTCCAGTTGCTTGCATACAGACAAATGAATTCAAACATAAATATATACATTTATTTAAAACTGGAAACATATAAGGACGTATACTGTGTTCTGTTCATCGAAGGGGCCTTAACCCCATTAATGTAAAGGGATTATGAAAAAGTATTTCGTAATTAACCCCTTTACATGGACTCGGAAAACTCTCGAGTGGTAAACTGTGAAGTGGCTACAGTTTGTTTACAAACAAGTATGACATTAGTTTATGTTTTTCTTTTTACCTAGGTCATTGCCGCTGCGGTTTACAGAACAAACAAAAATATAAAACACAAGCAATAGGTTGGAGCCCTCAATATAAATCAGCTGACTTGACCCGCCATGATCTGTGAGCCATTCTCCGACTGGCACGGTTAGTAGAAGGTCCGATAGAAAGATGTAGCCGTTAGTTTAGTTGTCTTTGCGTAGTAGAACTTCTCCTGATGAAGCGTCATATAGACGCAAAACTAATAGAGAAATAAAAATGATTTTTAATTTTATTTTTTATAATCATTTGAAGTTTTCATTCTTTTGTTGACCTTTCGCCATAGATTAGTTAAAGTGAAGTTAAATAGGTCATATTTCCACGAGGCTTCCTTAATCGTCAAGAGTTACTTATTAAGAAATATATCCTAAAATTGTACGAGAGAAACATCATAAAAAAATTGGCGACTGTGGAGTACACAATGCTCACAAGATTTTTATTGCATCACTAAACTTTCCTTTTGTTTTATAAAGAAACTACTGAAAGTTCGGCGCGGTAGGGCAGCGTGAACTAAGCAGATTTACCACATTCTGTTAAGACACACTAGTGATCTATTGAGTGATCTTAACTTGAGTTAAGAAAAATGTCATAGAACAACTGTAGAACATCAAAAGTATAACAAAACTGGTTCTATAACATTTTACAATCGGGCTCATAATAACGCAGATATTTCGAATCCAACCCCCCGCTTGATTTTGGCCGTTAACGAACTTGATCTTTAATATTAAATAAACTCTTATATATCGCGGTTGGTAGCGTTAAAACTAAAAATGAGACCGCTAAGTTTATATATAAGTATATATATATATATATATATATATATATATATATATATAATTGTAACCTCTGTCTGTACATTGATTTCTTTTGCGAAATTTCACGATAACTTTTCGATTCACATGTCATAGACTCCATAACTGCATTTTGTTTCTTTCGTTTGTGATTGTTTGTTTGTTTGTTATCTTTTCACGCATAAACGGCTGAACCGAATTTTATGAAACTTGGTATGAATATTACTACTAGCCCAACTTACACTTTGGGCTATATTAATATTCTCTAAGACAAACAGGAGTGGGGGTTATAAAGGGAGCCAAAAATTAAAAATAGCGATATTTCGTTTCCTATTGCTTTTTCGGCAAATATAAACATAACAAAAGTTGTTTATTTTGTTATTTAGAGTAACTTTTGTTATATACATTTTTTTCCTTATACCGAATTATAAACGAGATAAACGCTAAAACCTATAGCGGAAGTGAACAATTTTATTTGGGACAAAAGATCCAACCGAAATAAATAAAACTCGGTATATGAATTAGCACTAACGCTTTCATTAAAACAACCCATACCAACATTTCTAGGGACGGGCAGGAGTGGGGGTTGTAAGAGAGGCCTGAATTTAAAAATAGCTGTATTTCGTTTTCTATTCGTTTTTCGGCAAATATGAACATAACAAAAGTTGTTTATTTTGTTATTTAGAGTAACTTTTGTCATATTCATTTTTGTCTTTTAACAAAGTATAAACGAGATATACACTATAAACTAAAGCGGGAGTCAACTATTTCATTGGGCGGTAACGATTAAACCGAACTTAAAAAAACTCGGTATATCAATTAGCATTAATTATTCCATGATTATAAGCTATATTAAAATTTTTAGGTTAGAGTGTGGGTTATAAGGGAGGCTTGAAATAAAAATTCGCGATATTTCATTGTCTATTTGTTTTTCGACAAACATGCACATAACAAAAGTTGTTTACTTTGTTATTTAGATTAACTTTTGTTTTATACATTTCTCCAGGAACAATGTGTGGAGCAAGTAATTTGCGTAGAAATATTGATATGCTCAACAATTCATTCCAATTTGAACTATGAGGTACATCAACTGGAAAAATTAATTCAAATCTATGTTAATATTTTGTCCTTAATAACTGAAATATATGCATAATGCACAGGTGACGGGAAATATGACAATTTGGAGGACAGTGAAGACTTACATAAAAAATTAATTTTATTATTAACAAATGCCAACAACGGGTATTAATCCTAAACACTGGGACGGATAAATGTCAAAATATTGTGCAAAGTAAAGCCTTGCCAAAAAAAATACCATCACCATTCAGTCTCAAATCAATTCCCGGGCGAAGCCGGGTATCTGAGCTAGTGTGTATATATATATATATATATATATATATATATATATATATATAATTTTGAATGAACCTCATTTTCGTCATTTCCAACGCAGGATCGGTGGATATTTGAGGAAATGTTTTCAGAAATCGCGTCATGAGTACAACCTCAATGGCTGATTTCTATTAAGGGAAATCTGCTGAAAAGAAGGGGAGGGGGAAAGCAATGAAGAAATGATGGAAGAACTTTACGCATCGACTCATATAATTTTTAAACATATAAAACTTTTTACTTTAAAAAATTATTGAAAATGGAAAAGTAATTGTATTTCCTACAATACTGTGATGCACTTGCTATTACTCTGATTGAATTACGTCTTGAATTGTTCTGCAACAGTAACCAACCCGTGAAATGGAACAAAACAAAAGGGGCTAATTGTAGTCAAGGGTAAAATACATTTCAATGATATTGACCAGAGTTACAATTGGGATCAATGTTTAAGCTGCGCCTTAAATACGTTATCACTGCTGTCGTTTTATCAGTTGTCACTTCAATAGAATCTGTAAACATCACGCTCCGAGAAAGGCTGCTCGTCTATACGTCAAGATGTCGCTACATGCAATTACACTTGGTTCAAATGAAGAATATTATGAAATAGTGCTATTAAGGCTCGAATCTCACTGCTGAATGAGCACTGGATATATGATAGACGTCTAATATGTGAGCTTCTTTTGAAAAGCTAAACTGAATCAACTTGATTGAATGGAATCCAATTGTGGTCTATTAGGAGAGAGCCTTCACAGCGAATGGCTTTAGAAATAAATTTTCATTCTTCTTCTTCAGGAACTGATCGTGTCTACAAGATATGTGTTGTTCTATTTCAAGTATGAAGCCTCACTTAAATGAAATGCAAATATTCTGTACGCAAACAGGGGCGCCGAGTAGACTATCCAAATTTTTCACTTGGCAGAATGACGCACATCTTATCATGTCTTCGTATAATGGTCTATTTTCTCTTAATTAGAACAATATGCAAGCAAACATAACAATTTAAAAGGATATCGGATATTTACTACATAACAGTCATGAATGAAAATCGCAACAGGAGGATGGACCAGTCAGGGGGGGGGAGTATGATGTGTGTGTGAGGAAGGAAGAGAGAGAGGGAGAGAGAGAGAGAGAGAGAGAGAGAGAGAGAGAGAGAGAGAGAGAGAGAGAGAGAGAGAGAGAGAGAGAGAGAGAGAGAGAGAGAGAGAGAGAGAGAGAGAGAGAGAGAGAGAGAGAGAGAGAAGTGTATAGTATCCCTGCCAACCACTCAAGTATTTATATTCTTCAGGGACGCCAGCCTTACTTTCTTCCTATCTGTTTGAAGCGCAGTCTGCCTCGCTCTCTGTTTATATGTTTTTAGGAAACTTCATATTATATTACACAAAGGGGTACCGTTACTCTAAATAACAAATTAAACAACTTTCCATTTCTGATCTCCCCACTCCTGTTCGTCTCTGAGAATAATAGAATAGCCTAAATTCTAAGTTGGGTCAGTAGTAATGCACATACATAAATTTAATTCACCTACCTAATACACAAATTAGGTTCAGTAGTAAGGAAAAGGCAACAAACAAATAAACAAAAACATACACTAAAGCCACAAGGTATCGTCTCAATGGCATATGAAATGAAAAAGTATCGTGAAATTTCGAGAAAAATAATCAATGTACAGGCAGAGGTTACAATTTTGTGTGTGTATGTGTGTGTTTTTGGCAGTTATTTACTATGATTTTCAAAGAGCTCACGAAATTTTATCAGGTGCTCAACTTCATTAGATATTTTTCTTAGGAAACCCCCCTAAAACATATACAATATTGATCTATTTCTAATAGTATCGGAGAAAGTGCAATTTTTAATTTTCTCTTTTCTTTAAACCCCTTCTTTGATTTCATTCAAAAGGGGAAGTCCATAACTAGACAACAGTCCAAAATATAAAATTTTAATATTATAAGACTCGCCGACAGTTCACCCTTGAAGGAAAATTATGACCACTTCTGTTCCAAGCAGCATTTTTTTTTAAAAATTTGATTTCTCCAGAATCTATAAGTTATCCTTATAAATTGGGAACGCCGGTCTTGCTGGATAAATGTCCCAGTGAAGACAAGGGCCAGCCAATTGTGGGAAATAGCGTTGGTTCCGCCTAGCTGTAGACGGGCAGAGAGGGGAGGAAGACAGTGACCTTCACGGTTGAAGGCTCGGGGCTAGTCTGGGAGGCCCGGAAGAAATCCAAGCACCATCGGGCATAATGGCTCACTCCGGCACACAACTGTGCTAGTAGATTCACAGATCAGGGGCCTATTTCCCTCTGGGGTAGTCAAATGGTTAATTCAGCATACATAGTTTCGATATCATCGGAGAAGATAAACAGGCAGATTTCCAACAAAAAAAAAAATTGCCTTTGTTGTGAACGCTCTAGCTGTCGCAATTTTCGTTTCATCGTTACCAAACTCAATAATTTTACATTCCAAACTAAAGATTAAGTTCGTTAAGTGCTGGAATAGAACCAGGAGTAGAATAGGTTTAGAAGGTATTTCCTCGTTTCAGCCACCAGTAAACCACTTCTAATCATTCCACCTTAACAATAAGACAATATTACATGGCGTATTCCAAGTTTATTACGTAGATTTCTTACTGTAGGGGTAAGAAAGATTTCTTTTATATCGGTAGATTTCTTACTGTAGAGTTCTTTCAGAACAGAATCTGAAATGAGAACGCAAGCATGTCCAGTCCAGCAATTGGAAAATCTGCTTAATTAACGCAACCCTTGCGGAATGGACTTATTTACCTATAGAACCCCGATTTAGGATGTATATTATATAGTCCGTAAAGCGTATATATTCCAAAAGAAAGATACGTTAAAAACGTCGCATAATTATCCATTATTCGAGTAGCTACTAAATTACCTCACGACGCAAAAGTGAGTTCTGCTGGGAACAGAATGGAGTCCGTCATTGAAGCCCCTGGAAACCGCGCACCAAAATAAAAAGCTGTGTGCATTCATCGCCCTTGAACCCGGCGCCTTCAGTACACTGACTTATAGGGTGCTAAACAGAACACCACCTCCTGCCTCCTGTTTCTATATATTCTTCAGAAACCAATATGAGTGTGTTAACGCTGCCACGATTTTTAGACGCGGTCACTTCCAAACTTCTTACTTACCTATTATATTAAACCATAGATAAAGCTCGTTAGTGAACAAAATCAGACAAGGAGACTGGGTTTAAAAAAAAAGGGGGGGGGCTAAAATTGCATTTATTTTATAAAACCAATCCTCTTAATAAAATAATATCCTAAAAATGATGTTTTATTCATTTTATTCCAACTCTAACGTTAACGCAATTATTTGTATTTTTGGTCTTTTTTTTAAAAAAAAAAAAATCACCACTCCTTCTGGAGATGGTACCGTTACACAGGGTACTTAAAAAAGGAGAAATAGAATATTTATATGACGCCATATGAGACGATATGACACTGTGACCCACGTTCGTTTGTCATTCCACCAAGTGCGAAATCTGCTTAGATAACACGACTCCTGTGTGAGACATTTTAGAACAAGTGCGAGGACATGGAAGGACTAAAATTTTATTTAACGAAATAAAATCTATAAGTTTTTCTACAAATAGAACACATCAATACGTAATAAATGTAAATAAATAATTTTATGGTGCTCACAGAATATTTTAATTATAATGCTCATTAGTAATTTAAACTCACAATTGGAGCTTGGACATTTATGAAAAACAATAGTCTTTTGCTTCAGTAGAAGTAGGAAGTCAATTGATGACTTCAAGTCTTTTTACTCCATAAATTCAAAATTTCATTAAATTTGCAATATTACCAAATATAATAAACGGAGTGTACAATTTTAATAATATATGGATTTCGTAATAAATTAATCTTGCCAAATTCGTATAAAAATATTTAGCCAACACCAAAATATCTGGCACCCTGCTCATTGACGATAGGTATTGAAAACAGACAATGGTTTTGACAAGGTGATTAAAACTAATTCATATTCAAACCACGAGCGAATGAGTTGTTCTTGTTGATAGCTTCCCTTTGTTTTGGCCATTGTCTTTGTAGCCAATATTGTCATTACCTTTTTAAAATATATCTGAAATGCGATTTTGGTTTAAAATTAGAAAAAGTAAAAGTTGACTTCGTTCCCAATTTTTTTTGGGAAAGGGGGGCGAAATTTAACTGCCCTTCAGAGAGAATCACTTGTGCACTCTGGTAACGAACTAAATAACTAAATTACTCCTTTGGCGGGGACGATTCAGCACTTCATTTCTACCAATTAATTTTGTTGCCATTCCTCGGTCTATTGAAAATTCTGTCAAGATATACTATAATTGTCATTTATAGTAATGCTTACTAGGAACTAGTAGTTTAAATCCATCCAGTTATTTTCTATTACAAAAATGACAAGAAATAAAACATTGTTCAGAAACATTTTGTAGAATGTAGTTCTTATATACCAGTGGAGCGTAAAGAAATAATTATAGAAGGCATTTAACCACATATAGGTCACTGGTACAAATCATGTTGCACTAGTACATGAAACAAATTAGTAGTCGTTGAACTATCTCAGTGAAATTTACTAGATTACTAGCTGGTGAAATATGTTAAAACATCTGGATCTGAGTAACTACTATCTGGATCAGCTTAGCTTAATCTGAACACTAATAAATAATATAAACATAATAAGAGCCTTCACATTGACAAATAGTTATCGAACATATTTTTGTCTCTTATATTTTGGCATACACGAGTAAAAAAAAACGTATGTATTAAATGACCTTAATTTTTTACAGCGTGCACTAGAGGTATCGCTAGAATAACACATCCAATTTCAGTATTTGACATTAGGGTGGGACTGGGCCAACGACGATGTATTATTTAAATACACAACATTCAGGGCATTATGGAAAAGTACAGTAATAAGTACATAAATATATTGCACTTGATACCTACCGACATAATAAAACAATAATTATGGAGTAAACTAAGCAGATTTCCCACTTCCTGGAATGCGTGGCACGAATGAACTCATTCCAGGCTGTCTAGCCATTTCATTAAAATACCCTCTCCAGACATTTTACCCAGCTGAGGCGGAGACAGTCGAAAGACCTAAAACTATTGTAAATGACATTGCACATCTTTTCCTTTTCTCTCTACGAACTCAAATCTTAAATGTTTCAAATCGAAATTTGCCAGCTTGGCTTGGACAATAGGCGTTTTCTACTTCAGTTACCCAAAGTGAAATTCTATAACATAAAAACTGCATATAAAAAAAAAAAAAAAAGCTTTAATATATCACGAAGTCTTCAATAAAGGCATAAAAACAAAATATTCACGCCTAAGTCCATTGTAAGACTGTAAGTTATTCGTTTATCGACAAAATTAGTAATTTAACATTTTCCGAATTATATAGAAGATATTTATATTTTAACACAGCTCTATGACCCCCACAGTCATAGATCGAATCCGAGCATCAATGAACTAGATTTTTTTTTTTAAAATAATACAGTCTTGTGGCTGAACAATAAAAAATTGCTTCAATTTGTTTACTTATTAATATTTTTTTTTTTACTCGCTCTACATGCTATTCTGGTTAGGGACCAATAATCACTGTCACAATACTGACTCACCCCTCCCCCAAGGTCCATTAGCAAAAATACAGAAAGTTATTTTATGATATATCATAATTGTGGTGCTGAAGATGCATGAAAAATATACTAGAGTAAGTATAAATAAACAAGAAGGAACGAATAACTCCCTTAATATTCGAGCAACGAAAAAAATGAATAGACCCACCATTTTAGAACATCAATGGATTAACAAGATTGGTTCTATAACATTTTTCGATTCAACTCATAATAACGGAAACATTTCGAATCACCCCTCCCCATTCCTTTATTCGGCCATTAACGAACATGATCTTTAGTATTGAATGAAAAGATTACAAATTGATAACGTATTGGACAATAAAAATCATATAGCTTGGAACGTAAAATCTTAAATGTTAGCACACATTTCAGACAGTTAAGGTTCAATGAAAACACTAATTGGTATTTTAGCTACGAATAAATTGTTTCATTTTATAACAGCTCATTGTAAATATGTCATGAGTAGGGGTTTGCTGATGACTGAAAATTAAAAAAACAAAACTTGGTTAATATTCAAGATATGAGTAATATATGTTAACGCCCACTTTGTACTACTAAGGCTTCCAATTAGGAGAATTAGTTACAAATCCTTAGGGATTTTATTTAATTATTTAGTCACTGAATAAATTCCTATTGACCAGGAGAGAATCGAACTCACGACTCTAGGTTTACCAAGATCAACGTCTTAACACAAATGGCTAACATGAACCTCATATTCAAGATAGAGAAAAAAAAATGTATATAACAACAATTTTAGGAAATTTAATTTGCAATAAGATTAGTAGTCAAGACCCAGTGATTCGATTTCAACAATTGAAATCTACCTTAGGTTTTACATAAAGTGTTTAAATATCAGGATTAGTAACGATTAAACAAAAATTGCGGCTGCACGAGCGTTAACAGACAAATATAAATAGTTTTGAATGGACCTCATTTTCGTTAAAAAGGCAATCCCCACCCAAAATCCTTATCCTATCCTACATCACAGCCCGGTATGTATGCGTATATCCCGTGTATATGTATGTGTACACGAGGTACTTGTTTTTTATTGCATGCTTGCACGATTTTCTTTCGCTTAGTTTTCTTCGCATTATTTTTCTTTTGGTCTTTCTTTTTTAGTCAGGTGAAGTGGGGGGGGGGGAAATCATTTTTGTCATCTCCTGAGTAAGATCGCTGGACAATTTTCAAAAATCACATCATGCGTTCAATCTCAATAGTCGATTTCCCTTTAGCGAAATCTAATAACAGACAAACATATGTAATGTATATGTGTGCATTCATGTATACATTAGCACTGTACAAATAAGTAGTAAAATAAGTTTTGAACGACTTTATATATGCCATTTAAAAGGTAGGACCGTTAGTAATCGGAGAAATCATTTGATAATAGCGTCATGAGAGCAAACTCAATGAGCGATTTCCTTGAAGGGAAATTTGCCAAAAGGCGCTAGCAAAATGTGGACATTCATAACATGGGCCAAAGAAGGGGAAGAAGACCGTCGAAAAGTTAATTGAGGGCTTTAACAACAGGTGGGGGAAAGTAGGAGCGGAGATTATTGTCAACAACCTGTTGGTGGTAGGGAACCTGCTGGTGAGGCGTGGCAACGCTGCTTCCCCGTGTCTGCCCAGCCACCAGCATCAACAGCCCCCTATCAAAGTCACTGGGAGAGCCCAGCCCCCCTATCACTCTCTCTCTCTCACACACACACACACACTCTCTCTCTGTACACTTAGCTGATTGTTAACGGGCTACCTGCCACGGTCCCTAGCAACGCAGGTAGGTTCTCATCCTAACGCCCTCTAGTCAATTATCAGGTGCACCCCTTGGATCATACAAATTTCATCGTTTTTCCAAATAGGCCGTACATGTTTCGAGGTGATTTATGAAACTTCTTGAACGTTGTCAATAAATTGTGTGGTGGCCACTAAAAAGATCGTCAATAGAAAAGAACTCCATGTATGAGGGATGTTTTTACAAACAAGACGAATTCTTTCAAAGAAGTTCAATTATGAAATAAAACTATTTAATATTTGTCATAAATATCGCTCTAAAATAATTCGTGACTAAGTAAATTGTCTCTTTAAGGCATATAAAGCTTGTCATCCTTTAATAAATTAAAAAATGTATGTTATATATTTAGATTTACATTAAAATAGTAAACGAACCTAATTTATTGTATATAATCATTTAAATTTATTAATTTTATACTGTGTATTCTTAGAATTGAACCTAATTTTTTAACGAATGTATTATGTATGTTGTAAAGAATTTAATTAACATAATATTAGAAAATTTTTAAGAAAAAAATTTGTTGGCATATTCTATTATGTTATGATGATATTTAATGGTAATAAACACGTTTCATTTCAACTGAATCGGAAACCTCATGACCTTTTACCCAAAATAATTTAAATAAAACGTTTCACTGCAGTTCATTTAAAATAATTTAATTGTCATTCGATATCTCTGTTCTAATGCATGGAATTGAAATATTTCATAGAACATAATTTAAAGACGTTTTCATGATAAACAAAAAATGACTTATAGAAATATTCTTTATCTGTAATAAGTAAGGAGAAATTTGATTTTTTTTTATTTTCATCCTCCTCTAAAACTCACCCCACCAGTCGATTTCGAGTTATTCGAGATACCTACTAAACTCACACTGAGACTACTGAGAATGATTCCAGGATGGATAGAAAGGGATAATTATTCCATCCGGCCATTTTTCTTGATTACAATACTTCCTTTATTTTGTACAAGGAAGTAAAAAGTAGTACCTTAATTGGGGAAACTTACTCCAAAATTTGATGTAATCTCGGCTGTGGTGCCAGATCACCATTCACCACCTTTCTCCAGCTTGCCATCAAATGGCACCTCCAGTGAAGTAAATGGGAAAGGCCACTTTCAGCACAGAAAGATCACGCAGAGTTTGACGTCAAAGGGAATTTGGAAGAAACTAAATATTTACTCGGTATAAATAAACGCTGATGACCCCATTTTCTAAAAGACAGAATATGATCTTTAATTTTGGAGGGACTATAAGTAAATAAGATCGACTCGTAAATAAGATTTTATTAACGAGTAGCTCAGAAAATGGTATGAAACCCTTCCATCTGTTTGATATTTTTGGTGATGAATTTATTCACTTTGGAAAAATAAATATATTACAATAAATAATAAAAATAAATCCTATTGTCAAACCTACTAATACAAGTCGTCGAGCAAATCTGCCAAGCACTTTCGAAACAGACCACAATCAAGCCAGTCAAATATTTGACTACTAGATGCATAAAAGCTCCACTTTTTATATAGCGAATAAAGTTTCCCTTTCGGTGACATTATCCAGGGGCATACTTATTTTTTTCTCTTTATATATGTTTTATTGAATGTTCATAGTATTCCACAATTCCAACAGGTTGAAAATGAAATCAACCATTGAACGCGCGAGGCGTATTCGCTAGCAACGACAAACTCTACCAACAGACTGGACAATGATATATAATAGTGTGACCACTACTTAGCGTGCTGAAATAACTGTTCAACAAAATTAGAAAACGTCTGATGTTGCACTGGACACTTTAACTCAGCTCTGTTTGGCATAAAGACTTTATAAGAAGCTCTTCCTTAACATATAAAATTCTTCCCAATAGGTATTCTTTGGATAAGAATGATAACCTACCAGTGATCGCATAACTGTGTGTAAAACAATTGTTGTGAATATCCTAAACCAAAGCCTGTAAATTAGCTGTCTCTAAATCGAATTACCACTGTTATTGTACTTAAATTATAGATGATAGAGGTCGCTTTTGGTCTGAGTAGGAGCTAACAGGTTCAGAATTTATAGAAAAAAAATTACTTGAGTGGTAAAAGCACAAGTACTTGAGTGATTGGATTCGCTCCTCTTTCCACCAATTTCTAATCCAGGGCTAAAATTCTAAGCAAAATATAAAACAGAATCTGAGTACAAAAAAAAACAAAAAAAAAAAAAAAAAAAAAACAGAGTATGTCAAAATGTTCAATAAAACATGTCCAGTAATGTTTAACAGTATTTTACAACCAATTATTAATAAACTGCGACAGCCAAAATGTATTTTATTTTCTAGTCATTGCGATAGGTGAGCAGAAACATAAATGAGAAACGACACGTATTTTAAATACGTGTGCAGAGGCACAGAAAACATTGTTTTAATAGTTTATCTAATCTGATGCTCCTTTTGGCATCTAGGCAAGAGGTAAAAATCACGTACGAACTGGGAACAAGTAAAAAAAAAACTGGATCATAAGACAGGAGATAAAAGGATAACTTCTCCCAAGACTTTGTGTCCAGCGAAAGATTATCTCCACAATAATTCAAACAAGATAGCTCGGAACTATTGAAAGAAAAGTTGTAAATATTGTAATCAAGAATATATAAGGTACTGAATTATTTTAATAACATTAAGAATAAACTTGTTCATCTACTGCATGTTAATTAAATATTTGGGCAGCATACACTAAGATAAAGCCGGTCTCTGGAGGTAAAAACATTTGGTTAAGACATAACATTGCACATAAATTGATTAAGGCAATGACGTAATGGATTTTTATATAACTCCACTAAAGACCGGATAAAGGAATCTTGGCACTCTGGGCTAATTATATTTCGGTGCCCCCTCCACTAGGTTACCCTGGCGCTTGTTTCCAAAGACCTGTAATGAAGTTTACAAGTCTTACCTTACATCTGTTTAAGAACTAGTTTAAGTTTACAAATAATTCACATTTCCCTAATTCCTGTATTTCTTTCATCAAAGGAAAATAACAAGTAGCTACAGTTCTCACGCGGAAGTGAAAGAACAGAGTGGGAAATCAGAATATAGAATGTTCTGAAAATATGTGACATTCAATATAAAAAAAAAAATAAATATATGGGTCACATTTAAAGATAGTTTCTTGAAGGTTTAAACATTTTCTAAAAAAGAAAAGTCCACATTATGTATGAATTAAATTATTTAATACTATTGGCACCTTTCCACTTGTGAGAGGTGCCAATAATTACCAGCAAATCAACATGGACCGTCTGTGTACACATTAAAGACTAATTCAAATATCATTTCAGCAAATTTTTAAATTATCAACCTATCAATGAATTTCAAAATATGAAGTTTGATTAAATACTCATACGAGCTGGAGTAAATAATTCACCTTTCTTACTGATTAAAAATTTTGAATGAGATTATAACTTGTATTAAAAAAAAGAGTTTCAAAGTTTACAGTGCCATGTCTTCATAAGAAATCCAAGATTAATCTGCAGAGACCCACCCTTTTAGACGACCTGATAAAGAATATGGTAAAAAGTGTTTCTCTTAACCAGTCTAATAATAGTACAATAACAAATAATACTTGTTTCTGTAATATAATTATTTTTTTTAAAAAATTAATTCTCTAATTAAAGATATTGGTTCCAGCTACTTTTTCGCGGATACGTCGAACCCTAAAAATCTGAACATCAAGGATCTTAATTTGGTCATGTTAAACAAATAGATTAACGAAGTGCCTTTTTGGATTGCAAACGAAAAGATACAAATAAATGTAATTAATTGCACCATGACGACGAGAATCATAACACCTAATAATGACAATTAGCTGGAACATTCAAGGTTCTGAAAGAAATCGATACTACCTTTGGAAGTGAACCACAATTTATTACGCACATTGAACCAGAAATGTTCAGAACAGTTTTATAAACTGTTTCATCAAATCATCATAATCCCTATGACTACTCTAAAAAAAAATCATCAAAAAATGAACAGCTACGAAGGAAAATACGTCAAATATTGACAGAGAAAGACTGAAGTGGAGGTGAGCGCTCTTGGGAAATCAATCCAGAAGAACTGGAGGTCCTCCTTGCCAGAGTTGGCAAAGGTTGTGCAATAAATTGACCCTCTTAGAGGAAAAAATATAGATATAAATTATTTTAATATAACTAAAAGAGATTAGGAATAGTTTGTAATTAAAAGTCAAATTCTGGAGTTAGAAGAAAACGAATGAGCAAATAGTGCATAGAATATATGTGCACTTCAATATGTATATATACATGGGAGGACACTAGCAAAACCCAACATATAATTTCTCAATGAAAGATATACTGACGAATTGCATAATCAAGAATTCTAATGGAGAACGCTTTAATTGTTGTGTTAAGAATATATAGAATTTACATTAGTAACGGACAGAAATAATAATAATGAATATAGAATACTGTTGACTTACTTCTTATATATTATGCAAATAACATAAAACGTCATTATAAATACAAAATTTAATATTTGAACATTCTCTTTTCAGCTTAATGGGAGCAGTTTCAAAAATATAATTGCTATACTTAGAGAAGGGAATATATTTTCGAAAGATTATAGTCGAATAGGGAAATGAGAATAGTAAAGTAAGTTAAAAGAAGTTGCTTGAAAGACGGGAAGTAAAAGAATTGAGACCAGACGCTGTGGAGGGTTAATCATTATGAAAGGGATAAGGGATTGTTTTGGAAATTAGCTGATCACAGAGCTTTATTAACTATTTAATGAAACGGGGAAGGGGTTTATCTGAGTGGGAAGGAGAGGCCATCTATTTCTATACAGGAGCGGCGTCTGGGGGCAACGGGCGCAAACATTCGTCGCCCCTGTTGCCGGATCTACCTCTATGACGTAAGGGCACTTACTTCAAGAAGTATATCTGTCCCTCTGAAGTTCGAGCCTGCTCCCATCCCGGAGGTAGAGGTCCCAATTCGTCCATGTCATAGGATCGCTGTTTCACATGCGTTGGGGGTTGCTGTCCAGCAGATGCGTAGGTCTGTTGTAGAGATGCAGGGCTACTGTGCGCGCGAGGATGGCTCACCTGGAGACCTGACACTGTAGTATTAGCCGCGCCGAACGCCGAGTCTGCTGAGTTCTCACGGCTGTGTGAAATAGAAGATACGGAAGGTGACTTGGATCCGGTCGAAGGAGGATTAAAGAAGCTGTTGGGAAGATTCCGCATCCGGAACGGCACCGCAAGAGGACGTTTTGAGTCCGGCTTAAGCACTGAATCGAAAAGGGCTTGAAGTTCCGTATCTGAGTCTTGGTCGATTCTTACGACAAGGTTGCCCTTAAACTGTTCCACTTCCGGATTGCTGGACATCTCGGTGACAACGGCGACGGCGGGCAGAAAAGACGGAAAAGAAAAACTAAGGGACCCCTACACTAAAAAAAAAACAAAAACTGACGCGAGCTAATCAACACATTCTCAGAAGCGGAGTGGAACTGAGGAGTGGTCTAGCCAGGAGGCGCATGCGTGCGACAGGTGGCAGCACTACTCTGCTCCGCCCACGCACAGCTAGCGCTACCTATAAACTCTCTACAATACTCTTGCCAATGTAGAATGAGCCACCAGCCAGCTGGATGAAAGTGCTGCTCCTACGATACAACTTCCAACAAAAACTAACCAACAGATAGCGCTACTCTTCTTTAAGTACACTCGCGCTATCTGTTGGTCAGGATTAACCACACTAACTGGAAACTCTCCAAATTCAGCGCTATCTATCAACATTTTCTATTACTAATCTAAACCTTTCGAGTTGTTTCCTTCAGAAGTTTAGTGTCAACCTCGCCAACGGCTGGTCAAGTGTTTCAGATTGTGATTGTGTTATCTCGTCGATATAATGATGACAGCCGAATAAGAAAGTGCAGTCTGTGTGATACGATGGTGGCGATAAAGGTAAACGAAGACCTCCAGAAGGAGAGAGGAAAGGGAAACTTTAATTTAGAAGAACTTACTAATCTTTTGGATGGAGGAGCAGAAAAAACTGAACAGCGCCGAGAATTAGGTGAGCATATAATTATATTTCCCAATGATATAATTATTAGCTTGCGTTGAAAGATTGTTTTATTATACTCATCCACTAAACAAAGATCAATAGTTTTCAGACTATCATATAATTACCAAATGACAAAATAAATGAAGGATTTGTTAATCCATAATTGGTTTGTTATTGTACAAATAAATTGTTGTTATTATATAAACTATTCCTTGGACTTTGAACTTTCTATCTGTCCTTAGTAGGAGAATATTAAATAAAAAAGAAAACCTTCACATATTTTTTTTTTAATAAGTGTAAGCAGAACAAAAAAAATATATGTAGATGCTTCATTTAATTTATTAGGCTCAGTTATTTTTTAAATGCATAAATTAATTGTATCCAAGATTAAAAATTGGGCAAAAGTTTTGTATTTTATGTTATTAATAATAATAAAGATACTTTTTTTTTAATTGAATAACACATTTGCACTATTATTAATTGAAAGAAGAGAATTTTATAGCAAAAATTGACATAAATATATGTCAATGTAATAGTCTTCAAAACATTATTTTCTTTCTTTTTTTTTTTTTTTGTAAGTCATTAGGTGGCTTTGTGCACATATCTCTCTGTTTTAATTATTTCATTCTGAATAATAAATTATGCTGATTTCCTGTACTATATTTGCTCCCCTCAAACTGCCCTTTAAGCGATAAATGACAGAACCTATCAAAATGAATTACCTGTCATTTTTCTTTCACTACTACCAACAGTCCTTTAGTGAAATGATATCTAGTATTCCCAAAAAAAATTCTTAAGAATGATTTTTTGAAGTAAATTTTTGGTGTCATTAATTTTTTTTAATCAGTACTAATGTTTATTCTTGCTAGATTCTGTTATGATTGTAATATTATTATACTAAAAAATATATGGTTCCTTAAAATTTACTGACTCTCATTGTTATTTGTTGACTATTCCTCTACAGTTTGATAATAATATCAGTGATTCTAATCATCTTCATTGTTTTTTTGTACCTTATTTTTTTATTTTTCATACTACCATAGGAATGCTACTGTATTCCTTTTTTTTTTTTTTTTTTTTTTTTTTTTTTTTTTTTAATTTATTTGTTATTTAATGGCGTATTCTATATACAAATGAAGAGTGTGAACCTACTCCCTCCTCCTTTGAAATTACATTTGTTCATCATTAATTGAAGCAATCAGATTTGCATAAATCATAAGTAATATGGGTACCTTAATAGTCTCCAAGAATTGATTACATTGTTTCTATGCCAGTATCTTTTACTTCATTCTTCCTTGGAAGATAAAACTTATCATCTTTAATAGAATATATTTAAATTTTCTTAAATGTATTTAGAAATAAAATTAATCAAATGGACGTTTGTATAGAATGGGTATCATTATCCTAAGTTCTGAACATTGATGTCAAAGGAAAACAAATAATATTTATCAGGAATATACAATTTTTAAAACTGAATGGTATTTGCTACAAATAACTTAAATTAATAGAATCACAATAAAACAAAACTACACATATAGTTTTATAAAATATTACAGGCATGTATATTTATAATTAAAATCAACCCCCACCCATCCATTCACCCATAGTCAAGGCAGGATTAAACGTCTTTCAAGCTCGAATTATATCAAAATAAGGGAATTTCCTAATTACAAACTTGGGATTGGCAATACATTTAAACTTATGTATTGTGGGCTTGTAACACATTTTTTTTTAAAGATGAAATATTAATTCAAAATTTAGTTCTTTCAATAGATTCAGACACCGTAGGACAGGTATTTACTGCAGCTTCAATTAAATTGGTCAAATATTGCGAATTTCAAACAAGGATTCTATTTTATAACTTTATGAAGGTATTTTACCCCTGTAGAGTTCACACCTAAATCATAGAACTCGAGGGCTAATTGTTCTTTATTATTATAAATTTGCTGTATAGGCTGAATAGGGTATTTTGTTTTAATATTCAAATCATGCCATCATTGTTTGATTTCTATGACATCATAGGTTGGATTATTTTTACCATGGTGTTCACTTGCTGATGTAATCCTCTTTTTTGCCTATTAGGGACTTAAAGCCAACCAATACTACCTTGGTTGTTATATTTCAGTTTGTTTGAACCATTTATACATAGAAGAAAAGATCAACAATACTTTGCAGACTCATCTGCTTAGTCCAATTCCAATGATTCTGTCATTCATATAGTTGTGCACTAATAAGACATAACGGCAATTTTTATTTTCTATATATCTATTGCTTTTCTCACTCTACCAAGAACTGTATTGACTATATCAACATCCTTTCACCAAATGTGCACCACTACTATATCTGCCGGGAATATTATCAAAAATTATGCTTCAATGGTCCTAAACGTGTTAATAGGGGGCTTAAACCTTTACCTGAAAACTTTGGAAGTTATTAAGAATTAATATTATGCAATGGATCTTGTTAAACACCCAGTATATATATGAAAATATGTCTTTAAATTTCACAACAAGATAGAAATTCATTAGAATAATGAATCATCATATAATAACGAGCCTCTTGACTTCTGTTCAAGGCCCAATGAACAAAGCAGATTCAAAATATTAATGATTCCTAGTGTTTATTCTGTTTATTTGGCACATAATGACTTTTTAATAAAAACTTCTTTTTTTTCAGTTGAATTCTTTGTAAAAGACCCAGATTTTAAGGACAAAATTCCAGTAGAGTATCTTAGTTACACTGATAGGTACCGGGAGGCAGTCAGAAAATCATGTTTAATGTTTTATAAAATCAAGGATTATCAAGAAAAAAAGAAGTCTGGAAGCTCAGTTGAATTGTATCAGTAAGTGTATTTAGAAACCATGATGCTATATTGTTCAGGTCTTGTTGAAAATTTACTATATTTAGAATAATGAAGAAGTGTGCCACAATTGCTTGTGTGTCTCAGTTTGTATAAAATAAAAAGAAATACCAATGTTATATACTTGAATTTTTAGTCACACATAAAATTGAGTATTAGGTTCAAATTTGAATGACAACTCGTTTGTTCCTTTAACATTTGGTCTCAACCAAATCTTTGTAATAAAGATTTTATAGTACTATTAAGATGGTTTCGTGCACATTTAATGAAATATTAGAAGCTCAGAAAAGCAATTAAATAGTATTTTGCTTTAGTCTACTGTATGATTACAACTAACTTCAAAATGGTATATTTAGGCTTTTGGTTTATAATGTAATATAACTTTCCAAATATCTAACCTCTTTTCAGGCAGTTTATCTCAGTATTAAGTCCCCTAATTTAAAAGATTTATAAAAATGTTTCCATGTAAAATAGTATTTGCTTAGTTTGTAACTGCTGTCTCCAGCTACAAGAAGCGGCTACATATACTAAGAATATTTTTAATTTAAAATGTGAAAAAAGACATTCTTAACACATTTTAATTTATATATCATCAGTGTAGGATATTTTTTTTAAGCAATTAACTCATGATGCAATATTCAAAACATTTCCTCAAATGTCCATTGATCCTACCCAGGAGATTACGAAAATGAGGTCCGTTCAAAATTATATATATATTAACGCTCTAGCGGTCACAATTTTTGTTTGATTGTTACTTAACTCGATAACTAATCCTTGTAAGTGAAAAGAAATATCAACTTCATTAATGGCAGAAATTGGAGTAGTAGGAGAGGGGAATATCAAAAATTCAGAACATCTCCTTATCATACGATGGACTAAAAAATTATATAGAATAATATACATAAAATTTGCTATAAGTATTGTTATATACATTTTTCTCTATCTCTAATATCAACAAAGATATTTGCATTTTATTAGTTTTCTGCCTTTAGTAAACCCCCACTCCAACTCATGCCATATTTGTAATAAGTTTTTATATCATGAGTCACTTAATTCCAACTTAAATACCAAATATTGTTGTCATTAAATGTTTACTTTACGAGATACACGCAAATATATAGATAGCGTGATGAGGCCATAAATTAAGATTTTGCAGTCCTGAATCGAAAATATTCTTTTCTTCTAGACCATACTCGATATTTAACTGTTTCATTCCACACTAAAGATCATATTAGTTAATGGCTGAAATTAAGGGGGGGGGGTTAGAGCGGGGGATTTTATGAGAATACGAAATATCTCCGTTATTATGAGTCGTATCGGAAATTGTTATAGAGCCAACCTTGTTAAGCTATTGATGTTCTAAAATTGTTGTTTTATACATTTTTTTGTAACTCTGGTATTAAGCGAGATATTTGTACTCTCTTGATTCAGCCTTCAGTAACCCTCCACCGCCCCCCCCCCTTTTACTCGTCTTTTTACATAGAAAAAAAAAATGTGTTGAGGTGGATTCACGAGTGTTATACCAGCACGTGGGAAATCTGCTTAGTTTACACAGCCCCAGCGTGACGAACTAGTATCGGAGAGGCTTTGATATCCTCTATCTCCGTGACGGTGTTATCGCAGACCGTTAAGCCCGCCAGGAAAGTACTGATAGTTCCCCTCTTGCTGAACTGAGAGTTCTATTTTAAGTAGGTGTTGTGAGTATTAGGGTGGTGATATTTAGAACTCTGGTGTGGCCAACTCGGTAGCGGGTACTACTTTCTTTATTATACAAACTAACGGGTATACATCAACAGAAACGTTAGTCTGGCATGGGCTACGCAAAGCAGATTCCAAACTCGCATGATTGATACACTGATGATGTCATCCCTAAATTACATTCTCCAAATAAGAAGTCGACTAAACAAGGCTTTAAATTTGTTAGATATTTAGTAAAACGTATGATTTAAGTAAAATCGTTGACGTAGAAAAGGGGATGCACTGGAGTCTGAAATCAGAAAAAGTCCGTCACGCAGGGGCTGCGTAAACTAAGCAGATTTCCCACGTGAAGTTTTACAATAGAGAAATCCGCCTAATAACAGCTGTAGTAGGAAGGGATATCTAAACCTATTCACGAGGGACGAATAGTTCTGGAAACGGCCACCAGAGCTCTCGGCGGAGAGTCCGGAACATGGCGGGGTTCCGTAGACCACACACACAATACAAATGCAAATATCTCGGTTAATATTCAAGATACTGAATAAATGTATAGAACAATATTTATAGTAAATTTAATTTACAATAAGATTGATTCTATACAATTTTTCGATCCGACGCATAATAACGGAGATACTTGGAATTTTCCAAATTCCGCCCGCGAATCCCCCCTCCCACTGGTCCGAGGTCGGCCATTAACAAACTTGATCTCTCTTTTTATGTAAAACGCTTAAATATGAAGTTTGGTAACGATCAAACAAAAATTGCGACCGCTAGAGCGTTAACAGACAAATATATATATATATATATATATATATATATATATATATATAATTTTGAACGGACCTCATTTTCGTCATCTCCTGGGTAGGATCGATGGACATTTGAGGAAATTTTTCAAAACTCGCGTCATGAGTACGACCTCAATAACTGATTTCCCCTAAGGGAAACCTGCTAAAAAATTCTATCAAGGAGGAACTGCGTAGACTAAGATTTCCCATGTGGTGAAATGACAAACTAGTAATGTCATGTCACCATATACTCTCACTTTCTAATCCATTCCATCAGTAGAAATAGGAGTTTACAGAAGACTGGAAACGAGAAAGTGGGAATAACTCTTTTACTATTTGAGTTACTTGAAAATGTGCAGAACAATAATTGTAGTTTTTCGTTAGGTTTATAGTATATCAATAGTTTTTCAATCCGACTCATAATAAAGGGGATATTTTGAATTTTCTAATTCCCCTTCCCCCAATCCCTCGTCCGGCTTCATTCATTAACTAATATCATCTCTAGTGTTTAATGCAACAGTTAAATATCGAATATGGTTTAGATCAAACAAACATTTTCAACTTATGACGTAAAATCTTAAATGATGACCTCGTCACACAACGCATTTGCATGCACCTCACACATTAAAAGTTCAATGAAAACAATATTTGGTATTTCAGCTCCCAATAAAGTGGTTCATGATATAGTAGCTTATTGTTAATATTTGCCATGATGAATGGCAGTGGGAGTTTACTGAAGGCTAAAAACAATGTAAATATCTCAGTTAATATTCATGATAGGGAAAATAGGCAATTCAATTTGCAATCAGATTGGTTCTTAGCAATTTTTCGATCCGATGTATAATAACAGGTTTTCTCAGAACGATCCAACTATTTCGAACAACAGTTTAAAAAAAAAAAAATGCTATTTGTAATTAGTTATTTATTGATACCAAAATTCTAACAAAGAGGGAAATTTTACTTTTTAAATATGACATTACTTAAATTACGCCCGTTTTTTGACGACACTTTTCAAACCTTATGTGGGCGTTATTGAAGACTTTTCCAAGAAGTTGTTGAGTTCAAAAAAGTAAAGTCCAATTATGAACTTCGTGGACATTGCGATCCAAACTGTAACTTTGGAGCTGTGCAAAGGGTGTTGGTGTAGCAACGTTGGATTGTTCTCTGCCCAAAATCGGCAATTTTGGCGAGTCACATAACTGTTCACTTGAAAATGAGCCTCGTCGCTAAACAAAATGTCAAAATAATTAAATCCATCTAACATTATGTTTACATAATTTAACCTCAGAACATAATAATTTTCAAACTCAATTAGCGCCAACTAAAAATGTAAGACCTGAGCTTGCTTGCGTTGCCTCTCCCCAACCTCCGCTCTACGTGTTTAGCGTCTCGTTCACTTGTAAAATAGTTGGAACGTTCTGAGACACTCTGTATTACGAAATTCCCCCTTCCACCTAGTCCGATTTCAACGGTTATCCAGCTTGATCTTTGGTTTTTCATAAAACACTTATATATCGAGTTTGGTAACGATAAGACAAAAATTGCGACGGCTGGAGCGGAAACACACACACACAATATTTTTGAACGGACCTCATCTTCGTTATCTCCTAGGTATGATCGATGAATATTTGACGAAATATTTTCGCCAATCGCGTCATGAGTACAATGTCAATAGCTGATGTTTCTCAGGGGAAATCTGCTAACGTATGGCCCTGGTTCGATCCCCCAATCAAGAGAGAACTGATGTTCACGAAGAAGCTCATTAGTGGCCCGGTACCTAAGGATTGCAGGTGCTTAGCTGATTTCCCCTGATGACATTAGTAGGAGTGAGTGTTTAAATATCGAGTATGATATAGATCTAATTAACATTTTAACTCAAGACTGCAAAATATTAATACATGGCGACATGGCACTACTTATGTGCATGTATCTCGCATAATGAATTCACGTGAAAAACTGTATTTGGTATTTAATCTTGGAATAAGACGTTTCATAATATACTGGCTTATTGTGTTTGCGGTGACTATAGGTGAGAGTTTACTAAAGGCTAAAAATTAAAATATCACGGTTAAAAATTGAGGTAGAGAAAAAACGTATAAATCAATATTTATAGCCAAGATTGGTTGTATAACATCGTTCGATCCGTCATAATAACCGAGATATTTTGAATTTTCGAATTCCATTCCTTATAGTCCCTCCCTCTATTCTTCTACGATTTCAACCATTAACTAATATGATCTTTAGTGTTGAACGGAACGGTTAAATGTCGAGTATGGTATAGATAAAATTAACATTTTCAAGCCAAGACTGGGAAATCTTAATTGGTGACGTCATCAGACTCCTTATTTATATTTCTCATAATAAAGTCCCATTGAAAACAATATTTGGCATTTGGAATAAGATTGGTTATATACAATTTTTCGATCCGACTCATAATGACGTGAATATTTGGATTTTCCCAAATTTTCCTTCTCTAACCCCCGTCCCTTATATGTCCGATTTCAGCCGTTAACAAACTTAATATTAAGTTTTCTATGAAACACTTGTATTTGTAGTTTGGCAACGATAAGTTTCCAAACTACGACCGCTAGAGCGATTAAAGACAAATATATAATTTTGAACTGACGACATTTCTGTCATCTCCTATGTAGGATCGATTTTCGACATCATCAATTAACGGTATAAATGCTAGACTCGAAAATCTCTATCTGATCAATACTATACTCGATGTATGTATGAAACAGTTATGCAACACTAAAGAAAGCTAATGGCTGAAATCGGTCTGAGTAGAAGGGTGAAAGAGGTTAAATGGCGGACAGAACCGAAAATTGAAAATATCTCCATTTGTAATCAATGTGGTTGGAAATTTAATTTTCTACCCGTATAGATTTTTGCATGTTTTCTAAGCCGAATATTAACCGAGCAATTTGTATTTTTTTTTCTCTTTTCGTCCTTAATAAACCCCCACTTCTACTTCCTCCATTTTCACATTGAATAACTGAGTCACTTAGCATCTCATTTCTAGCTTAAATTTACATTCGTTTTTGCATAGGGTACTTTTTATTTTTTTTTTTAAGGACAGAATACAGAATAGATGGTGAGATGAGATAACCAGCATGCCATTCCAGAACATGAGTAATCTGATTGCTTGTGAGTTCGTTGAATGTGGAACTCAAGTTAAGGCGTTGTTCTTAAGATACTTGTTAAACCTAGAATTGTGGGTTTGGTGTTTTATTTATTTAGTGAGGATCTAAATAAAATCCTTGTTTGTCCCTCGGCTAGAAAAAGGTAGTTACCTGCAGATAACCCTTTCCTATTAGCCACAATAGCGTAAAGTGGACGTCATGGAACAAACGTATGTTATTGAGATTTGTACTTCAGAGTTCTATGCCAGTAAAATGTTGGGCTGGACAATTACTGGAATGTTAACTGCCACCCTCCAATTAGTCCGTTAACAACTGGGTAAAATCGGGTTTTCTCTAATTTTTCTGTCATGGACCGGAACTTTCATGTGCCGGGCTACAAGAGAAGTAGCCACAACCGGTTATTGTTGTGGAGTCCTTGAGCGAGGCATCATCACTGCTGACGTTACAATGTTAGGTGCTCGTAATGAACATGAATGGGTTATTTTTCTTTTTTCATGATGAAGGAGTTTTCTAGTATCTCAATAGTCATCTCTTTATCTCTCTAAATGAGAAATCTCAATTCATGTTGAACAATCAGGAAGCTAAGTGAAATCCTTGTTAATCATGAGTGGTTTGCCGGTCTCGGTTCCCAACCTCAGTAAATTAGTATAATTAGAGTTGCGTGTTTGGAAATGGCAAGTCATAGGCCGGGTTCGTCGACAAAAGTGGACCTGGTTTCCTCAGCAATTCAATATTCTTGAACTTTGGACACCTGTGAGAGTGCTTATAGAAAAGAACCTTTCACCCCCTCGTTCTCAAGATTGATACCAATTAATGACATGACTTTTTATGTAATATTCAATTGGCTTACTCAATTGTCATCGATGATCTTGGATAATTTTATCACGTTTCCTTGTAGACAACACAATGAGACGAATTTCATTAAAACCTACTCCATAATGCATAACCCTCCCCTTCCCCCTTCGTTCATTTCGGTCAAAAGAGAAGGTGCACAATGACAACATTCCTAAATAGATTCCCCTTTAAAGAGACAGAAGTTGATAAGCCCTTCACGCAGAAGCTGCGTAAACAAGCAGATTTGCCAAGTGGTGGAATGATATGCCGATCATATCTTACAAATTTATATATAAACACGACTTTAAAATAAATGTTATTTATTAACGTCTTCTTTATGCAACTACGACTAGTCGGTACGGATTATCTACAGGCTACCAACCTATTCTAGCCATTTCGGGACTAAGGATTTTACTTAATGAGTTAGTCACTAAATAAATTCCTATTGGCCAGGAACTCAAGACTCTTCTAAGAATATTTAACAAGTTCATTGAAACCAAGCCTTAACCCACATGGCTAACCTGAGCCACCAAACACGACAAATTTAAGTTGTATATGAGATGCTCAGTGAGTCAGTTTCTTGAAGAGAAAATCGCACAAGTTGATAAATTAATCCAGTATTTATATTTCCACGGGAAAATATTCTATTTCAATCGGTAGTTAAGACAACTACTTCAGAAATAATTTTATATCTATGAATATCACCTACATCAACTTTCTTAACCATACGAAAGAACAAAAAAGTTTGTTATAAGGCACTTATCTATTTTTTTGAACCGAATAGAAAAATCCTACAAGAATATATTTATTAAATATTTCTGTATTCAAAATGTTACCGACTCTTTATGAACTTATTTAACAGAGAAAAAATATGAGAGGATTCATGAACCTCTAGCGATTTTGGAAGAAAAGATTGAAGAAGCCCATAATTCCACCTGCAAAGAAACCTATTAATATTGAAGAAAAAATCACAAGGGATCAGACGTCAGAGAAAGTGCCGAAGCTACCTGGAAGGGGAGGCTCCGCCCACTCCACCGGGCAAGACAGTTACATACTCCTGAATAGGAACGTAACTCTAGGAGCTTAGAGTATGTCTAGGGAAACGTTGACCAGAAACATGAAGACAAATCCAATACCCTAAAACCTACAATGATCATATCCACAGTAATACAAATGATCATATACGTTAATGGCTTCGGACGAAGAATAGGACGGCTTTAAAGGGCCCATAATGTTAAAAAGAAACTTAAAAGAACCAAACTTGTTAAAATATTGATGATCTATAGCACATCTATGACATTTATAGCAGATTTTCCTTAAGGAAAATCAGATATTGAGGTTGTACTCATGACACGATTTTCAAAAAAAAAAATTTAAAATGTCCTTCATTCCACCCAATGCAAGACGCAAATGAGGCCCGTTCAATATATACATATATAACCCTCCTTGGTTGGGGGTTTTATGCAGAGTTGATAACTCACTACGTAAAAAATCCCAGGTCGATGGTGCTAAAGATCTTAAAGGTCTATAATGCCAACAGGTATATCGGTCTAGCTGCAATTTTTGTTTGATCGTTACAAAACTCGACATTTAATCGTTTTTTACATATAACTAAAGATCATGTTCTTTAATGGTTGAAATCAAACCACCAGGAAACTGGGGGATTACAAAATTCGAAATTTCTCTGTTATTATGAGTTATCTTGTAAAACTATTGATGCTCAACAATTGTTGTTTTAGTTGGGGGAATTTCAAACTAATTTGGGGTTTAAATTGTGAAGATTGAGTAATAGTTGTATCCAAATAACTTTATATATATATATATATATATATATATATATATATATATATATATATAAATAAATAAATCGAATCGAAAGAGTGGATAGAACTCATCTCATTGTAAATGTAATTGTCTATAAATGTTTTCAGTAAAGCCCAACTCCTACTCATGATAAGAATAGGCTGTTCTATGAAATTTATATATATAATATATATTCTGTCCCAGCTGCACTCACTTCTGGCTCCAAAACTAGTTATTTTCTCCAAACACCGATTTTATTTGCAGTGTGCCGTAATTTTGAATCACTTTACTATTTCATAAACACTAACCCCATAGAACAGACCAGAAATTTAGATTATTATGTTAGAAATGTTGTATTTTTCAGCTGATCGGTACCTTTGTGTGTTTCAGGGCCCTTCTTGGAGGAATGTTGGGAAGTGCTGTTATTAAAGATGGAACTCCATTTGCTTTACATTATGTAATGTTTCTTCCGACTCTTATGGGACAAGGCACAGTTGAACAACAAGCTTACTGGATAGGGAAAGCTTGGAATTGTCAGATATTAGGCACTTATGCACAAGTAAGCTAGTGAAGTGGTCTTTAATTGATAGTAAACAATATTTCATGTTTATCATCAATATTATAATAGAAAATAATAATTTATCCCAAATCAAAAATTAATTTATTCATATATATATATATATATATATATATATATATATATATATATAGAGAGAGAGAGAGAGAGAGAGAGAGAGGGAGAGGGAGGGAGGGAGTGAGAGGGATTCATTTCATGGAATTGTTATTTTTTTCAAATTAAACATAAATAAACAATGAAAACTTTGCCATATAGAGTCTTTGGAGGATATGAGATTATTGTGCCAAGTTTTAGTAGCATTCTCAATCAAAGATTGCTTCTAAGTTTTTCGAGGATGCCCATTGCAGCTGACTCTCTAGCTTTGCAATGAGCACAGCCTATTCAGTGGGCTGTTGTTTAGAGTTGAACTCAAACCTTCCAATTATGACAATTCTGGTACCACTGAGATGCTTTCCCTCTCCCCAATTCGTTTTTAATATCATATGTGTTAGACTGGCCAGAGATTCAGTTAGTGTACTGAGTTTAAGTTCCCTCTGATTTATTGAAGTTTTAAGGATATGAGATTATCAGTCGATGTTTGCAGGAAATAGGAATTTATTAAATAAAATCCTTAGTCTCACCCTGGCTGGGAAGGGTGGTAACCTGTAGATAACCTGTCCTAATTAGCCTTAGTTGCAAATAGTGGACATTAATAAATAATAATATTTGATAATTATTTAATGATTTATTCTAGACTGAATTGGGACATGGCACATATATCCGTGGATTAGAAACAACTTCTCATTATGATCCTGATAATGAGGAATTTATTTTGCATTCACCTACTCTTACATCATATAAATGGTGGCCTGGAGGACGTAAGTTATTTAATGTAAATATTGGTATAGTACTATTAAACAATGTATTTATATATTTCTTAAATGTGTATATGTATAAAATTTACTTAAAAATTAGTATATAGTTCATTTATGAAATTATATTCGTCTACTTAGAATATTAACTTAGTTTCAAAGCTCATTCATAGAATGATATAAACTATTTAATATCTCAAAAATATACAATTAGGCTTTTGTTAATTATTTAACTCTAACTTTTAGTAACTTCAATCACTAAGACTTGAAAATTAGCTGGGGCTGAATTTAAATTTTTATTTGCTTACTTCAGAGTTACATATAATGTTTTCTGTTATCTTCCATTTGCAGTTGGACATTCTGCAAATTATGCCATAGTTTTAGCACAACTGCATACTAAAGGGGAGTGCCATGGAATACATGCTTTTATTGTCCAGCTCAGAGATGAGGAGACCCACATGCCGCTTCCAGGTTTGTCACATTTTATATCTTAAAATTAATGATATATAATTAATAAAATAAAAGTCCACCACGCAGGGGCTGCGTAAACTAAGCAGATTTCCCATGTGAAGTTATACAATAGAGAAATTTCAGAGTAGAGAGCCGAACAGTTATGAAAACGGCCCGAACTAGCTGTTGACGGAAACTCACGACTAGACCCGAAGTTAGCCGATCTCATCTCAGAAGCTGAAAACAGAAAAATGCAAATATCTCGGTTAATATTCAAGATACGGAATAAATGTATAAACACTATTTATAGTAAATTAAATTTGCAATAAGATTGATTCTATATAATTTTTTGATCCGATGTATAGTAACGGAGATATTTCGAATTTTCGAAAATCCTCCCCTCTAAACCCCCCCTCCCACTGGTCTGATTTCAGCCATTAACGAACTTGATCTTTATTTTTACATAAAACGTTTAAATATCGAGTTTGGTAACGATCAAACAAAAATTGCGACCACTAGAGCGTTAACAGACAAATATATATATATATATATATATATATATATATATATATATATATATATAATTTTGAACGGGCCTCATTTTCGTCATCTCCTGGGTAGGATTGATAGACATTTGAAGAAATTTTTCGAAACTCGTGTCATGAGTACGACCTCAATAGCTGATTTCCCTTAAGGGAAATCTGCTAAAAGCAAGAAGTATGAAAATCAATACTTAAAAACTTTACTCACTTATATAATGCTCAAATATTTTATCTCTCAATAAAACAAATAAAGATTCATTTTAGCCTCATGTGAAATATTTCTATCTCTATTTTTAGGTATTAAAATTGGAGAAATTGGTTGCAAACTTGGGATGAATGGAGTTAACCAAGGTTATTTAGGATTTGATAAAGTTAGAGTACCACGGCAAAATATGCTTATGAAAAATGCCAAGGTCTTAAAGGTATAGTATATTAATGTTTATTTCATTATTGTTGATTATTCTTAATGTTGATTGATTTGGTGATTATATTTAATCCTAACATGTGACAAATACCTTAATATATGAATAACTACAAATTTCAAAACCCTTTGGTATTGGTCTTTAGCTAGATCAAAATCAGACACTTAATGGTTGCATAAACCAAGCAGATTTTCCAAATGTTGTAATGAAACGCAGATTATGTCATGCCATATGAATTCTCAATTTTTCATTTCGTCAGGAGCCTATTCAAACAAAATTCATAATCATAATAATGATGTAACAGCTCTAAATGAAAATCACATGAGTAGAAGTGGGGGTTTACTGAAGACAAATTCAATATTGTCCTATCTTAGTTTTGTTGTGATTCTTGTTATAAATAAAAAAAAGTGTGTATGTATATAAATACTGAATAGTTAATTAATAGTTGTGTTGTATAAATATGGAATATTTAATTGGCTACTATTTTATTAAGTAATAGATACTATTCTGATGCTGAGGGAATTCAGATTTGACCAGGTTCAGTTTTAAATGGAACATATAATCATTTTATACTTTAATATGAATATTAACTTATTTGTCTTTTTTGCATTCATGTACCAATAGTCCGATTTCATGATGTAAGCAAACAATATTTAACCATTTTGAGGAAAACTAATAGTTATGTTCATTTTTGTCTGATATCAAAAAATTCTGTTAAACAGTATACTGTCCGCTAGGTAAACTAAGCTGACTTACCATATGGTGGTATAACCCCTGTGATCTCATCTCAACACATACTCTACCATTCTATAAAAGAAGCCAATGAGTAGAAGGGGAGGGGGGAGGGATACTGAAGGCTGAAAACAGGATAGTACAAATAACTCACCTTGTACTTGAGTTATAAAAAAATGCATGGAACAAAAATTGTAGAGCATCAATAGTTTAAGAAAATTGGTTCTATAACATTTTACGATCTAACTCATAATAATAGAAATATTTTGAATTTTCATGAGTATAACCTCAATAGCTGATTTCCCCTAAGAGAAGTCTGCTAAGGAATAAAATGTAAAGTTTTAAACATGCCTGTTATTTGCGTTAAATTACAAAATATGTTATATGTGTGTGCAGGCATGTTAATAGTCTACATTTCTATTTGGTATTAGTTCTACCTTTGACAGCAAATACATCTGAATTGCCTGGCTAAAGTGCTGTTGAAAATAGAAAGCATTACAATATTAATAAATTTGATTAAATTAAATATTTATATAATAAATTCTTTTCATTGTGAGGAGTGGCTGTCTGCTCCAATGTTTTTAATTTGAAACTAAAACTTAAAAACATTCAAATTAAAATCACTGCCAGATGAAGATGGACGCATTCCATTGAAAATTTGCGTTATTTTCCAGTGATGTAGCCTGAAAAATAGAATAATAAATTCTATTCAAATTTGGTTTGACCTGATTATTCATACATAACATTTATTATACAGGATGGAACTTATGTTAAATCTCCGAGTGACAAGCTCACTTATGGAACAATGATATTTGTGCGAGTAGCCGTTGTGCGGGGGATAGCTGCTACATACCTTAGTAAAGCTGTTACTATAGCCACTCGTTACAGTTGTGTGCGAAGGCAGTCAGAAATAAGACCAGGGTAAGTACATTAACTCTAGTTTTAAGGGGTTTTTGTCTATTCATGTTTTTAGGCGTCTAACTGCTGCCTCAAACATCTCTGACCACACTGTTAAGGAAAAATTTAAGTAATAATTACACTTTATGGTTAACGTTTTGAGTGAGACTTTGACTATGAACAATAACTGTCACTTTTAATCTTATATTGAGGCTCAGGTCAGCCTTGAGAGTTGTTGAGGTGTTGTTCTAACCCCACTTAGTATAGATAATGAGTTTGAGTCCTCAATGGACACAGGATTTTACTTAGTGACTAACACACAAAATAAAGTACTTTGTCCCTCTCAAGCTTGAAATCCTAATTAACCATATCAGCATAAAGTGGACTAATTTTAAAAAAAGAAGTATATTTCAGACAACAGAAAAATTTAAGACCTTATGATTCAAATTGGTTTGTATGTATCTATTTAAGATACTCAGAGTTGAAAAACTGTAGAAGCAACTTCACACTTCTATGTCTATATAGAATCTCTACTATCGATCAGAAACAGTTCATTATTATTTAAATAAACACATTTTATGGCAATAAAAAATGGCAATGACTATTAATAAAGTGCAGTGATTTCTCCTGACATGCTGGACTGTAAAGGAACCAGAGTACTCTTTTATTTATTTATCAGGTTAAATAAATAAAAAAATAATTCTTATATTGCTGAGTGTGGGAGTGCAGATCTGGAAAACAGGTCTTAATAACAGGAAGTCTTCCCACCAATTTTTTTTGTGGGAAGACTTTCTATTATTAAGGCCTATTTCCCGAATAAAAGAATATCTAACAGTTATTAGAATAGAACATCTCTTGAAGGGCCTCTTTCAAAAAATATAAATATAAAAAGGCCTTCTCCTCTACAGTTGTTGATTTAACGGTAGAGGACTTTAAACAACAGTAGAGGACAAGGCCTTTTTATTGATCCTTATTAAATAATTCATTCTTGGCTTTAATTAAAACATGTCGCTTGTTGCCCCTTATTATAAATAAAAAATAGTAAACCTTTAGCACATAGCAAGTACTTAATTGTACTTTTTAATGTTCCCTCCATTTTTTTTTTAATATTTATTCTAATATCATACTCTATTAAAAAAAAATATATATATTTTTTTTAGTGAAGGTGAGCCAATAATTATTGAATACAGAACTCAACAGTACAAGCTGTTTCCATGGATAGCTGCTTCAATTGCTATGAATATTGCTTCTACATGGATTTGGGATATGTACAATAGCGTTACTTCAGAATTGGAACAAGGAGATCTAGATCGTCTTCCTGAGGTGAGGTGTTTCTCTGACATTGTGATTTGAATTAATATCAAAAATTATGAAAGGGCTGGTTAATTATCCAAACTCATACAATATTTAAGGAATTTATTTTTGCTTACCTGTATAAGACATTTTTTAATGACTGCTGTCATTGTAGTACCTGTATTCTTACGATCAATCAATCAGATTTAATTTATAAATTTAGGTCATAGGTATAGCTATAATAATCCCATTAGAGGAAAAAATAACCCTCTGAAAGATATAAAACATTTTTTAGTATATTTTTTTTCTAATTAAACAATTTATCCATTTAAAGACTGTTGATAAATAAAATTAAAATTATCAGCATGTATTTTATTAGGACAGAAAAAAAAACCCTGGCTTATTAGAATATGTGCTTAAGCGATGAAATGAGGCATTGCTGAAATGCTCCAAAGAAAAACACGTAATACAAAAATGCATATTCCAAAAACAGGAGAAACCAAAAATATTTTTTTGTAAAACTATAAGAACATAAGAAGCTGAGCAATTCGAGAAAATGCAGAGCATTTTGAGACATGAGAGACTTGTAAGTTCAGTACTACAACAATTTATTAGATTTATTAAATGATGAAACCAACACGACCTTTAATAGTCAATTCTATAATAATAATGATGATATTGAGGAAGCTGTGTAACCTGATAGAGAGGAAATTGATGAAATAATCAAGACTTTTAAAAATAATAAATCTCCCAGGGCCTGATGATATTCTTTCGAAACTACTGAAACATTAGATTTACCAGGTGTTGTGGGATATATGGACTAATGAAAAAATGCCTGAAGAAGAGAAGTGGCCTCTGTGTCTATTTCATAAAAAAGGCAATAAATTAAAACATTAAAATTACAGGTACACAGTACTTATCTCTACATCTTACTATCTGTGTCCATTTGTACAAAGTTAATGGGGATAGAAGGAAAGGAAACTTGTTGAGTATCAGAGTGCATTTCACCCAGGGTACTCAACAACAGATCATATTTTCAATACTAGATAGATGTTAGAAAAACCATATGAGAACAACTTCCTTCACCTTAGCTCCCTATTATGACAATCATCAACTTTTCTAATCAGGCAACTAAAAAATTAAATTGTATTACTATAGAATACAAATGTTCACTTCATGATATGGTGATCCAGAAAGATGTTGGTAGAAACTTCTCTAAAAAAGATGAGATTGTGAATACTGGAGAACATTATTTTTCCCTTTCATTGTGAAATAATGACCTTTTCAAATACACAACAAATTATAAGCCGGAAGGATAAAGAAAAAAAGAAAACTCATATGATATTCAATTCACTTTAAATGCCCTACTGGTTTTGTGTCCATTTCGCAAATTATCAGTTTAGTATAATATGTACTAGGTAACATACATTGGCGAAAAATAATCAGCTGATTGGTGTGCTAAGTAAAGGAAAAAAATTGATAAATTAAGAAGTAAAAAAAAAAACAACAACAACTAGAGTAGTCTAAATATACTCATGTTAAATTTTAAATTGAGCTGGCATCTCTATGAAGTTTCCAATAAATTAAAATGTATGTAATTAGATGTTTAATTTCAGTTTTGTTTTTTTATTGGCAAACTTTATTATATATTTTTTATGTCCTTATTTTTCTTTAGTTTATGTTTCTTTCTCTTTTTAATATATTTACAGTATAGGAATTATATATTGGTTATTAACAGTATGTTTTGTATTAGCATTGTTATCAACATTTATAATATACATATGACAAACAGTAGATTGGAATCCTTGATATTCTGAACGAAGGCAGGTACATATACAAATTGATAACTGAGCCAAGCCCTCACACATATTCCACACTTTCCCTATTTTCAATAAATTATACGTAGGGCACTAGGAAAGTTTTGCAATTATGAAACTTAGGAAAGTTTTATTTTTTACAATTTTTCAAAATACTTTCCACCGCATAAAACACACTCCATCCTCCTAAACCAGTCTTCAAAGTAGCCCTGCCACGTTTCTTCTGGGATCTGGGCACACTCGAAGTCCCAGGCCCTCTATAGGTCCTCATCGCTTGAGAAATGCCTCCCTTTCAGCCTTTTTTTCACGTGAGGGAAAAGCGCGAGATCTGGGCTGTAGGGAGGGTGCTCTAACAGTTTTATTCCAGTACTGGCCAAATATTCTGTGCAAACTCTGGAACGATGCGCTGGAGCATTATCCTGGTGAAGGAACCATGTGTCCATTCTAAATTTTGGCCGAATTTTTTTCAGAGCTTGCACTACTTTAGGGAGGCATTCCTCGGTGTACCACCTGCCTGTGACAGTTTTCTGAGTTTCTAGCACCACTCGCTCCACAACGCTCCTCCTACTAAGAAATACCGCCACCATTCTTTTCTTAACAGATCTGGATTTCCGGACTTTGACGGGGATGTCCTCATCTTCAAACACCCACACTTTGCTCTGAGATTTAGTTGGGACATCATAATAGTAAAGCCAGGTTTCATCACCCGTTACTAAGCTGTTTACATTGGAGGCTTTCCCATTTTTGAATTTCTTGAGCATTTCACGGCACCACGAGACCCGATTCGCCATCTGACCTTCAGTCAAGCTATGGGGCACCCAAAGAGTACAAAGCTTCCTGACATGAAGATGATCATGCAAAATGCTACGAATCGCTGGTGCATTTATACCCAAGGACTCCTCTATCTGCAGATAGGTAGCTCCCCTGTCTGCCTCCAGCAATTTCCGAACAGCATCAATGTTCTCTTCGGTCACCGATGAAGCTGGACGACCTGACCTTGGAGCATCCTCAAGCTCAAAATTTCCTCTTTTAAACTCTTGGTACCACCTAAATATCGTTGTACGATGTGGGCAATCCTCTCCAAGCACTGGCAGCATTTCTTCTAAACACTCATCCACAGTTAACCCACGTGCAAAGTTGTAGCGTAAAATCGGTCTGTACTCAACTCTAGACCAGGATGACATTTCTCACACCTTTCACTAGCACTGTCAAAAGGAAAATGACTCTAGCCCGGTGACTCAGCTAGCTACTGTGCAGGCTTGAACAGGTCTACACGTGTGCCAACTCGTCCCCTCGTCCTGAGATCCCATCCCTCATATTGCAAAACTTTCCTAGTGCCCTACGTATGAATCCAAGTGAACTGAGCCTAACCTCTAAACTAAACCAAACCTCTCAAAATATGAATGAAAGAACATTAAATAAATTGAAAACTCAGCATCATCAGCATTACAATGGATCAATGAGTAAAAAATACCAGGCTAAATAAGCACAGTATGATTCATTCAATCTGCATTATTCGTGCAAGGCATTATATCACACTATGAATGCTACAAAATACACAAATTATTGTAATTACATATTTATTCAGTGTTCTTTATAGCTTGACTCAACTTTACTCTTTTAAACACATTTTAATAAAATGATACAAAAAATTCAACAATGCTTACAGATATAGTTTAAACTTATATTCATTAGATATATTTGTTTTAGCTCCATGCTATTTCCTGTGTACTTAAAGCACTCTGTACATCAGATGCTGCTAGAGGGATTGAGGAATGCAGGAAAGCAACTGGTGGACATGGCTATATGACATGCTCTGCATTCCCTGCAGCATACGGAATGACTACAGCTGCTGAAACCTATGAGGGGGAAAACACAGTATTATACTTACAAACTTCTAGGTAATATACATTTATTAAATACTCAGCTATAACTATGGTGTTTTATGTTGAAGATTAACTGTACCAACAGTACAGAGGGGTCCCTAGGGGAAGCAAATTCCACTTTGCCCGTTCACTATAGACAGCTGGCTTAAGAAGCCATCTCCTTTCCCCACAATTTCTCTTCTCAGCTTTTCATTTTTATTTTGTAACATTTATAATAATGCACATATTTTTCCAGGTACTTAATGAAAGCATGGCATAATGTTCAGAATGGCCAGAGTATGTCTCCAACTGTTAAATATCTTGAAAGGCATTCTGAAAGGAAACTACCTTGGACTAATGACTTACCTTCATTGGTTAGTGCTTATTACCAAACTGCTACTGGGTAAGTATTCTCTATAACATTAACCATAGCTATATTATAATGTCAATAAAATATGAGTGGCAATTCTGTTAATAGAGTTACAGCCATTAAGAAACCAAAACCTACCTAGGTATATTGTATATCATTTACATAAATTACAACAAAGGCAAAAATTGTCTGGAGCATAGAAGGCCAACTTGGGCTTTTTATACTGTGCTGTTCTTATATGATGGCAATAGTTCAAACTTTATTCACATAAAATTGTAACCTCTGTCTGTAGATTGATTTTTTCTACTCTAAATTTCTTACCATTTCACAACGACTTTACAAATGTTGGTTTTGGTCTCTTCTGTCGATTTATCCCTTTTCCATGATTAAATATTGACTGATTAATTTGTAGAATAGATTCATAAAACAATTTATGAGATTTAATTCATAATTGAGTATTTTAATGGAGGGCCTAATTGAAGAGAAATTGTTTTTTTAGAAGTTACTAGTGCTATTGGACTTAGATCAGTTGAAATGAATTATATAATGTCTAAAGCTATTATAACATTATTATATTATGCAATATATTATCAAATTTATTATACAATATTGTTATCAAATGTTGGTCCAAAATTACTTAGAACGGTGGAAATCTCTATACTTGTATAGTTAGTAATTTTATCTTGATTGGCTTATTAGATGGACTTAATTTATTCTAAATTTAACATATCAAATATATAGTATGAATATATTCATTTGGAAATATGAGTACTTATGGACTTATTGGTTTTGGTTTGACTACTGTTTTAGCTACTGGTATTTAAATACTAGTGCCTGAGTATTATGTATATACTGACTATTACTTACCTAATTGGTTTTAGCATTTGTAATTTTATTTACTTTTAATTGTGTTTTCTTACATTTTTCAAACATTAAAATAATTCTTAGGACATGAATATATTTTATTCTCTGTATCTTGGAAATTATCATTACATCAAATGAATGCAGCATTAATAATTTTTAAAAAATATTGATTTTAGGTTGATAAGAGATGTCACTGAAAAAGTTGACAAAAGAGTTGCTAAAGGTCATATTCCTGAGGATGTTTGGAACTACTATTCAAATATGCTTGTACTAGCAGCTGAGGTTTGTTTAAACTACATGGTTTTTTTTTTTTGCCTACAATTTATTGTAATACATGTAAAAGATAGATGATATGCGAATTATTTAAACTATTAACACATTATTTGAAACTATCAGATAAGTGTTCTAAATGTGTCACCTTTTTTGGACATATTTAATTATTTACTTAATAATAAAAGACCAAGTTGGTTTCTATTGTTTACAATTGAAGAAAAAGTTATTATTGTTATAATGTTTTTGGAAAATTAATTTTGTATATATTTTTCTTAACAGGCTCATGGTCGGGCCTTCCTGGTACAAAGGTTTTGTGATATTCTTTCAAACAAAGAAATTTCACCATCACTTAGAAACGTCCTTGGTGCTTTATGCGAATTGTATGCTGTTTATTGGCTTTTAAAAAATCTTGGACATTTTCTTGTGGTAAGACTGCTTTCAATACATTTAGCTTACATATCTAACCCATTTGCTAGCCAAATATTTTTCATTTTTGAAATAAAAGAAATGGAAAGATCATTCCGAATGATACAAAGGAGAGGATAGCTAGCACCCATTGGATGCCAAGCTCATATGATATCATATGATAACCATAGCAAATTACGTAGAGGATAAGGTTTTCAAATATTGTGTGCTTGCATTATATTTTATTATAACATTCCTTAGTGAACTATTAGAACCTATTTTTTACCCAAATTTCTTCTTATGCTGATTGTTTTTTCCCCCCTCTCTGTAGAGTTAATTTTGGAAACAAATTACCAGTTTTTGATCATTCCTCTGTTTCGTGTTCTCCTGAGCTTATGAATGTGCATGAGTGTGTGTGTAGTTTTTAATGGACCTCATTTTTATCATTTCCTAGGTGGGATCGATGGACATTTGAAGAAATTTTTCAAAATCATTAATCATGAGTGCAATCCCAATAACTGATTTCCTTTAAGGGACAAGCAAAATTCTGACCATTTTTGGGTTAAGAATGTATTGGAAATGAGTGACTCCAACTGTCATGTATCAAATTTACTTAATTGAAATACAAAATAAATTATTTACATGTATAAATGACATTTTAACGCGTATTAACAAACACTATAAGTGATAAAATAAAATATTTTTGAGGGGTGTGTAAATGCATGCGTGTTTGGGAGTATGTACATGTGGTGTGTAGCTCTCCAATGACATTTTAAATTGTGCTGTATTGTTCCTGATCATATTTAACATTGCAAGTGAACAAATAAATGAATATTTAAATCTCTTAAAATAATTAAATATTTACATTTCTCTTCACTTTTTTTCAGCACTCAAACATTCGCGTACCTGATGTCGAAAGTATAATGGATTGGCAGGATTCGCTTCTTCAAGAAATACGCCCGAATGCAGTCTCATTGGTTGATGCCTTTGATATTGCTGATGAAATTCTAGATTCACCTCTTGGTGCTTGGGATGGAAATGTGTATGAACGACTATTCAACGAAGCACAGCGAAGTCCTCTGAATTCAATGCCAGTGGATGAATCTTTTGAAAAATATCTTAAACCTTTCCTTAGGTCCAATTTGTAGTTGCATTATTCTTTTAATAAGTTTTTACTTTATAATATCATAACCAATATTTGAACAATAATACAAAAGCTGCTTTTGTTTAAGAAGCTGTTAACATTCACTTGGGCTATTCTAATATTATTTCTACTTGAGGAATTTCCAGTCCTTAATTTGAATAAAATATAAAATCAGGTTTGTATTTTGAAACATTTCTATGTGAATGCAATTGAAAAGGTTATTAGAAATTGAAAAATTATAATTGTCAAATCGAAAATAATATAACTTCAAAACTGAAAAATGCTGTGAGGTTTCTAAAAAGTAATAAGGAGTATTGAATTAATAATGTTTTTATCATGTTAAGTTGTTACAATGATATAACTATTATTTTAGTTTTCATAATCATACTCTTTCATTTCACTATCATAATATCAATTTAGATTTTTAAAGTTGATGTCAAGGCCTATACTCACTACTGCAAAGTAAATCTGTCTTCCAAGAAAAAAGAAATGTATATAACATTTTTTTTTTTCAAATGAATCTGGATGTTTTTTGTTTTAGAATTCTATTGTGGTAACTCAATCATACATCACATCACTTTTTGATTATTTTAAATTTATATAATTTTTGTTTTGCAATCCAAACAACGAATTATTAGCTGTATATTGCTCATTTACCTTTTTTAAGTTTCCAATGAATGGCATCTCATCGTCGTTTATAAATCAGTAATGTTTTTTGTTCTATGGTAAGTAAAATATAAATAAATGCATTGTGTGCGATATACAGTCTTATTTCTCTTACATCTATCATGCCGATCAAGTTTGACATTCTTACTTTGTGCCTTTGAAAATTCCATAATACGATTGTTACAAATGTATTTATTCCTGTCCTAGATTTCTTCTGCTTACTCCAAACATACAGTTATTTTTATACTAACTGTATTTTATAATACAAGGAGGCAATGGTGGTCTAGTGGTAAAGCACTGGGTTACTGAGGAGGCACATTCAAACCCTCGTATTATACTTTAAATTTTATTTAGATGTGCGGTCACTGAAATTGGACTTCACTCCATTCCCCATTGCCCATTCAGCTTTGTGAGAAAATTGATTAACTACTTGAATAAAGAAGTATTAACCATTGGTTTTTAATGCCACGACAATAAAGTAGGGAATGCATTAAGTAGCCCACTTGACCTCCCAATAAGTCTTATGAAAGGTCTTGGCCCTTCACAAACTGTTGAGCCAAAGATAAAAAAAAAAAATAATTGTTGAAGTTTGTTAAGAGCAAATCACAAAATCAAATTTTGTTAAGAATATATTATTCAGGATAATTAAGTCCTAAATAATGCAGTTTTCTTTACTATTACAACCATGAACTCTTTTCCTGTTTAGACATTTTATTATCTGAGCGTAACCCTTTTATTTTTTTAATGAATTTCAAATTTACTAAGGACAGTTTAAGCATGTCGTCAGTAATCTTTTCAACCTGAGGAAGGTGGGAAATAATGAAGAAAAAAAAAGTTAATTACATTATATCTTCCAATACTATTTCAAAAGTTTGCCTAAAATGGACTAGATATTGTTGAAGATATACAATGAAGCTGAACTAAGTATGCATAAGTTATTGATCATATTACATACTGCAGGTTATTATTTTAGATACCAAAATAATCTTTATTTGAATGTCCATATATTGTGCAATACGTATTATACTTTTTTTTGTCTTTCTTTAATTGTGATTATTAGAAAGTCATCAGGTTTCCACCCAATTCTATTAGTAGTCTAACAACTAGTGTCTGTGATAATTCATTTATTGTTGGTTTATTTGTTGAAACAATAATTTATTATATAATTCATAAATGTGTTTTGTTATGTATACACACGATTGCACTATTTCTGTTAGTGCTATAGCATGTAAGGAGTGATATGAATGGCCTTTTGTACTAAGCTGTTGTCTGTTATTTAGATCATTTACACTTAACCAAAGGTGGCACATATAAGGCAATCTCTCAAAAATCCAACTGGCAGAAAATGTATATGATAACAATTCATACATAAATAAGATATGTAGATTTTTTAATGTTTTAATTCATAGCCATGACATTCCCATTGAGGTGCTAGACATTTTTTTTGTATGTTATTATTATTAGAAACAAAATTCATTTTAGAATTATACCTTTGATTTTCTTTAGGCTGGAGAAGGATTATATGCATTTTTAATCACATTTATATATCTTAATGATACAGATCAAAACAAACTAGTATTATAAATGAGATTAAATTATATTGTTAATGTTATATTTTAAAAGTTTATGATGAAATTATATGTAGTTTAATTGTAAGTTGAAAAAGTATTTTGAGATATTTTTGTATGATTTGAAATAAATGTTTATTATTTATATATTAAATTCCTCTTGTTTATCCTTTTCAGGTGTTTTATTACAGTGTAATTCATGTAAATGAAATAAAAAAAAAAAAAAAAGATTATTTGGATTGAGATTAGCTACTTAAGGAGCATTTCATCCTAGAGAAGAATATTTACAATGCAAGAGTAGTGGCTACTGTAATAATTAATTATATTTGGCATCTAATTTATCATGAAATCTCCATGTGATTTAAGGAGTTTGGTATTAACCTAACAGGATAAATAAGTGTGCCAAGTTAGATTCCCACCTGGGGCAATATGGATTTATTTAGTGACTAACTCATTAAATAAAATCCTTAGTACCACTCTGGCCAAAAAAGAGTGACAACCTGTAGACAACCCGTCCCAAATGGTCGTAGTTGCTGAAAGAGGATGTAAAGAAATAACAAAAGTCTGTCCCACATAGGCCGCATAAACTAAGCAGATTTCCCATGAGCTGGTATATATAACACACTTGTGATCTCATATTACAACATATTCCCTATTTCTATGTAAAAAAATCAGATGAGTAGAAGGGGAGGGGGGTTACTGAACACTGAAAACAAGAAAGTACGAATAGCAGAATACTTCAGTTACAAAAAAATGCATAGAACAACAATTATAGAACATCAATAGTTTCACAAGATTGGTCCTATAACATTTTACAATCTGACTCATAATAACAAAAATATTTTGAAGTTTCAAATTCACCCCCCCCCCTCCTCTAAACCCCCACTATTCCAGGTCCGACTTCAGCCGATAACAAATATGATCTTTAGTGTTGATAATTAGGATTATTGAAGGTAATGTAAATAATTATTAGATTGGTAACAAAAATATTTATTTGGGAAATTACAAAGCATATGTAACCTGGTGGCATAAATGCATCAATATCACATTTTTAAGTAACTAATGAACAATGCAGGTATTGTCAATGTAATTGATACGAGGAGAAATAAATTATAGTGGCATAAAGCCATAATTAATTAATACTAAAACCACTAGTTAAGCCTGCAAATTCACATAATATGTATATAATTATTCTAGAGAGAACAAACTAAACTAAATTAATCAAGCAGTATTAACAAAAACTAGTTATTACTAAATTTAAGTACATACAACTTTCATAAGTACAAATAAAAATGTTCAATTATTAAGACTAATTATATACTAAAAATATCAGTTACATGTTGTTCAAAGTTATCGATTATGTGTCATGTGGTTTTAAGTATTCCTCCTCTTGGTATGAATTCTTTAATTTAATTATTAATTTTTTTTTTGGTGTGCTATCATTCCTCTAAAGCTCCTTCAAATCTACATCATGTTTATTAATTTTGTCAGCAGTGATTAAACAAATTCTCATTAACAAAAATTTTTGGAATAAATATCTTAATTGCTAACTTTTCTAATTTGTTACTTTAACATTCAATGGACTCATTTTTCATTTATGAATTGCAGAAATTCTTGGATTAAATATTTAATATTTGTTCAAAATTGTCTTAATGTGCAAATTCTCCAGAACCGTTTCTTCAAATATATAAATCTGTAATGATTTAAATTTTGATTCTATTGGTGTGTTTTAAAACTTTTCTTATGTTTCGATTATGCTTTCTATGTTTTGTACTGCAGAAGTAAAAAAAACATAGACCAAGTGTAACAAAAACTCCACTGATTTTTAGTATTATCCCACTATCTTCATCTTTTATAAGATATATGAGGATGATTTTGATAAAACAGTATCAATACTTCTCAATTATATTTTGTCTGCAGTTTGGGAGTTATAACATTCTTAGGACAAATCTCTCGACTGTCTGGGATTAGTATTGTTAGGAACACATAATAAGTATTTTGAACAAAAACCAATATTAGAAAATTTAAGTTATTGTTTAAGTCCATTTTTAGAGAAAAGATATCACCAATTTGTTCTATAGATATTATATAAAGAATTTCTATAATCTATGTATCAATGTAAAACGTGTGGAGGTTTCTCAGCCTTTACAGACCTAGGATTGTAGAAATGAAAAATGAACTTCATGTATCTGCTGGAAGCTGAGAGGCTAGGCAAGAACGATATAAAGCCAATGTTACCTTATAGCACTAAGGAAGCTCTATTCACTGAAGCTTCTGAAGGTAAATACAGATTGGGGCAGCATAATTCCCTTTTTTTCCTTGAAAAAAGGAAGTTATGCTGCCGTACCCTGTGCTTTAAACAAAATTATAAAATCATTTTAAAAAATATTCAAGGAAGATTCAATTTCCTTCAACCAGAATATAAGCAATGGTTTGAACACAAATTTAAAAATTACATAAATAAAACCTTACTTCAGAATATTCCTAAATATAAGTCATTTAATAAATTATGTTTTGGTCAAGTACAATTTAATTACGCTCTCTAATCTATTATATAAGGTCACTGAAATTTCTAGATTATCAGTCTACTTTTGATTAATGCATCACTTTGTGCATTTAACCTAGGAAAGTCTACTTCTTTCAGCTCTACTTAAATAAATATATATATATATATGGAATTGGAAAGCAATAAATAACACGAGATTCCTCTTATCTAAGGCACTATGCTCATTAACTAAAAACTATATCACAACATCAAAGGCGAAAAAATTAAACAATTTTACTGAAGAGGGTGTATCTCTAAAATTGTAATTACACAATTTTAACTGTTTCTATTTGTTTCTAGTTCAATCATTACATAAAATAACATAAATATTGTCGAATAAAGTTATGGCAATAACTTTCTTCCATAAAAATGTTTCGGAAAAGGTTTGAACCTGTTTTTAACAAAAGGTAGTTTGTATAATCAGTAACACAAGATCCATATGTCAGAATATAATCTATACAATCAGACTCATCACATAAGTGACTAAAAAACAAGATTACTAGACTTTGTCATGAAAACATCTTTTGCTCTACTCAGCTTTAGTTTTCAAATCTATCTTGTACATTATAACTAAGGGGGGGGGGGTAGTGTCCCAATGAACAGCACGTGGTGTATTCTCCAAATAAACCCCAAAATATTATTAAAAGGCATTTCTGCAATGCCAATAAATTAATTTAAGAAAATAAATTATGACTCCAGGAAAATGTAAGCTTTAAAAATGAGTATCTAACACATGAACCTTTTTTTCTTTCCCTCTAAGATCATTACCAAGCCATGTACCTCAAAGGAAAATCTATGAATAAATATGGTCCAGCATAACTAGTAACTAATAAAAAACTTATTTACTCAATGTGTTTTATCCGTGCTGCCAGGGCTTTTTTGTTTTCTTCTCCACCAAAAAGAGATTTAAATACAATGTCTTCATTACCTGTTAACACAGACTTAATGGCACCTATCATTGTTGGGCCAAAGATGCATAAACTCCTCAAAAAACTTTCTGCAAAGTTCAAGTCACCACACCTCTGAGCAATGCCTATGTCCCTAGAATAAAAAATACAATATAAAATAATTCACCAAAAGAAAAGTAAACGCCTGACATAGAAATTTAATTTTATATTCTATAAAACAATATAAATTAGAAAGTGAGAGAGATATAACAATACTGGAAGTCAGAGAATACTTTGAAGTCAATACTTTCTCAATATCTCATAACTTTAAGATTAACTAACCCCTAGAAATTTCTCCAAACTATCTTCCACATGCACCAAATTAAAACAACTCAATGTTACCTTGCCTCTTCAGATGAAACAAGTCTTGCTGTGAGAAGAAGCTCCAAAGACCTCTCTCTACCAATCACCTGCAAAAGAAGAATTATCAGATTATTGAACTAAAGCCACCAACTTAAAAGTAAAAAGTCTTATTTAAACCAAATATATCTCCTTAACTTAATTCTCATTTTACAAAAAGATTTGTATTTCAATGAATATCTAAAATCAACACAGAAAGACGAATTATTATTAACATATATATACACACACACACACACACACGTACATCTAAGGTTACATCTTGTATCTGTTGTACACAGACATGGAGGAATTAAGCAAAAATGGGAATAAAATTTCATCACTTGCCTTCTTATCATCATCACACAAAACAACAGACCTGAAAACTATTTGGAGAGAATTCATAAAAAAGGAGGCACACCTGACATCAGTCTTTTTTGGATATAACTGAACAAAGTCAAAACAAACTCATCAATATACCAATCTACTGGATAATTAGAATAATACATTGCAGTTTGTAATTAATCAATATTTGTGAAGTAAAAACGCCAAACACTTGGATTTTAGGTATCAGTTCATTTCCTCTTCACCTTATAATAAATTCAGAATCACATTATGCATAACCAGCAGATTCGATTCCAAAGAAATGTTTGGCTTCTGACAAATGCAAAAAGTACAAGCCATTTATTGATATCATTGACAAAGACACACCATGAAGGACAGTAATTGTTTCATATCGGCTGCAAATTTATTCAATTGAAACAGTATCTAAACTGGATACTTATCAGAACTAATGATAATTATTTGCTATATTATGGTTTCACTACAAAAATGAATACAATGCATTTTTAGTGCCAACAATTATTTTCTTCTGTTGGTGATATGTAAGTAGATAATTTTCCTAGAAAAAGACAATTTTGTCTATATACACACACACACACACACATATATATATATATATATATATATACATATATACTGTATAAATTTGTATACTGATGTAACATAAAACAATAGTATACTGGTACATGAATTGTAAATTTATATAAAGATGAGGTTTTACAATCAAAACTGTTTGTTACGGTAGTCTGCTACTTGCTGTTTGTCTAAAATATGCAGTGAGGCATTAAAGGAAGGCAAATTGGATGGTAATTTTATTCTGGTTTTGACAATTGAGAAAAATGACAAACTAATTTGTTTACTGAAGGTGTCTAAATAAATAAAAAATAAATATTTTGATGGAATAATTTACCTGAAGAAGCCTTCCTGCCCCTCCCCAAGCTGGAGTAATTCCCATTTTAGAATGGACAAAACCAATTCGCGACCCTGGAGACATGACACGAAAATCTGCTGCAAGGGCAATTTCTGCACCTCCACCAATGGCTCCTAGGAATTGGCATATAAAAATAATTTTGCTATAATCAGTAATCTAAACCTTTAATTTTTTAAATTGTTATTATCATTTATTGGCTAAAGTGTAGTTTAGCCCCCCCCCCCATACACCACCTATTTTCGTCAACGTCTAAGGATCCAACAAATTAGGTGAGTTCAAAAAATTAAGTTAAAATTAAAATCCCCACCGATGGCGTATTTTGGAAATTTTTGAATGCAGTCACTAAAGTCTAAAGTGTCAAAAATGATAAAGTTAGAAAAACAAAATGGCCATTGTCATCATTTTGAAAAGTGTGCCACCAAGGGGGGGGGGGCTAAACTACACTTTCACATCATTTATTTCTTATTTTATAATTAACAATGCAAACAGAGAACTTACTTTTCATTTAGTTATAAAATGAATAATAGTTATAGTTTACAGTTATGAATTTTTTAAAACAGATTCAAAAACCTCTGATAATCCCTCTAAATTAATTTATTCAACAACATGTTTTGTACTATATGCAGACAAAAACAATTTGCAAAGATCAGTTTTAGCAAATTTAAACTTGAACTTTTATAAAGCACAAAAATATTTAAATTGGTAATTTTTAAAGAGAAAAACATAGAAAATACATTGAACGAAAACTATAATAAAATCTATATTTATGCTGAATAATGATGCACAGACCTCATATACTTCCACTAAAAGTAGCATCAGGAAAATTCTGTTTGTATATGTTCTATTTTGCCAAAAAGTTTAGTTTATTTATTGGCTTTTAAAATTTATAGCTGGAATTAATGATTAATAAATGAATGTTAAGATTTGTGTTGATGATTGACACATAATTGAACTATCTGAGTTAGAAATCTGTGAGTGGCATATTCTTTAGTTGTGCTAACATATATATTTGTCAGATCCTGGTGCCTACTCGGTAATGTAAAACAATTAAGAATACAAACTAACATGGAGCAAGTATCATGATGTCATCCAACAAAAGTGTGTTCATAGGTTGTTTTACCAAAGTATAATTATATAAGTAATATTTTCACAATGTTGACTCTTCTAATCTCATCAATGTATGAGTCTTTAATGTTTGATTTATATATATATATATATATATATATATATATATATATATATATATATATATATATATATATATATCCTTTTTATATAAAATATAACAATAATTGCTCTTAACAGATTAATTATGGACAAGCTGATCCTATATGTTCAGTATTCATCAGAATGTTTTGAACCAGGCTGGGCTTTCAAATGAAAAATTAAGTTCTGTGATTGCAATAGATATTTTCTAAAATAGTTCAAATTTTCATTAAGGAAAATTTCATGACAATTTCTTCCTTTTAAAAGTAAAAAAATGTTGAATTATAATTTCTTGTGAAATCATTTTAAAACTGCATAATAAAACAAATAATAAAATCACATAAACCTTTTGAAAAGTAAAATGTAATAGATCAAAGAAATTATTAAATTCCCAATACATGAATTTAATGGAAAAAGTTATTAAATATGAAAGTAAACAAAATAATAGAATATATAAAATCATCTATAAATATATATCTCTTTATTTATATAGAAAATATTCATTAACATAGTTCAATGGTAAAATAACCAAGATCCAAACTAGAAAATTAAATAGTAGAAGGCCAAAACCTTTACTTCGTGTTTTACCTTGAGAATATTTTAGCATAATTGACACATATATATGCTAATAGGTTTTAACTCTAAAACAATTTAAGACCACACAATACACATAAAAGAAACGTATGTGGATACCTGATAAAAGACAGACTTAATATAATGCAATACTCCTACAACTTAAATATCGACATTTAAAACAATATTATATTAAGTAAATATGAAGTTATAAATTATAATTACTTATTTGCTCAAATAATTTTAATGTCATTTTGAATAATGTATTTGGATTTAAAGCAAAATATATAGATGGGTGTAAAAAAATACAAATATATGAAATAATGCATTTTTGATTGTCATTTTTCTTAATGTGAAACAATGAATTATACAAATATTAGCACAAGGAAATACAAAATATGTCAAGAATCTAAAATAAAAGTTAAATACCAACTAGTTCTACTATATTTTATAATTTTTCTTACAGTAGTTTAATGCGTTGAAAAGAGTACCACTTGAAAAAAATTACTTATACAACTATTTAAAGTTTATTTTTATTTTTTACAAAATCCAGTTCACTTTAAGTAGGTAGCCAAAATTATTTTCTTGTAGGAAGTTGTTCAACTAATCCATGATTTATGCTTAGCTAACTTACCAAACCCATGAACATAGGCAACTGAAACAATAGGGAGGGCACTAAGGCGATGAAGAGCATCAGTGAGAAGGCGGGATAAGTCAGATCCAAGTGAAGTGCTTTCATTTTTCCTTATAAAATCCAAGTCACCACCAGAGCAAAAACCAAGACCAGCACCATGAATTAAAATCCCTTTTCCAGTTTTCCAATTTTCAAGTTTCTCAATAGCATCAACAAGTTCAGCCATCATTCTACCTAATGAAGAGAAATTGTTTCAGCATAATTATTCTATTGGTAATAACATCAATTGAAACATTCTAATCGTAAAACAATTTCAATAATATCTAACTCACATAAACATAACAATATTTCATCTATGTTCAGATTCAGATAATTAATGCAACATCCAACCACCATGATTATCATAAAACATCCACAATTTCTAGTAGTCACACTGAGCTAATGTACTTATTGACATATAAAGGAAATATTAAGTTAATAAAACAAGGTAATCAAAAACACTGAAAAATTAAATAAATCTAGCTAAAACAATGTTCATGGATTTTAAAGTTATGGAAATCTGTATTTGTCTTTTAACTTGCCAATAATACTTCCTATGAAGCACTAACATCACAAAAGCCTGTCCCACAGGGGCTGCGTAAACTAAGCAGATTTCCCATATGCTTGTATAAGACATACAAAAATTTGCTTGTAAAGTCAAAACATACATTCATTAATATCTTTGTTAATATTGGTTTTGTTAGGAAAATGCTTTGAATGAATTGTGTGTAGAATAAATTTTAAGGACCTAAAATCTTGTTTAATTTTATATATTTTCAAAGTTTCACTAAGTAAATAGAAAAAACAACTCTTCAAAGATCAACACTTTACTAATTATTGATCGTCTTTTGAAAATAGACAGCTCCAAAATTATGAAATTATTGTTTTTGCCAATGATATATTAATAATTAGATTAAAAACTAATGAACACATAAAACCCATAATATATACTATTTTATATTTAATTGAACAGCAGGATCAAATGATTCTTTTATTGTATTTCAACTTATATTATTTCTTGTAAGTTATTTAAATCTAATTTGTGATTTAAATAACTAACAATTATTTTCAACAACGAAGCAATATTTATTTAACAATTAATTTTCCAATATGAAAATAAATATATGTAAAATACTCTCATGTAGAAATACAAATAAATACCCTTTCTCTCCGAAGCATCCAATGACATGCATATGACATACATCAATTTCTTTATACTTCAAAATTTAAGCTTAAATGTTCCCTCACTTGGCTTTTTCTAGGTCAATTACTCTCTCAGCCCTTAACGCCATAGATGTAAGTTACAAGTTTTACTCCCAGAACAGGACTTATTTTATATTTGTAGTACATAATTCAATCATAACTGCAATCCCCCCCCCCCATATACCTAATTAAAATGTATTCTCATAGATTAATATGTGCAGTTAACCTTAAGTTAATATATGCATTTATAACTTTGAATAATTTATTATTAAATGATTTTCCATGTTAATAACAACTATATAATAATAGGTGCATAAGATTGGCGTTTAAGTTATTTAAGCTAATAATTGACTAAAACAATACACTAAGGTAATTAAAAATAAAATATTCAACCCCAACCAAACAATATATTAATTTATTTTACGAAAATTAATAAAAGTGGGAAAAAATTGGTAATATAGCAAAAACTATCATATGATAAAGCAATCATTGCTTTCAGAAAAGACACTTTAAAATGCTGAAAAATGTATGCAGAATGTGTAAAACAAGCAAAAATGTTTTAACCAAGGGAAAACAAAAATGATAAAAACTAAATCAACAGGCTACATTGTACAGATTGGTTAAAAGATATTGTTTCTACTTTTTATCTATATGTGGGATACAGACATTGCTACTAAAACTCGAAAATAGTGAGAAAATGATAATGGACAAATAAGTCTTTAAAAAACAAAAAGTAAAACAAAATACTTTAATATTTCATTCATCTAACTGCTTCAAATATAAAAATTCGAAAGAAGTATACTTGCCACTCATTGCATTCCTTTTTTCTGGGTTGTTCAATACTAATATAGCAATTCCATCATCTCCTAAGCTAAGGTCCACAGAACCAGTACCAAATTGTCTAAAATTTTGCTGTATCTCAGTAAGACTCTTCTCCTGTTCAGAGGATCTCCACCAAATGCTAGATAGCATGTATTTTAAGTATCCTCCCATCTTCCTTATGAACTAGCTACTGGCATCTTACAAACTAAACTATTTAAATTCATTACTCAAAGGAGCAATTTCATTATCAGATACATGATAAGGAAATACCCAAAGAGATCATATTTCAGTTACAGAAAATAATGGCCATAGAGATAAGAAACTCTGATGAGCTGAGCAATGTAGGTATGTACAGGGTGTAGTGTTGAGACTATGCTCCGACCTCAACGATTTTAAATACTTTTAATATTTAAGATTTTTTATAGGTTGCTGCGTTTTCGTAATAATTTAGTTTATATATGTAAGGCTATTACACTTAAAAATGTACTTCCATTAAAAAGAACCGTTAATTCATACATGAAACATTTCGTCAGTCTAAAAATATAAGCTTAGTCTGAAAATGTGTAGGCGTTCGTACTGTAAACAATAATTAAAGTTAGAATACTCAAAAAGGGTTGAAACAAAAATACGTTTTCAGTTTAGGAAACAATTCTGAAAATTATTGAAAATACTTTCTACCTGGAAGACCTTGTGTACGTACTGGACGAAATTCAAGCCAGGCATTGTAGTTTACTGATATATAAGTCAATGGGCTGAGGCCTTGCCTGACGAATCCTGAGGGTGAAACCACTATTTTGGTTTACAATATAACAGCACAACATTCTTTCGTTCCTGATTCTTGAAATAAGAGACATTTTCCTCCAACCCTTTCTGGACTGGGGCATTCCTTGTCCTTAACCTTCTAGACACTATTCTAGAGTGAAAAGTAACCCTCACCTCCCAATCACTAGAGATGGGCTAGGGTCTAACCAGGAACAAGTGCAGTCAAGGCAATAACCACATTTTCTCCATCTACACAGGCAGCTTGGAAATATCCATAGGGGTATCACTCTGTAACATCATTATCATGTTCTAAATGCAAGTCCTGTAGTTGCAAAACCCTTATGTTCTTTCAAAAGTTGCTTCATTATCATTTGGAACATCGGTGGTGCATACAAAGAAGGAAATTTGGGCAGTGGTTTCCCGTCCCCTTCTGTCCTAGTCAGTGTTGCAAAATTTAGACGTAGTGTCTCTATCACGGATTTCTTAAAATGTAAAACTCAGGATCCGTGATTACCTTGATGCTGTCTAAAACCCCAGTAGAAGCCAACAAGAGAGGTTGGTAATTCCTCAGGCTAAGAGCTGCACTGTGGGCCCATCAGATCAACAACAAGTTTACACCATACAAGACCACCAGTTTTTAACAATAATAAAAAATCTCTGTCCTATATATAGACCCAGTTGCCTCAAGTGAGAGACACACAGGATATGGTGTAAGTCATCGGTGTACAAAGATAGAACAAACAAGAGTCAATAGAGGTAGAATGGATACAGAGATGATATGTATTTATGTCTTGCATACCAATTCAAGAAATTCCTCTCTCAGAGAGCAAAATGGTGATAAACGATATGGTAACTATACCCGTGGTCATGTAGGGCAGAGAAACATGGGCTCTCACAAAAGAACAGAACACTACAGATGGTGTCCTAGGAAAGAAGAACGCTGCAAAATATATTAAGGAGCAGCACAGGTGAGGCATTAGTAGTAATGCAGAAGTAGTCGAATCGCGTGGTGAACCTTATATCATTTGTGCTATCAGAATGGGGTGCTATATAGTACTCCAGGAGGAGCAAATGTTCTTTGTGATTGTCCTTACTGGGCAAGTCCTTGATGATCCGATCCAAGTACTTCAGAAATGGACAGCCCCTGAAGTGGTGGCATGTAAACCATGAGCATATGGGGCAGTATCAATGAAGTTTGTATGGAAAAAATGTTTTTTCTAGGTGACCCTTGCCATGCAAATTTGAAGAACATATAAAAATATTGGGTTCAGAATAAGAATAAAATATATATATTGTTACGTTTTATTACCAAAACCAGTAATAAACGTTTTTAATAAGAGTTCTTTTGGATTGCAAAATTAAATACTCGCAAGTTTCACAGTTTTTATCACTGCACAATTTATTTCACAATGCACAATACACTTGGTAATTATTCTTAATTACTACTCACTGTATAACACTGATAGCGTCACAGTCCAATAATTCACTCACGGTCACTGAAATTCACAGAAAGACGGCACTGCACTGTCCTTTACTTCGCGGCACTGCACTGTCCTTTACTTCGTGGCACTGCACTGTCTTAAACACGACACTAAACTGTTACTTACAGTCACGGCACAACACTATTCTTCCTATAAAAACACTTTACCGGACTACACTAAGTCGCACTGATGTGAACATCAAGACAGGTGAGAATAAAACTTACTGCTCGCGGCTGACCCGAGCTTCTTTACATAGGTCGTCGGCATACATCAAAGGGGAATTGTCTGGTTCATTGACACTGGGCTAGACCTTCTGTCGGTCTCTTTGATCTATCTCGTACTTCCCAAATACGCAACTCGCTCTCTGAAGGATTATTCATGTATTTAATTTTCGCAACACTATATATATATATATATATATATATATATATATATATATATATATATATATATATATATATATATGTAAACACACATACACAAAAATAAACTTTAATTGGTACTAATAAAAATGGTCTCTTGCAATAATATTTAGTGTAGATCATGTTTATAACGTGTTACAGACAAAAGTGTTTATAACAACAGTTACTTTAAGTAAGAGAATAAATGACTCTTATTTTCACTTTTGACAAAAAACAAATACGGAACAAAATATGACAATTTTTCATTTCATGCCTTAAAACTCTCACGCCTGCTTGCCCCAAAAAGTGTTAATATAGTTTATTTTCATGGGGGAGTAGAAGCTAATTTACATGACAAGTTCTCTTAAGTTTGGTTCAGTCATTAGTGCCCAATAAAATTGTTGACTTGCAGATCAGTTTTTAGCTTATATCTCATTAATCAATTAAGTTACAAAGTTACTCAAAATGAACTACTCATGTAATGTGCATGACTGCTGAAAAACCAATAGGAAACGGAATAATTTCCATTTCAAGCTTCTCTTATAACCCTCACACCTTCTTGTCGCTAGAATTGTTGATACAGCTTATAATCATGGAAAAGTTAATACTAATTCACATACAGTTTTTTTTAGTTCGGTTCTCTCTTTTGTGCCCAATAAAATTGTTGACTCCCCTATAGTTTTTGGCATATATTTTGTTTATACTTTGTTATACAACAAAATTGTACATAACAGAAGTTACTCTAAATAGCAAAATAAACAAATCATTTACATGTTTGCCAATAAACCAATAGGAAACGAAATATCACGATTTTTCATTTCATCCATCCCTTAGAACCCCCACTCCTGTTCATATCTGAGAATATTAGTGTAGCCTGAAGTTTAAGTTGGGTTAGTAGTAATACATCCATCAAGTTTCATAAAATTCTGTTCTGTAAATTATGTGTGAAAAGGTAACAAATAAACAGATACCAAAGCCAAACATTGTTGATATTATTTCAATTCCATGTTAAAGAAAAAAGAATAATGAAGTTTCGAGAGAAAAATCAATGTACAAACAGAGGTTACAATTTATAAATAGATATATGCACCCACAACTGAATGGGGCAGGGGGTCATTCATGTCATCAATTAGAGGAAGTATTGGTGGATACTTGAAGACAGTTTTCAAAGTTGTGTCATTAGAAACCTTACCTTAAACAAATACAACCTCTGTTGGGAAAATATGTTGAGAAGTTTGGTGTTCTTATGCGAGTCCTCTGAAGTGGATCTGTAGTAATTTGGATATAGGAACTTATTTGAAGCATTTATAGCAAATTGGAATATATATTCAAATAATTATAAGCATACTCAGATAATGTAGGTAATACAGATCCTGTCAGTCAAAAATAAAGTTTTCACGGAAAATTTTTCTCTCCATCTACTTTTCATTATATTGCTGGTTAATTTAATAGTTATTTATTTATAATATGTTTTAGTTTGATGTTATCAGGTTCACCAAATTGATAATTGTTTTAGCTCTTAGTTTAATAAGTTTTAACTTGTTTGTTTGTATATATATTTGGTTTTAACTTTTTATACCTTGGCATCACCTTTTACTTGACTTTTATTTATTTATTTTGCATGTGTTTATACATATTGAATTAGTTATGTCACAGAGCACTGAAGATTATAATAAACAATTGTTAAGAGTGGAGGTGGTTTGTCCTTCTTATCCTTCTATTTTTATTATTATGTTTATTTATGGTATTATTAATTTCTGTAAACACAATTTTTTATTCACCAGAGTAAAATTTGTGAAATATGAGGTTTTTGTTATAAGCCAACAACATTCTATAGGCGCTTTAATAATTATTATTTATTGACGTCTGCTTTTTGCGACTATGCTTAATCGGGATGGGTTATCTACAAGTTACCAACCTTTTCTAGCCGGGGGGGGGGGGGGGGGGCTAAGGATTTTATTTAATGAATTCAACACTAAATAAATTCCTTTTGCCCAGGCGGGAATTGGACTTGCCACTCTAGGTTTACCATATGAGATTATGGCCAATGCTTTAGCTGACATGGCTAACCAGAACCCCCAGACACTTTAATAACAAATATATGAGATTAGAAGAAACATTTTGTACCACAAATTTCATTAATAGTAAAAGCAGTAGAAATTCATCTTTACCTGTTAAAATAAAAAACAATAAATACTAAAAAAAATCATTGACAACACATTTTTGTGGGTGGTGAAGTTAAAGCATTCTTATGCCAAAGATCGCTACTTCTTCATTCAAGTAGCAACTTAAATGCCTCAATATGCTGAGTGAACATATAGAAGTCGAATCCCAAAGTTCGGTGGTTGTACATAGAATCCAGTGGTTTAACCACTGGGCTATCACTCCACCCCCCTCCCTCCCAATTGGGGCTTTCAAAATATATTAATCCACTAATAAAAGTAGTTGAGAAAGAAATCCACTAATAAATGTGAGTAGTTAACTGAAAATATAGAAGACAACAAATCACAGTTAGGAGGATAACTTAAAAATAACAAACAAGGAAAATAATAATTTTGGTCCAACCAAGAATTAACATATCAAATCACTAGCACTATAACAGTCTAATACTTTATTTATAACATTTGAACAACAATGCTTTTGTAGTATTCTTAGATAATTGACAGTTATTAAAAATATACATATATATTTAACAGAAAGCAATATAAAATTATTAATATTGTCTTAACTTTTTCACATTTTTATACTGACAATTCCTTATAAATTAGTGGTAGAAAAAAAAAAAATTAAACGGAATGTCTTTTTTTTTTCTTTTCTGTAATACTTATAATAAAAAAATACCAATTAACAGGATTATATATAGTTAAAACACTATATAAGTGGGGGTTGATAGTTAAAAAATATATATCAGCTGTATTCGAGAATTTAAATAAACGCAAATAATAAAGAGAATTATACAGTGGCGATTTGATGGCTTTATATTTCTAGATCACAAATTGTACCAATCAATTTGAAAATTGAACAAATGATCAAGGCACTGACTAGCTATGGAATGCAACTTAAACATAATTACACAATATCAAAATAAAAAATTATAAATGATAAAATCATATTAACAGATGCAAAGCTATTCGAGCTTTAAAAAAAAAGCTCAATTTTGCATCCCCTTAACCTGATATGTTCTAAATTAGTTTTTCAAGCTCATTTCTAAATACTGATTTTGATAAGAAAGAGATTTTAAAATTATTTTTTATATAATTTCCAAAAAGTTTGACAAATACTAACAATCTTTGGTTAACACTAGACAAAATGAATGAATAACTAGCAAGTCTTACTACTAAATTTTGATAGTTCGCTTATAAATTCTATAAAGAGCATTGCTATAAAACACAGTTCTTTCAGCATAACTCAGCCTTGAATCATGATGAACTAAAACATTATTAACAAAGGTGTCTCTTTGAAAAGTAAGATATAATTACATTCACAGAATAAATAAATATTTATCAGAAGCTTGGTTCTAAAATGGCAAATATCAATTCTTCATATTTTGTATTATGTCACTAAAATAAATAAATAAAAACATAAAAGTTTAAAGATCTTTAATACAAAAAAAAAAAAAAAAAAGAAGAAGAGGTTTTATCGAATAATAAAGAGATGAAGGGTTTTCATTATATCAAACAATTTTGTAGACTTTTTTTTCCCTATTATTTACATAATTACCTCTGTTGGCAATGGCACTTTTAACAAAAGTTTACATTGAACTTTTGAACCATGCCCCTGATATATATTTTGAACAAGTCCAAAATTGAGAATTCCTAAGAAAGTCTAAATATTTCTAAGCATTGATAACAAGCTTTGGCTCTGAGGAAATTCAATAAAGCAGAGCTTTTCACAAACCATTATCCATTCAGTCAATAAAGTCTGATAGAAAAAAGAGGTTTAGAAGGCATAGTCAAAAAGTATCAGGCTGCTCAGAAAGTTTCTGCAAAGCTGCACTTTGTTTGGTGTAAAGGCTGAGTCCCTGTTATCAGAATTTGATGTCACTTGTTTTGTGAGGGAGGGGGGTGTTCTTCAGCGTTTTAATCCTACCAATATCAACACTTGGCTTATATCTTTCACTTCAATACCCTAATAATCATGGAGAAGAAGAGAGGCTCATTTGTGTCACTTAATCAATTTTTATTAAGGCAAAAATGCAGCTCAAGCCACAAAAAAAAATATGTGCTGTATATGGGGGCAATGCAGTAAGCGAACGGACAAAGTGTGTGGTTTGTGAAATTCAGGCAGGGAGAATTGTGTGTTGAAGATCATGAACACTCAGGTAGGCCAGCTGCAGACATCAATATGACCATATCAAGGCACTTGTTTCTGAAAACCACCAGATTAAAACTTGGAAAATAGGAGTGAAGCTGGAAGTATAAAATTTGACCGTTCATGAACATTTGTTACGATTTGGTTCCCTGTTAGGGAGGGGGTGGTTGGGTGAGAAATTGAAAAGACTGTTTATTCACCTGTGAATTATTGCTCAAACACAATGACAACTATCCATTTTTGAAATGTTTAGTAAACGGAGAGGAAAAATGGATTGTTTATAATAATGTTGAACAAAAAAACGATTGTGGGGCCATTCCTACCACCAACCACTTCAAAGGCTACTAATCCATGCCTCAAATTGCTCAGTGGCTGGTGGGAATAGAAGGGCGTTGGTGTTGTGTTCTATGAACTACTGCCCAACAACAAAACAATAAACTCTAATGTATACTGTAAGTAAGTGTACTTGTTAAAGGAAACAATTGATCAAAACCAATCACAGTTTGTTAATCAGAGAGGTATTTTTACACAATGATAATGCCAGAACGAATACGTCTTTGGCCACATGGAAAATTGTTGAACTTAGGCTGGGAAGTTTTACTTTACCCTTCATACAGCTTAGACTTCGCCCCTTGAACTATCATATGTTTTGTTCCCTCCAAAATTCTCTTGATGGTAAGAATTTTAATTCTCTAGAGGACTGCAAAAACTATCAGTTTTTGGGCAATAAGTCTAGGGAATTTTATGAAAATGGAATTATGAAACTTCCCAAAAGATAGGAATTGGTTATCAAACAAAGTGCTAATTATATTGTAGACTAACTTGGTCAATATTATTCTTTATATTTTCGTTCATTTTCCCTGGAAATCGACAGAAACTTTCCAAAAAGGACAATACTATCAAAAAGTAGATAGGGTAAAAGGAGAACTGGAATGCATTTAAACATTAAGACAATGTATGACCTTCAATACACAACTTTTAGGGGGCAAACATTTGTCCATCTGACATTTTTCTTTAAAACATTGTGAGCTTAGTAAACCAAACATTGTTACTTCTTTTGTGAAGTATCTCCTCAATCTCTACAAGATGATATGAACATCTAGATCACACTTAGAGGTTTTATAAGGAAGCATATTATTATCACAGCCAAAAAATGAGCCAGTTCTGAGGTATTCCACTTCAGGTTCCCAAATTCCATATACCATGAATTAGACCATAACTTTCCAATCTCATTTTAAGTCTTGCTATGAAAGTAATGATTGTTGACATAATACAATCCCAGCAAAGGAAAGTCCATGGAAATAGAGCTGTAAAAAGAATAAGTTAAACAACGAATTGGAGGCAGAAAAAAAATAAAATCATCCATCTGCTCTTTTCTCTAAAGACACGAAGGACTTGTAAACTGGACTAAAATGTTGCATGATCAAGTTTAAAAGCTATGACCCATTAGCTCATGAAGGCCCATGGGAAGTGGTAGGTCAAATAGTCAGCTTGCAGCATTCCTGGCATTATTGTGGTGACACAACAGACCAAAGATTTCTGTACTTCTTTATTCAAGTAGCTCCTCTATTTCCTCACAAAGCTGAGTGGGAAATGGGGAATGAAAATAAGTCCAACCATTAAGCCGTCTGGTGACCGCTAAATAAAATTTAGAGTGTGTTCCATGGTTTGAACTTGGAACCTCTAGCATAGTAGTCCAGTGCTTTACCACAGTCACCCCACTTGTGCAACCTTCCAAAGAGATATTCTCAGCAACCCAGATAAATGAAGTCAGACAATTTAAAGTAAGGCGAAAAATCTTAATTGATGACATCACCGCATAAAATATTTGTCTGTTTCTCACAAAGTAAATGTTCTATGGAAACAATATTTGTTATTTCAGAGGCTTGGAATGAAGAGGTTCATGATATAACAGCCTATTGTTAATATGACATGAGAAGGAGTGGGGGTTTATTGAAAGCCAAAAACTATAAAAATGTAATATCACGGTAATATTCATGATACAGAAATGTGTATAGAATAGCATTTATAGATCATTCAATTTGAAGTAAGATTGGTTCTATACAAGTTTTTGAACCAACGTATAATAACGAAGATATTTCGAATATTCAAAATTCCTTTCACTGGTTCGATTTCAGCCATTAATAAACTTGATCTTTCTTTTTACATAAAATGATTAAATATTGAGTTTGGTAACAATCAAACAAAAATTGTGAACGCTAGAGTGTTAACAGACAAATCTATCTATCTCTCTCTCTCTCTCTCTATATATATATATATATATATATATATATATATATATATATATTTATATGTATATATAACCCTGGATCTTACCATCAAGAGAACCCTAGCGAAAGAAACCCTCTAATCTCTTTATTTTGGAGTTAGCTCTGAGAGCCTAAAATAATGCTATGAAATAAATAGGCACTCTTTTTCCACCATTCAATTTTTGACTTTGTTCATTTTATTCATTGATTATATATGTGAATATATATGTGTGTGTGTGTGTGTGTGTGTATATATATATACATATATAAATATATATATACAAACAAGCATACATACATAAATATATATATATATATATATATATATATATATATATATATATATATATATTAAAATTATTTAAATAAAATAAATATAAAGTTTTGAATGTATATTACATTTATGAGAATGTAATTACATAGTACATTTTCAATAACAATAAGTTAGTCGAACTTAAAATCTAATAAAAATCACTTATTAAGTGAAGAGAATTGAATGTCAATCACAAATCGAAAACATTATTTACAGGTTGCGAAAGGTTGCTTATAAAACTAAATAAAACGATTGATATATCACTTTTTACAATTTGAGATTAAATTACGAACGAAGAGTAGTTTCTGTGGAAGCTCTTAAGCATAGGTCTCTCGTGGGATCATGGCCTCGAATTACCTTTTAAAGGTCTATAGTGCAATGTCAAGTCTGCAGACGATTTCCAAATGAAGTGTCGAACTGTTCTTAAGTCCATATTTGGATCCAAAACCTAAATAAATTAAACTCATGAAACTCTAATACACTTAAATAAAATAGAAAAAAGTGTGTTAAAACATAACAACAATTGAGAAGGATTACTCACTTTTATAAATACTTGTATATTATATCTCATAATTTTTTAGATTTAAGTTTTAAATTTATAACCTTAACGAATTTCTTTTGGCATTAACAATTTCATATGGGTAATCCATTTGTCCCATAAAATGTGTATTTATCAAATGAAACATTTAAATATCATGTATGGTAATGATCAAACAAAATTTGTGTGTGCTAGAGAGATAACAAGTACAAACACATAGGAATCATGAGAGGATTGGGGAGAGGAAGTTGAATTAAAATGGAGATCTAAGTTTTGGGTGGGGCAGGAAATTATTTTGGGAGGATACTAACTTTTCAAGGGGATGGAGAGAGGTTTAAAGATAAATTGTATAGAAAGAGGGTGGTAAACTGCATTTAGGAGGAGTATCCTACTTTAAGCGATTAATTTTCAATTATTTTCCCTTCTTCAATATTGCAGGGCATCATAACTCGAGAATTTAGCTTTCAGAGAACAGTGTTAAAATAAATCTGGAGGATAAATTTTCCTCAGAGGTTTATCACACATAGTTAGTTAGTAGTAGTGACTATTTTTCTTTTATGTTATTGGGGAAGAGGATCAAAATGGATGCTGTCTGCAATACACAATGACAACTTCTTCTGGTGAAACTAAGTCAACGATTTTTCGTACTAAATATCTTTCAGTTGCTTTAAATATATAAATTAACCTTGAAATAATTCTAAAACCGCTATCAATGGTGAACCAACAAACAAGTTTACTCCTTTTTTTGCAATCTCCATTTCTCTCTAACAAGACTTGAATCATAAGCTAGATCTGAAATGTTTAGTGATACAGTATGTTAAAATGAAGTTTTCATGGCCAGGAGTGTGGGTTTACTGATTTAAAAATGGCACAAATAAAATATTTAATAGTCTTGCTAGAGAAAAATATGTTTCTCATTTTCATACTGTAATAGTAGGTATGCCAAACAAATATACCAGATTAACACATAATAAATATAGCAAAAAAAAAGAAGATTTTGAAGCTTGTAATCCTATTACAATCCCAACAAGAAAGTTTGAGAATGTTTTCCAAAATTTTAAAAAACTTGGCTTTTTGAGAATTATTTTAGTTTTATTTTTTATTATAATTTATTTACGTCCACTTTATACTACTATGGCTAATTGGGACGGGTTATCTACAGGTTACCACCATTTTCTAGCCAGGGTGGAATAAGGAATTTATTTAATGAGTCCATCACTAAATAAATTCCTATTGCCCAGGGCAGGAATCGAGCTCACCACTCTAGGTTTACCACGTGAGATTAAAACCAATGACTTAACTCGGATGGCCAACCTGAGGCCCTTTGAGAAATTTAATTTTTTTAAATTAGTAATTATGTGCTGTATATCATATGAAAACCCATGAAAACAAATTTAAAATAAAACCATGCACAAACCTCTAGCTTAAAGATATGCCGATAGTGTATTTTTTTGACAAATCTGGCAACTTTAAAGCCTTATAACTCCAGTTATCATTTGAACATAAGCTTTGGGGATTTTCTTTATATCCATAAAATCATTTAATATACCAAATTTAATCATAATTGGAGATGTTCAGGCAGAATATGTTCCAAAATTGCGGATTTCACATGGAATACCCTAATTATTAAATTTTACATGTGAATATACTAAACCCGTCATACATATAAGTTGCGATTAATTGCCTATTTCCCTCTTTTGAAAGTTAGAGCTGTTTTCTTCCTGAGCTACTTTCCTCACCAATGGACCTTTTGTGTTAGTTCTTCTCTAAAGATCTATGACTTCAACATACCTTGCCAATATGATTATTTTACAGTATACCAGCCTTCTGTCAGTTTTATTCTGAAGACCCTGTTTTCTGTTTGGACCTCTTACTTAGAGATCATATTCAAATTTCTATTTACCTTAATCTTGAAATTGTTTTTGCTATTCCAAGACCCCTATTTTTTTCAGCAACCAGAACTAAAAGTAAGAAATCCTCTTTCTATGATTTCTTCCTAACAGTTTTAATCTCAACTATAACTGATATTGTTATCTATGCAACTCCCATTTTATTTTATTTCTCCTTTTTCTAATCTGGGAGTAATTTTTCAGGGAGTTATTTCTCAAATAGAAGGTAGACACTTCAGATTACCAAGTCAAATTCGGATTTACCAAAACATACAACACAATAAACTCTTTCAAAACAATAAATGACTATGTAACCTGATCATTGCAGAGTAATTCCACTTTGTCCTCAGCAAGAGAAGCAGAATCAGTATCATCATATCTGTCAGCAGGTGAGCCAGCACCAGCAACTGACCCAGTTTCAGATCCTAACATTTTTTCGTAAACATGCTCAGCTACTTTGTGCATTTGTATAAAATCATTAGCAGATAGCCTTTCCCTAAAAGCAAAGTAAGATCAAAGAGTTAGAGTAAAAAAAATACAACCGGAAATCATATCTAAATTATTTTATAGAAAGACAATTCAGAAAATATATAAAGATAGTGTTCTACTTTATACTCCTACTGACCATAATAAGTGTACCTAAAAATTGAAATTAATTTTGAGATTTCTGGCAAAGTTATTTTGTTAGTTTGTCAAGAAATATTCTTTCACCGATCTACGTTTGAGCACATGGGTGTCATAAATCTCATATCACGTCTGTTTTCAAAAGTAAATTCAAAATTCTCTCTCCCTATCCCCATATATATATATATATATATATATATATATATATATATATATATATATATATATATGCACCCACACAATTGAATGGACCTTTTGGAGGTTGATGGACATTTTGAGGGTTTAAAGTACAAAGAGCCGCTTCTACAAAAACCTGCTTTTTCAGAAAATGCGATTGAATATTTCTTTCTCACTTACTTTGTGTGAAAAATATTGTAGATACAATCTGTTATCTGTTTATTTATAGGTTTTAGAGATACAGTGTTTTTACAGTAAATAAAAGATTTTTCACCGAATGCAGTGGTGTATGTATTTAACCCAAAATGAGCGTTTTTGGAAGTAAACCATCGATTTAAAGAAAGTTATTGAAACTTTTGTTTGAGAATACGAGCTAATAGCTGATTTCTCTTATGGATATTCTATTAAGAAACTTTCAAAAACAAAATTCTTAGTGAAAGAACACATATTGAGATATTTTAATTGAATTGAGATCTAAATTGAACCATATTGGCAAAATGTAAATAATTATTTTTTTTAAAAAAATAGCGGGAATATCTTAATTTGAGGGAGTGCAAGATAAATTTTATTTTTTTCAAGCACTGAATTATCAATTATAATCTGATTTTTTAAAAATGAACAAATACAGGTAGGCAGTTAATCACAAACTCTTAATGAGTATATGAGAATTAGAGTAATAGAATAATATTGAATAAGTAATGGACTGTGAATTAAATACATTAAGGAATTTCATTTTGTTCCCACAAACAAGTATCCCCCCACCTATATAGAGCAAAAAAAAGTGTGCTTTGGAGCAGGTCTTCCTGATTTTTCTGCAGAGCAGATGTATCCTAATGTGTTTATGCTTAGAGGAGTTTTAATGCTTCCACCTATAATAATTAAAAATGTGTTGTTTTTTTTTAATGTAAAATATAAAATCTTATGGCTTATATAACTTCCTTACCTTTTAATGCTTTTCACATTTGAACTGGTATAAGGTACAAGATAAAAAGGTATCTTATTAAACTTTGGAAGATTTTTCTCAACAACTTTATCAGCAACCCAAGAAGGTACTGTTTCATGAAGTAAGGAAACTTCTGTATCACCACCTGCGTCTTGGACTAGTAGTCTATATAATGTTCTACCTCCAACTTCACTATAATAAATGCATAATACAATTATTTGATATTTGCATAAATAAAGAAGAAATTTGGTTCAGAAGTATATGTCTAGATATATAGCAAAACACTTCACAGAGTGGGGGTTTACTGAAGGGTGAAAACTAAAAAAATCAAAATACCTCTGTTAATATTCATGATAGAGAAAATATGTATATAACAACATTTATAGGCAATTAAAGTTGAAATAATATAGCTTCTATACACTTTTTCAATCCGACTTATAATAACAAAGATATTTTGAATTTTCGAAATTTCTCCCTCTACCCCCCTCCTCACTCCGAATTCAGGTGTTAACGAACTTGATCTTTCTTTTTATACAAAACACTTATATATCGAGTTTGGTAATAATAAAACAATAATTGCGACCACTAGAGCGGTAACAGGCAATTTTTTATATATATATATATATATATATATATATATATATATATATATATATATATATATATAATTTTGAGCAGACCTCATTTTTGTCATCTCCTTGAAGGATCGATGGACATTTCAAGAAATTTTTTGAAAATCGCATCATGAGTGCAACCTCAATAGCTGATTTCCCTTAAGGGAAATCTGGTAAAAAATAAGTACTATGTAGCAAACAAAATGCCACTGGAAATCTCTATAACCATGAACATTTCTCACAATTTTCTAATAACAATGTACCAGGTGTGTAAATATGAAACAGGAATTTGCCTACTGATAACTGACAATGTAATTACCAACAGCCCACATCATTGTAGATTTTATTGGGCATTTAACAATGATTTTCAACTATCGTAAAATAAATTTCATAAAACAGCATAGGTTATACTTGTGTAGAACATGTCAAGTATTCTACCTACAAGCTATGATTTGCGGACTGTATTGATTTTCTGTTACTATTTTAAAAAAAACTGCAACAGAATCAAATCGAATGATGAATTATAATTCAACATTGGGACACAGACTGCCAACTGGTATTCACAGAAACACCAATAAAAATATTTATTCCTCCTACAACAGGAAGTAGAGTGAATAATAAGATCTAATTTATTAACACGAGGAGGAATGTGAGCATTGATTTGAAACATCATATTATCATTATTTCAGTAATCATTGGTATTTTATAGATATCATAAAGAGTAAAGTTCAAATCACTTTTAACACTGCTTGCAGTAATAATAATATTGTATTAAATGTACAGAAATGAGGAAATTGTTAAAAATACCTAAAAATAAGAGGAGTATGCTGTGGAACCCTAAAAAAGTCTTTCCCTTGATTATTTGCTATAGGTCCATCCTGGTGACAGTCATTATCTTCTTCAGCTACTATGGAGGTCCACCAGTGTTCCAATAGAGCTTTTAAGAGCAGACTGCCATAATTAACTGGGAAAATGATATTAGTTAGTTATTTAAAAAAAGAACTGCAAAAAACAACACTAAAATTAAAAATAAAAAACATGCAATCAAAGCTCTATATATAAAACTCTAACGTCTGTCTGTACATTGATTTTTTTCTCAAAATTTCATGATAATTTTTCGTTTCACATGGAATTCAAACGATATCAACCATTTTTGCCTTTTGTGTCTGTTAGCTTGCTTGTTACCTTTTCACGCCGAAACTACCAAACCAAATTTTATGACCAACGCAAATTATACTACTCTTTGTGCTAGAATACCTTCTATTGTTCCTCTCCTGGATTGAAATTCAAGTTATCTTCATCGACATAGTGTTAAATCTTATTTCATATTCTGTGTGTCTATGAATAAAATAATGTTTATACTAAGTAGAAATATCCTACTTTAAGCTGTAAATTGATATTGTTTTCACTTTAATTCATGTTTGGGGAGGATAGCTTAGAAGATAAAGATTGGTTTCAATTATTAATCTTAAAACGATTGAGGAATAATATAAAATATTAATAATAAATACATTTTTTAAAAAAATTAAAATATTAAGCTCAAGACCCAAAGAAAGTTCTGGGTCGGTCACATGAGGTTTGTTGGGAGGGTATCTGATCATATAACACTTCCTGCAGTGTTATGGTATTTAAGGCCAATCCCAATAACATAAAGACAAAACAAGATAAGAATTGAGTTTCTTAAAGCCCGGAAGAATATTTTTAATTTTCCCTTTTTTTTAGAATTAAGAATAAAGAAGACACAGGGGCCTAAAATAAAAATAAATCCTTACAGTTGCTCGGAAAAATATTATTATATAAGTTATATTATTAGTCCATAAACTATAGTAAAATAAGAAATTATGATACTACCTTTTTGATCAATAATATCATTATGAGCCAGTCCGGCATCTTTGGCTGAAACCCAAGCTGAGAAACAGTCTGCTTCATCTTGCCCAAGGTGAATGGTGAGCATCTATTAACAATTAAACAAAAATATCATCGCAAACATTATATATATATAATTTTCAATTATTATTTGATTAAAAAAGTATAGTGAGAGTACAATAAAATATAAAAACTTCTGCTCGATAATCAACATAAACTCCACCATGCAGGCAGTTCTTAAACTAAGAAGATATCCCACGCACTGGAATTTGATATGCTGATGATTTCATCTCATGATTTAATCTCTATTTTCCCAATAGTAAAAAGTTATGTAAACAGTAGGTACGTAAAATGTTGGTTGGACTTAAAATGTTTAGTGACTGAGGTACTTAAAATGAAAATTGGATGAGTAGAAATGGGAGGGGGATTTACAAAAGGCTGAAATAGAAAAAAAAATACAAATGACTCTGTTAACATTCAGAGAGAACATGTAGAAAATTAAAATTCCATCAACATTGGTTATATTAAATCTTTCAATTCGACTCATAGTAACTGAGAATTTTTAAATTTTCAATTATTCCCTTCTCTCAAAACCGATTTTAGTCATTACCTAATATCTTCAGTTCTCCATGAAACGGTTAAATGTCGAATGAGGTGATGGTCAAAGAAAAATCATATAGTTTAGAACATAAAATCATATATGATTACATCACACCAAAAATATTTACATATATCTCATACAGTAAAAGTTCAATGAAAAAAATATTTGGTATTCAAGATTCTAATTAAAGTTTTTCAGGATACAGCAGCTTATTGTAAATATGACATGATTCATACATTTTATTTCATTCATAAATATATGAATGAAAATATAAAGGATTTTATGAACTGAAATGAGAATGTTCAACTGTTTGTGACCCCTATGGCTTAATAAACTTGAAATATCATAGCTAGGCATATGCCTTTCCAAGAATTACTATGCCTATCTTCTCCTGCTAAATCCTTCTATAATCCATCAATAGAGATATAACATTAAGAGCACTAACACTAATAAAAAGAAATTAAGGCATCTTAACTTACCCCTGTTTTCAAATCAACATTAAACCAACTTGGAACAAAAACCATTTTGAATCGAGCTTTAATTTCTTCATCAAAGTTTACTTTTCCTAAATCTTCAACTTTACAAGCCTAAAAAATAGAATAGTACTACTAATAACAAAAGGATGATATGATGCAAAGATTTATAATTATTGAGAATGCATACTTTAAATTGAAATGATGATAAGAATGTATAGAATATTTTAAAGCCATCAAAAGGAAAATCAGACCAACATAAAATTATAGTTTTACAAAGCTAACACAATTTCTAAACTATTAGTAAATAGTCAGTAACAAACACTTAAAAACAGAAACTGTATGATATAAAATTTTATGCTACTTCTTTAAAAGGTTAACTTAATTCCAATCCAAAAATCGAGTACCTTCAAAACATCAAACACAGCTACATTGTTATCTGTGTCCTGTGTTAATATATGCCTCTTATCATTTAGAATATGATATTTCCGAATAGCAGGTCCTCCTTTAATAGTCTGTTCTGGAACAGAACATATGGGTTCATCTACTTCTTCTTCAGGGAGAGAATTCGGCTTAGGAACACTCTAAAATAAATGAAGTTTAAATTAAAAACTAAAACTCTATATTTATAAATAAAGAAATTGAATTCCCTAAGGTCCTATCTGTACTTCTATCTCTCATTAGTAGCTATGAGTTTATTTCCATTCAGACAGAGAAGGCATTCTCTAAGATTTCTGCAGATAAAGATACATTAATAAATAATCATAATTATTGTTTTTTATTAATGCTCACTTTAAGCTACTACTGTGACTATCAATGTGGGATGTCTACATATTAGCACTTTTTTCTAGATTGGGTGGGCCTAAGGATTTTGTTTAATGAGTTCATCATAAAATAAGTCCCTATACTCATGCAGGAAACCGATCCCAGATCCAGGATTATCAAACGCATTAATAATTATGAGACTATTAATATGAGATTTTTTTTTTAGAAAGTCGAAAAACTTCCACAGATTAGGTTGACAAAATTTTTGATACTATATATTAATTCGGATACTGTCATTTTTTTTTAGACCCCACAAAATACTTATACAATGACCTTAACGTGCAACCATGGCAGAGAAATAATCTAATTAACCCTTTCCAGTCCATAGTATCCTTCTTTATTCTGTTAACTCATATAGTTTTTGATCTCAACCCTGGCTTAATGACGAATGCCTCAGTCATCTCCCTTTGAGCCAGGCTTGACAATGGGAACCACTTATATTAAATAAATCGTATGCTGATTTGAAGTCATTGAATAGAGAAAGTACATCTTGCACTACCGACACAGATTTTTGAGTATCTGTTTGAGGGTAGAAATCTTATCTGAAATGTTTCATACAGGTTCATTTTATTATGTATTATGGTTTTTGCCTCTTTAAATGTCATTTCTACTTTCAGGATGCCTGGCTCCTCCATTACATTTTCATTACATCATCAGTATGCTCCATATCATTATCACCTTCTGCAGAGGTGTCCAAGTAAGTCAAAAAGTTGTTAAGCTTTCCATCTTTTCTTTTCATTTGTGCTTCATTCATATAGCCAGTTTTCTCTTTCCCTATATCAGTTCTCACATACCTTACCAATCTGCTAGTTGTCATCCACTTTCAGCCATGTCAAAAGTTAAATTCTTTTTTTGAAGAGTTTCATTGACTACCCTTTGAGCAACCTCAAAACTATCTGTCTCTGGACTCCTTGAATCCTTTACCTAGGCTGAGGACATTAAATGTACTCCTCTTATCCACAGCTTAGCAGTGTACATTACATTGAATTTACTGTTTTGGTACCCCATGTAAACATCTCGTCCATGGGCTGACTGGATTTTAGTAAAGATAATCTTTCATTTTATGTCAAACACTTGTTTAGTTCTAACATCTAAAGAAGTCTAAAGGAGTCATACAATAAGTAATTAAACGTAAGGTAAATAGTTATTAAGGAATATACTTTAGTTTGAAAGCGCAGTTCTTTGGTAACTTGCAGACAATTTGTTAAATTTTTAGAGTTATTTATATTTAATTTTTAATATCGTACTGTTGAATGATAGATTCTATGCATCTATAAATATTTAACAACAAGCAAGGCCAACAAAACTGAGACTAGGAGCTCACATAAATAGTGCACAAAACTGTTAATTACTATAGTAAAAAAGAATCATTATCTGGCACATACAATCAAATTACATATTCTACAACCAAAAATACCACTTAAAAATGTCTGTCTAACTATTAAATGGCAATTTGTAAATAAAAGTTTCATTAAAGGAATATTCTCTATTAATATTCAAATTGATTAAATAATACAAGTTTATGAATCATTATATTTACTTTTATAAAGGCATCAAATAGCATTTGACAAGGCTTGGTAGGCTTCACCAGCTCGTCCAGCTAGTAGACTAGACTAATTAGGACATAAAATATGAGGTGAGCATGTTTTTCACACTGTGTAGTGTCTGGACTTCCTCTCTTTGAGCTGATGTAGGCTACCAAACATAGTTGAATCGTACTCACTTCAATATTATCTCAGAAAAAATCATTAGTTTCACTTTTAGCCAATATCTAACAATCTCCTTTGTGCTATAGTTCATAGATAAGTTTCTTCTCATATAATACTTCCATTCAATGTTTAGGAGCTATAAAGACATTTCAGTTAAACTACCAGTGTCTAATTGTAGCAGAAAGGAGACATTTCAATTAAAGAGATGAATATCTTTTTTTTTTCCTTTTTCTTTTTTTTTAAAGTAAAAAAATATAAATTACCCAATAATTGATTGATGAATTAGAAGTGGCCACCCATATACCAGAAAAGTCGGAGTTAGCAGCCATTTTAAGAACAGGGGCTTCTTCTTCACAAAGAAGGCTAGATCTTTTAGTTTTGAGATCATTAATATAAATCTTTTTATCCCTTCCTCCAGAAATAACTTGGTTGAAGCTTTCAGGTGCCTAATAAAAATAGAAAGAATTAAAAAAAAAAAAGTAACTGCTAAATTAATACTAAAATACCATAGGTTAAAAGTCAGATTATTTTAATCCTTTTTGTATCATGAATGTGAAGAGTCACTTGATATTTTAGAGCCCCACAGGCCATGGGCGTGTATACAAGTGTGGGCCTGTGGTGCTCCACAAGTTATAACATGTGTATACGTTCTCTATCTTTGCTACTTAGTGCTCTGTAGTTTTAGCCCTGTGGCATTCACAAATGTCTAGTGGTCATAACAATAAGTTCGTTATTTATCACTCCTATGGGCCTAGGGTTATTGTTTTCTCCAACTTTTACTCTTAGAGCTGGCTGTTATTTCCCAACCCTTCTGATATATTCCCTGGATCCTTTTCTACCTGAATTTCCCTATAATTCCCATTCTTAGATTGACCTTTGATATTGTGCTCAGAAAAACAGAAGTGATAATGTCAAATCTTTCAACAAAAATACATAGAAATGCACAGTTCACACTTGACTTCGCTAAAGCTCAAAATATGACAAAACAGTAAAAATGTTTTGATTCAAAAAAATATAATTATAACGCATAGTAGCTAAAAAATCTAATGAACAAATCTACTTATTAGTAGATCAATTTAGTTTACATAAAACAACTGGTTGCAGATGAAGTGTAATAAGAGAAAGGCTAAGGACACAAAGCAGTTGAGTGGAGGGCTTGGGGGGCCTGAGAAACGACTAGCCATGGGAGAGTAGGTACCCCAGCACCCACATGCTCTAGTACAATTGCTTAGCAAATAAGGGTTAAACAAGACTTGAATTTTTACCAGAGTCATTTAAATACTTAAAAATTAAAAAACTACTTGTCCAATTTGAGTCTAAAATATTTGGCATGATACTATTTAGTAAGAAAGATTCCCAGAATATGGGTGTTCTGTATTAATCAAGATATTACTGAAACCAATTAACTTTTCATCCTCTCTATGATGTTTCAAATATGGAAAAATGGATTTACATTGCTTCCAATAATTTTAACAAAAAAGTTAAATGGGTTGAATTTTTGTGTTTTATGTTTTGTTTGACATTAGAATGTCCACTAGTGACTTTCTTATCAGAGGAATGAGTAATTGATTTATTTTATTTCGGCCACATATGAACATTATTCCTGCCCTTTTAATGTGAGGCATCAAAAGTAAATAATAATTATTAATATTTTTATACTATGGATTGAATTTATATAAAATAACATTAATTAGAAAAATCATCGAATTCTAGCCAATTTGTATACTTTTTATCATCATTTATATGCACATCTACATTACTAATGTCAAAATGACTAGATGAAGCAAGAGATAATTGTTACATCAGGGTTTAACCTAAGTAAGTGGTAATGAACACACCAGAAGTGCCCAAACTCCTTCTGAGTGAATTCGGAATGTCTGAATACACTGCTGCTGGCCAAGAGACCAAAGCTTAATTGTCCCATCAGAACTGCCCGAGAGGCACTGAGTACCATCCCTGTTCACCAAGAGAGCCTTCACATTGTCTGTGTGTCCTGAAAATTTAGGAAATGTATAATATATTCCACACGTAGTAAATATATTTTCTTAAAACTAGATATTGTACATTATCCAAATTTTCCATTTAAATGACATAAAATGAGCATTCGATCTTCATATGTCTAAAAGATATGCTAGTTTTGGTGTATTTTCAAAAATTCTATTTTTTAAATAAAAACATGAGAAGTCTGGGTTTCTCAACAAGATTTTATCAAATATTTTTACATTTTCAGAACTTAAATTGACTTTGGCATAAGAAAGACAACTAACTCTCTTGGAAATTAAATTTAAAGTTTGAAAACAATACTACTGGCTAAAACCAAATAAATCTTCAAAATTAGCTATATACCATTCCAATAATTTCTGGAGAAGAATTCAATAAAACAAAAGAAAATCTTTAAAATTAAATATTTTCAGTGCTAAAAAATACTAGGGTATAACTTTTTATATACAGTGTTATTTACAATACTCTTTAATAAAAAAAAAATAATTACAAGCATTGATTTTTTCAATTTATTCATTTTTCATTATTTAACAAGCCTCTAATATTGCTTAAATAATAGAAGTCAAAAAAGTCTGTAACGCAGATGGCTGCATAAACTAAACAAATTTCCAATGTGCTGGAATGACACACTGGTCATCTCTATTCCCTATTTCTCTCATAGTAAGAAGCCAATATAAACAGAATTTAAAATACTGAAGTATGAGTACTGAGGTTACTTATTTTAAAAATCAGATGATTATGTGGGGGTCTAATGAGGATGAAACATAGAAATAAATATAACTCGCTTAATATACGAGGTAACAAAAAATGTATTAACAACAATTGTAGAAAATTAAAATTCCAACAACATTTGTTATAAAAACGTTTCCGATCCAACTCATAGTAACCGAGATATTTTGATTTTCAATTATTCCCCCTTTAAACACCCACCTTCCCCCAACGCCGAGGTAGGATTGATAGACATTTGATGACAATTTTCAAAAATCTCATCTTGAGTACAATCTCAATTCCCCCAAGGGAATTCTGACAGCAAAATAAAATAAAAAATGATGCAGACTTTTACAGTGGTCATCGTATATTATGTGTGATGTGGTGCCTTCCTTGGCCTTCAGCTCCAGTGGTTTAAAAATTGTAGCCATAATTTAGGCATAAGATTGTTATTGATGCAATGGAGCTGAAGCCAATAAACCCAACATCAGACAAAACAAAAGTCCGTCGTGCAGGGACTGCGTAAACTAGGCAGATTCCCCAAAAGGCTTATACATTAATAATCATATCATATATTCTCTATTTCTAAATAAATATCTGATGAGTAGATGTGGGGAATTAATGAAGGCTTAAATCATGAAAGTACAAATAACTCGGTTAATATTAGAGTTACGAGTTACCTATAACATTATTTGACCCAACTAATAAAATCAGAGATATTTTGAATTTTCAAATTTTCCACCCTCTAAACCCATTTTTTCCGATTCCAGTTATTAACGATTGTGGTCTTTGGTGATGAATAAAACAGTTAAATATTGAGCACGGTATATTTTTTATTTTTGATATTCTCCACCTCTAAACCCCCTCCCAGGAAGATTTCAGTTGTTAATGACTTGATCTTTAGTTTACATGAAACATTTATATATTGAGTATGGCATCGATCAAATAAAAATTAAAATATCCAAAGCAATATCATAAAAGTCCCAATGATCATTGATGATGTCATATTTTAGGAAATTTTAGAAAATTACATCTTGAGTGCAACCTCAATAGCTCATTTTCCTTAGGGAAAATTTTCTAGTAAAAAAAAATTATTGAAGAATAATAAATGAGCGGTATGATGAGTTTTTAAGAAGACATTTTAAATTAAAATAGAAAGATAATTTTAATCATGTAGGCTACTTACCAATGAGTTTCATCTGTTTATTACATGACCGTGGATCCCATACCCTTAAAACTTTTTCTGTGCTTCCACTAATTATTACAGTTCCTGAGGGGTTCATAGCAAGACTATAAATAGAATTTTTACTACCAGTAATCGAAGAAGCTAAAAACAAATAATAAAAGAATAATAGTTATTAGAATCTGACAACAATTAGACATAACAAATTTATGCAAATGAAATTGAGTTTTCGTTTGTAACATTTTTCAAGTTATCTATAATTTTATTCATTGACATTAAAATTTCCCTTATTTTAAAAATTGATACAGGTATATTGTTTCCTGTCACATAAAGTCATAACAGTTAAACTTCTTAAGAGTAAAAGCCAACAAATTAAAATTGCAGGCCAAAGAATAAAGACTAATTAGAATTAACAATGGTAAATAGGATTATACTTCTGAACTCTCCCAGAATGAAATGTAAAAATTAAATGAGACTAACATTGAACCTCAATTTTTGAAAATGGGTAAACTGCTAAGAGAAATATATTAAATGAATTTCTGTCAGTAGCTGTCTAAATCTCCACCCAAATTGGTCAAGCTGCTCCATAATGCCTGGAGATCACCACATTTTGGGGCTGAAGAGTAAAATGATGGATTTAATTTTCAGCATATTTGATAAATTCAGTTCTTCATTCCACCACATCATTAGGGAAGTATCAAAGCTTCATTCTTATAGTGGCTATCTGCTTCTGTGGCTGGGGAAAAACCCTTATCTCAGCGAATTTTCAAAAGCTCTCAAGCCATCTTCTGGAACTACCTGACTGTTGAAGTAGGTAGCCGAGGTAAGAATGAAGCTCTGAAATTGGGCCAATTAATAGGAGCAAATCAAAAGATCTTATTTACTAATGACATTTATAAAAAGAATTAACACCGAGAAAAATTAGGATAAATGTGCTGTAATGACAATACCACAATAAAAGTCCGTCACGCAGGGGCTGCGTAAACTAAGCAGATTTCCCTTGTGAAGTTTAGTAATAGATAAATCTACATACTGCTAACACAACACCACCGTGAATAAATACAAACGGAACTAAGAAATGTTTCAGTCAATTTCAATAACCTGCCGACAGGAAGCGTTTGAAATGTAAACAAACAGATTGGCCAGCCGAAAAGAAAAACAATTACTGAAATATATCAGAATATAACATATTAATTCTATTGAGAACTATTTACTATATCTAGTACTGTAATTAATAATGAGTCAGAAAATTGTTATCTCAATCAATCAAATTATAGTAATCCAAGACCTTAAGATAGGAGAGGGGACACCAGGACATATTTTCATGTATCTCGTATAATAAAGTCTCTTGAATAGCATATTTGGTATTTAAGCTTCGAATAATGTGGTTTATTATATAATAGAGCAATGTTTATATTAACATGTGTAGAATTTGGGGTCTGCTGAACGCTGAAAAATGCAAATATCTCGGTTAATATTCAAGATAGAGAATACATGCATATAACAATAATTATAGCACATTTAATTTTCAATAAGATTGGCTCTATACAATGTTTCGATCCGACGAACAATAACAGAGATATTTCGAATTTTCAATAATCCTCCCCTCCCCCTGGTCCGATTTCATCCGTTAACAAACTTGATCTTTCTTTTTACATAAAACGACTAAATATCGAGTTTGGTAACGATTAAACAATAATTGCGATCACTAGAGAGGTAACAGACATATATATATATATTTGAACGGACCTCATTTTCGTCATCTCCTAGGTAGGATCGATGGACATTTGAAGAAAAATTTCGAAAATCGCGTCATGAGTACGACCTCAATAGCTGATTTCCCCTAAGGGAAATCTGCTAAAATGAAGTGTTGAAAATAAAGCGAAGGACCTATGAATAAAAAACTGAGATGAAAAAGGAAGTTAACTGAGTTGTCAGGATAGATTTTTGTTAGGGTATCTTGCACAAGAAACAAAACAAGTTACATAAGCCAAAGCAAATTAAACTCAAAACTAGAGTTAAACATGAAAAAATTATACATAAATCTTCTTCACCGAGGACTTGTCATCACATAAAAAATTAAATTGGAAATCCTGTCAAGGAAGAAAAACAGAATGAACTTTACAAAAGAGAGAAAAGGCTCAACATACATAAATAGAACCATTGCTATTTCCAAAACAACTTCATTTTTTATACAATAAAACCATGTTTTTCATTATATACAATAATTTTCATTCCAAATGATACTAATTTTTATCTGGGGCAGGATGGGGGAGGGGCACTTTTCAAATATTGAGTTTTAAATTATTGACAATATTATTCATTAACATACATTTTATGCTAATACTAATCTGGACAGGTTCAAACATCAGGTTACCACCCTTTTCTAGCCAGGGTGGAACGAAGGATTTTGATTGGTAGGCTTTTTTTTAAATAAATTCCTATTGCACATGTGGTAATTATAGCTGGAACTAGGTGATACCAAGTGAAGTAAGATTGTCACAAAACACTAACCTGAGCTCATTGGCATATGAAAACCATGTTTCTTAAAAATAAATAAAAAAGGATAATTAGGAGTATGATACAATCATGAATTAATAACAATTACAATGTTCTAGACAGCTTTCCTGTAGAATACAGTTTATCAGATGTTTCGAATTTATGCATATGACAACTTTAATTACAATTTTTAAAAATGTATATTAGATCCTTCAATAATAATAAAATATATCAACTTTATTTATATAAAAATGCTTCAAGTAGCCTACACATTTCCTAATCCTAAAAAACAGCAATTATATTACAATGGATTACTTACTTGTAACAGTATTGTTGCTGGCTGTAAGTGCAGTTAAAGTATTTACATCCCATAAAAATATGGCTCTGTCTAGGCCAGCAGAAGCCACTTGCTCGATGTCTTTGGCATATGCAAGTGCTCGAACATAATCCTTGTGTGTTCTCAGAGTTGACATACAGAAACCCTTATGTGCATTCCAAACTTTGACAGTTGTATCTGAGCTGGCAGATATCACTGCAAGTAAAAACCAGGCGATGAAACAGTGAGCTATTATTTTTCACAAAAATTATAACACAAACAAATTTAAAAAGCAAAACATACAGTTTTTTCCACCACAGCACAGAACAATATCATTAACCCAATCAGTGTGGTGCTCCATAGGCTGAATAAATTGTTCACGAGATGTCTTTGTATTCCATGTTCTAATAATGCTATCCCTTCCAGCAGAATACAACCTCTGCATATGAGGATCATATTGCAAGGAATTGACTCCAGCCCTATGTTGTTTCTCAACTTCATCCCGAATAACAAATGAAACCTAAAATAACATCTTATTTAGAACCACGGAATATTATTCAGTAATAAATAAAAAAATTATGAGATTATTACCTGTACTTTTTTCCTACCACTTTGACCAGACTTGTGGGTAGTCATTTTTTCGGCGATGATTCAAGAAGTAAGATAAATAAAATAATTTAACTTCAACCATAAATTTAGTATGTTTTTATCACCGGCACTTCATTTTAAAATATTACCGACGAAGGAAACACCTTCTAAATACGATAAGATAAGGGCTCCAGTTATAACCTACAGGTGAAGGATCCGAACATTTCTTCTAAATAAATATAAGCTACACCTTCCTAAAAATATAAAACTCGTAGGCAAACATGGTTCAAATATTATTTTAAAAATGTACACTAGAAGAAGAATTAAACTGAGGCCAATTCGCAAATAAAAAGCGGCAATTAAAATGATAATTAATAGTAACCACCATGTTTATAAAAGGGCGCTATGGGTTACTTAATCCAACTTATTTCAAACCAGATTTTGATTCAGTTATTTTAATAGCAAACAAATATATTTTCAAAGTAATAGTTTATGTTCACTTTTTAATCAACATTTAATTCCACAATATCGCCTTTATATAAGTGACAGGTGCACTTATAATTCCATAGTTTTTTCAAATACAGAAAATTTTCCGCATGACGTATTAGAATGCTACACATTAAGACTATTTTACTAATTTTTGGAGTCTTGATAGCTGGTTGGTAAGTGTGACAGGCGCTGTAATATCTCACAAGAGGCCTGTTACAGTACAGCTTGCGGTCTCATATTGTTATATTTATAACAAGAATAATAAACATTGATTATTCGAGTTCTTTTGGATGGCAAAATTACTACACAATTTATTTGACAAAGCGCTATGAACTTGGTAAATTATTTTTAACTACGCACTGATAACTTCTTTTCTTATTGCACAGTACAATAACTCACGATCGCAAGAATCACTGATGATCACATAACACGACACTGCACTGATCTTTACAAAGAACACGACATTGCACTATTATTCTCAGAACACGGCACTACACAGATCTTCACCTAAAACACTATCCCACTCTGAAACTAAAATGCACTGAAAGCACTGCTTACTAAAGCTGCACTGAACGCACTCTTATTCACCAGAAGAGGACTAAAAACAAACTAACTGTCTAGCGAGCTGGGTCGCTTTAATAGACGGAGGAGAGATCAAAGGGGAAGGTCCTAGAGTGGCCTAGATCGCAGACGGGTGTCGCCGAGAACATTTTTGGTCGCCAACTGTCCTGGTCCTTCCATCGGTCGGTTGCTTTCATCTACATCGTACTCCTTAAATACGTGATTAACTCTGTGTACTTTTTCATGTACGTAGTTTTCGCAACAATATTTTAGCGAAGGCGTAACTAAAAACAATGCCTTCAATACCACTTATAGAAGATGTTTCAGAAAATAAAGAAAGCCAGGGTGATCTTTACACAATTATATTTACACACATAACAAAATTTAAATATACTGTAAACATAAGCAATCAAATCATCATGGGGGGGACATAAGACTCCCAGAGGTACGTAAAATAAAAAAGCATTAAACATTTGACAACAACCTCAATTAATAATAATGTAACTGTCGGTTTAACCTCACTACTCGAGTTCTCCCTATAGCAACGAGAGAACGAGGTACTCGCAACACCTGACAATTCAAAGACTGTTGAGTTGTTTAGTATGCTCGTACATCACCTCCCCTCAATGACTGCGTCAAGGAAGCATACCGGATGTCTAACCTAACACCCACGCTGGCTCACCTGGAGTCTTCCTCAACATCTTCCTCGGTGGAGTCATTGGAAGATCTAGCTGGTGGTGGTATTGCTGCTAAGGGGTAGTGGCAGGCTGGAACTGGAATCCTGTTCCTGAGAAGGAATGCCGGTCTTAGTAGGTCAATTGTGACTGTTCTGGGGGCAACTGGAGGATGAAGTTTTCTTGAATTAAAACCTTTTAAGATCCGTACAGGACGGCGTGGGCGGGAGCTGTGCCATGTCATCCCTCAAGAAAACATGAGAAGGCTGACTGCAGGTCATTGTGGACGAAAGTTTTTGCAGCGGATTTCCGGTGGGGTGCTGGACTGAGTCACTCCAACTGCTTTCGGAAGTGCTAGACAAGTCTTCGCTACTGACTTGCTGCTTGGACGTATCCAACAGCTCACCGGACAATTTAAGGTATTGTCCATATACCATCTCTGTGGTGCTGGTGATGTCATCGCGGATGGCAGCACGAAGTCCCAGAAGCACCATGGGCAACGTAGAGGTCCGGTGGTTGTCGTTGAGCTCTGCTGTGTGAGCTTTTTTGAGATAACGATGTCATCTCTCGACACAACCATTAGCTTGCGGGTGGTGTGTGATTGTCCTACGCCACTAGTGTCCCAAAGTCTTGGAGAGCTGGTGGAACTGGCCACACTCAAACTTCCATCCTTGATCCATCGAGATGAGCGCAGGAACCCCGAAACACCATATCTAGGATGACCAGAGTGCCTTAGCACATGTAGCATCCAAGATGTCCTCAATAGGTTGTGCTTCGGGTCTTCTGCTAAATTTAGGGCACGTACGAACGGACGGGGCCGGGGGTGCGCACAGACGAGGTGGCGTGAGAGATACGAGAACTGCATCGACCTGAACTGTATGTGAGGGTTCTTCAGCTAGTCGGCATCGAGTTCCCGCCACCGCTTCCAAGCCATCTGGGCCGCTGATTTCCTCCACTCTTGAAAATGCGTCAGCCACATTATTCCCCGATCCTGCGACTTACTGGATATTGGTGGTCAATTGACTGATAAAATTCACCCACCAAATCCTTATGGGGGTGGTGGTCTCCGGTACCTACTGAAAAGCTAAGTGCATCGTTTTGAGGCCTGTTCAGATGGTGAAGTGACGACATTCTACCTGAGGACGAAAGTGTTGGACAGCTTGTTGCACGGCCAACATCTCGAATTCATAAGTTAAGTAGTTTCGTAGAGTCCAGTGTCTTTGAAAAAACCCAAGGGACCAATTTCCGTTGCCCCTATGCACAAGAGATGCCCCTATAGCCGTGCTGGAAGCATCACACACAATAACCAACTCGCTTCTGGGAACAGGTGTGCTATGAGAGCTGTGTTCCTGAGGGCTTCCTTGCAATTTTCTGGTTGAACGCCTTTACCAGTTAGCAGTCTATTTATGTGATATATAATAATTATAGTCAATATTAAAAATGTATTATTATATTATAACAGTATGATACTAAAAATTAATTAATTTATGTTATTATTATAATTAGGATAAAAAAATGAGTAAGGTGTTAACCATTTTATTAACCCTTGAATTTCCACCTTACCTATATTTATTCTTAAACCTTGGATGTTAAACGTTAACAAAAAGCCACATTTAATTTAGCTTAGAATAATTTGTCTTTGGTGTAGGTTCTCATCGATCAGAGAATAATATATTAAAATCGATTCATTGTCTTTGGCGCCAGCTGTTTTCAGCAAGATGGCTGATAGTGGTCCTAATGTTCTTGTTTTTGGAGGTAAATTTTGATTTTGTTGTGGTTGGTCAAATTATATTGCTTTAGTGCAAACGTTTCTTTATTAATATTATAGTGGAGTTTTAGTATAATAAACATGTTTAATGCAATATCTTGTTAAATTGCCTTAATCTTTAAATGTTCTATAGGATGTGGCTTTATTGGGCGTAACCTAGTTCATTATCTTATCACTAATGGGTTCGCTTCCTTTGTGAGAGTAGTTGATAAAGTTCCCCCACAAGTTGCTTGGTTAAGTAAAATTCATCAGTCTACATTCAATGACAATAGAGTCGAATTCAAAAGTGCAAATTTGATTAATGCAGGTATGAAGTCATTTCTAAAACCAGATTATGAGTCATCCAGCATTATAAGTTAATTTATATTTCATGGAAATGTTTAACTTTTTAGCATCTTGTGACCTTTGCTTTGAAGGGCACACATTCCAGTATGCTATAAATTGTGCTTGTGAAACAAAGCCAGGTCAAACAGATCCTGTTTATGAGGAAGGTGTGTATAAAGTTGGTATTAATTGTGCTGAAGCTGCAGCCAGGCATGGGGTGGAGAAGTATATTGAAGTATCAACAGGGCAGATGTGGAGTGATAAGGTTTGTGTATTCTGATGTATTATTACAGTAATTGTATTTTATTTTCTCTTCTTTTTCAATAGGAAAATTGAAAGTTGTACTGACTTTTGGTTGAGTTTTTATTGTACTAGCAACACAAGAAATTTAATAAACGTATGCTTGTCAATAAATCAGTTGCTTGCTTACCTCTTAAAAAAACTAGTTGCCCTACAAACGTTGTGTTTACAAATGTAATAAAGGCAAGTGTGATATTTGAACATTTTCTTCATTCCTTAATGAAGAACATTAAATTATAATTTTTCACTTATTAAGTAATTTCAAGTATTTTCATTAGTTTTTCTTCACCAAACAGTTAAGAGGTGTTTAATTGTATATATCAATAATGAATGATTGGAAATCAACCTTGTCTGGGTTCATAATAAATTTACCTTTTCCAATTTTATCCAAAGTTGCTAGAAATGTTCTTTAAGTTAATTATAAAATATTCTGTAAATAATTAATCTTGTGCAAGCAAGTCCTGTTGTTAAGAGTGGAAGGAATTTTTCATGTTTTGTATAAAATCCAACTGTTACCTCTTCAATTATTAATGCAATTGTAAGATTCAGCTTTTTTTGTTGTATTTGATCAGTCTACCGTTTCTGTATAATTTTTTTAGAGCTTTAATAACCAGGTCTTTAAACTAATTGGCAATTAAGAACTGGTTCCAGATTTGTCTTAATATCTTGTGCAATAAAGATTACACATTAAGATTTTGATAAATGATGAATCTCAAAGATCCTTAAATGAATATTATATTAAAACTTATCTCAAATTAAACAATAATGGTCTAATGGATGGTCCCTCCATCCTACATTAAGAGAATAATAAATATTTGCCACTATAATTAAACATTTTCTGTTATCAAATCAAATCAAACATTTGGTGGTTTTAATTGTACACAAATTTTAATTATTGAAATGAGCCCTCTGATTCATGGTGCCACTTGTATTTATATTGCCCTAAATATTTTTCACCTTAATGTCATCTTTTAAGAGGTTAACACTGTTACCGAAACATGAATTCCATGACGTAACCGAATCATCCGGTCGCACAGGCTAGGAAGGGTTAATAGTTATTTCCATCAAGAAATTCGTTATTTTTATTTATTGATTGAATAACTTGTATCACATTTAATCAATTATTGTCATTTTTAACCCTTTCATTGAAATCACTGTTATCCGTACGATGTATAGATTGTGACAATGAGCGTTTTATTGGTCCATGGCTCACGGAAGGCTCCATAGCAAATCATATACTATGTAAAACACAAACGAAAAGAATACGAACAAACAGTGTTACAAGCTATAATGAAAGGTACACAACATCACGACATACATGGGTAAACCGAATTACTCTGTACCTTAGACCAGCAATACATAGGTTGTTAACCGAAACAAGAGGTTCACGAGACCGGAGCAAAACGAGCAATAGCTAGTCAAGTTCGAATGGCGTTGACAAACTATCCCGAAACACTTTCTGTGTGTAGAGGAAGGAAAGACTCACAGCTAAGCAGGCCTACCAATAGACTGGTGTTTCGGTAAAAGTGTAAAAGATGTGTATGAATGCCAATGAAACTGGACAAACATGAAATGAATTTTACTAGTCAGTTATTTTATTGGACATATCATATGTTCTCTAAATAAAATATTCATTTATTTAACTTTCCAGTAGGCATACCTTTTTTTTGTAACATGCTCGTTGGATGTGGTATCCCTCATCTTTTCTGTAGTGATTAATGGATTTTTTATTTTAAATTTATAATTTGTTTTATTAATATGTATTTTACATGCATTAGTAATGAAAAATTTCATTTATTTGTATAAATTTATTGCAATTGATTTTTTTTTTTAATGAATGCATTCCACAAAATTTTATGATATATATACAACAGTAGGATTATTAAAAAATAAACTGATTAATCTCAAGTAAAAAAAATGTAATGTGTAAACATCAAAAATACTTAGAGGAGTTATTCATCTTAATTGAATTTGGCTTGCTGATTACAAGGAATGTACTTGTATTATATTACGAGGAGGGGTTTGCAGGTATATTTTTGACACCTGATACATGTTTGATTCCATTAGTGTCCCTTTTCTTTTCACACACCACTTACAGTATCTTTATTCTTTCTTTTTTACGACCTGGTGCTTTACCTTCTTCAGAGGAGAATTTCTTTTCAGAAATTGGGAGATATTGGATCACAAGGATGGTATTTATACCCTTTTCCTCATTAGTTCATTTTCATTAGCTGTACTACTGGGGTTTTCAAGATATTACACCTAAATTTGGATGCACCATCTATTCTTGAAAGAGAATATATAATTTGGGAATTTATTCAGGAATATTCAACATGTTGTAAAAAAGAACTATAGGCCATCTTATCATTGACACTGTTGTAGGTCACTATCATTTTGTCCACTGTATCCTCTCCTCCTGTGGGCAGATTCCCAGTGTCAGGGATGATATAGGCAATAATGCACTTTGAGGAGATAGAATGACAGATTGATTCCTTTTAGTTGAATATCACGCTAGGTTTATATATATATATATATATATTAATTCAAACTTAGAAACCTTTTGGCAGCTTCTGTCTGAGGTTTTAATCTAGATGTCCTTCAATCCCACTAACTAGTATCTTCTTGAGATTGGCTGGACCGTTTGACACTTTTGAAGGGCCCATTATATCATTATATGAATAGGGCAATTCTGCTCCTATAAATGTTTTTCGATCAGAAAGAGTGAATATTTTGATACCACACCTCACAGGTTTTTGCAGACATGTATTGGATCCATGTGCATTGCCTTCTAAATGCATCCAATATCTCACTGATCTTTGGGTCACAAATTTTGTTGGGTTGTATGATTACTTCAAATTATTTTGTGAAAAGTTTCAAAATTCTTTTATAGTTACTAATTTATCTACATTTTTCTCACATTTCTCATTGTGCTGTCATCGAACCTCAAGCACTGTATGAAAAATAAAAGTATTTTATAACTCATAGTCATCCTGAGTATTTTCAGACTTGTTCCGCCTGAGTCCCAGAGCTCCTTCATATTTATGAAGTGAGCCTTTTTTACTCCAACAAAAATTAAAATGTCCATCAAGCCCATTATTTTACTAATATCGGTATATTTACGATCACTTTTGTCTGGTAGCTTGTTCTTAAATTTCCAATATATTTATTTTTTTGAGAGACAATCAAATTTATTTTGTCAATTTCAAGTAGTTCCAAAAATGATTTGTTCTCAGTGGAAACCATTTTTGAATAATTTATCAGACTGCTTGTTATATATTTTTGTCTTATTTTACACCTTACTCTTAAGTGAAGTTTTTCTCGTTTCGGAGAGTATCTTTTCTGTTTAAAAAAATATGATTGTCTGACAATGTACCATCCTTGAGTTTCCCGTATTCTGTGTCGTAGCAGCTGTTAAGATTCTGACATTCTGACAAGAACATCTTTGTCACTCAAATGCCACTTTCATCGAATACCTTAATCAGGCCCTCAGGCCCTTCTAACCGCTCAGCATCATCATGTTCCTGTAAGGTGCTGATTATATCTTTAGACCTTTGAGTAAACCGAAAAAAAAATAATGTCTGAAGTCCAAACAAAAACTTGAAAACATGATATGTTCTTACATAAAATATTTCTGAAGAAAAAATCAATCTATGGAAGAAATGCCATTCAAATTTAAGAGTCTTCACTTTACTTTTAGTCCTCTATTAACTATTCAACAGCCATTTAGTCCAACTCCTGCATAGTAGTAGTTAGAAAGATTTTACCATTATTCACTCAGCTTTTAAAGTTGATGCACTCTTCTAATTACCTAATTCTCATTTAAATCTTAATTTGTTATTTCAGGCGACGCATAAGGAAGAAGATGAAGTTGACCCCTGGACAGCTATTGCCAAATACAAATTTAAGGTAGAAGAAGAATTGAAGAACATCCCAAATTTAAAATACTCTACAATAAGGCCTGGTATTGTGTATGGAATTGGAGATAGATCTGCATTGGGTATGTTAATTTTAAATCTTAGTTTTTAAAGATGCAATTGCAATAAGGTTCCCTAGTAGCGTAGGTATCGTAGTATTGCCAATACATGCTCCTCGTTATAGAATATCATAACAGTGTGAAATGGAATACTAAACCTATTATTGTCATTGTAAACTGTTCTCTCTTCAAAATTGAGTATTTTTGGTTTGATCATACGAGAATCTCTTCCACACAGTTACCACTCTTAACAGTGTTACCATAAGTATTTATTCATGTTTGAAAGATTAAGTTTCAACTGGCGATTACTTTTAGTTAATACGAAAGCTTTATAGTTTCTAATTGCATGCATCTTAATAATTATAATCCTTTGGAAAATAGATAATTCTATTTTTTTTTACTAGTTTATTTTCTTCTCCATTCGGAAAAACCCAGTTTTTTCTTCTTTACTTCAGAAGGCCTTTTTACTACTCCTGTATAAATACATTTTAAGTGTGGGCCAACTAAAGGCCGTCCTTCACCTCTCCTTGCATGGTTTTCCTCCTAAGTTTCTATTACTTTACTTTGCCTGTACTTGATTTTCCTATCACTATTTAGATTTAGGTGAAGTTATCTGAAACTAATTATTTGGGAGATAACAGTCGGGAGTAGGCTTAAAAATGGAACTCTATGACAACTGTTAGATATCTATAGTGACTCAATTTGCTAACAGAAAGTCATGGATCACTCTGTTTCCCATAACCAGGAAACAGTCAATGCCATTTATGGGGCTTGGAGCAGCTCTGTAGCCATGCCACTATACTAGCTTGGGGGTAGAGTTTGGGTTATGTGTGTATTTATTTCAGAAGCAATTATTCCTTAATTGTCTGAAATAACTGTTTCATGTAATCACTTGCTGAATGGTTTAAACTTGAGAATGCCAATTAAGTTGAACTTGTAAAACTATTATAATAGTGAGATATCAAACTACGGTTAAAGAATTCTAGAGCAATTATAATGTGGTATTAAAAAGTCCGTCACGCAGGTGCTGCGTAAACTAAGCAGATTTCCCACGTGAAGTTTTACAATAGAGAAATCTGCCTAATAACAACTGTACTAGTAAGAAACCTCTAAACCTATTCACGAGGGACGAATAGTTACAGAAACGGCCGCCAGAGCTCTCGGCGGAAAGGCCGAACATAGCCAACCACACGCAGAATACAAATGCAAATATCTCGGTTAATATTCAAGATACAGAATAAATGCATTGAACAATATTTATAGTAAATTTAATTTGCAATGAGGTTCGTTCTATACAATTTTTCAATCTGACGCATAATAACGGAGATATTTCGACTTTTCGAAAATCCTCCCCTCTAAACCCCCCCTCCCACTGGTCCGATTTCAGCCATTAACGAACTTGATCTTCCTTTTTACATAAAACGATTAAATTCCGAGTTTAGTAACGATCAAACAAAAATTGCGACCGCTAGAGCCGTAACAGACAAATATATATTAGCAGATTTCCCTTGTGGGAAATCAGCTATTGAGGTTGTACTCATGACGGAATTTTCGAAATTTTTCTTCAAATGTCCATCGATCCTACCTAGTAGATGACAAAAATGAAGTCCGTTCAAAACTGTATATATATATATATATATATATATATATATATATATATCTATATATATATATATATATTTGTCTGCTACCGCTCTAGCGGTCGCAATTTTTGTTTGATCCTTACCAAACTCGATATTTAGTCGTTTTATGTAAAAAGAAAGATCAAGTTCGTTAACGGCTGAAATCGGAATAGTGGGAGGGGGGGGGTTTAGAGGGGAGGATTTTTGGAAATTCGAAATATCTCCGTTACTATACGTTGGATCGAAAAATTGTACATAATCAATCTTACTACAAATTAAATTTACTATAAATATCGTTATATACATTTATTCTCTATCTTGAATATTAACCGAGATATTTGCATTTTTATTAAATCTGGCCGGCTAACGGACGAAGTGGCTTTCCCGCCAAAAGCTAGTTCGGCCGTTTCATTAACTGCTGAGCTCTCGTGAAATTTCTCTATTGTAAAACTTCACGTGGGAAATCTGCTTAGTTTACGCAGCCCCTGCTTGACGGACTTTATATATATATATATATATATATATATATAGTTTTGAACGGATCTCATTTTCATCATCTACTAGGTAGGATCGATGGACATTAGAAGAAAAATTTCGAAAATTCCGTTATGAGTACAACCTCATTAGCTGATTTCCCTTAAGGGAAATCTGCTAAAAGTATTACTACTTTTTATTAGAATTACACCATGAAAAATTTATTCTTTAGAATTTTTTTTTAAATAAGAGAATCTTTAGAATACAGATTCTTTCGCAAGGAAGAATGAAAAATAAAACGCTGTTAGTTCATAGATTTCCTGGCTAATCAGCTTAATATCTCACCTCAGCCCTTATAATAGGATTCAAAGTACGTACCCCATTTGGTTATGGGGCTCTTTTCAATGGGTTAATAGCTTAAATATTTTAATCACTTAAATACCTTTTGTACCTATGTTCTTTTAGATTTCAACTTTGGCATTAACAGCATTCACCAAATCTTAGAGCTGATTTTGTGTTATATTTTTGATAATTATGAATTGTTATCGTGAGAATTTAAATGACCAGGAGAAAGAATCCTTCTATGCTTGCCTTACTGTGATTTAAAACGTATTACCTTAGTTTATAATTTTAGAGAATTCGACACAGATAGGTCAAGAAAATACTATAGCCCTAAAATTAGATGAGATAAAAAACATAAATAATCCAATTATAATAGATTTTAAGCTGTATAAATTAGGACATTTAAGCTCTTGAATGTAATGGCCACAGTGTTTCATTATATGGAGGTCCATAAAAAAACTTGGAACACGACAAGTACTTTACACTGTAGCTTACACCACCAACTTTCCAATAGTTATAAGAATAAGCAATTTCTGACACTGAAGAAAAGAAAAATAGTGACAGAGTCACTTTTGGAATCTCGTTGGCAGCTTTTCAGGGAGAGGCTCTAGAATCAGTAGTAGTAGTGGGAAAATAAAGTCCACCGCAAAGAAGCTCTTTTAAGATTAAATGACTTAATCAAAGATGTGGCTCACAAAGTGCAGGATAGTGAAAGGAACAAAATTTAATTATGAATTTAAGAAAGGTAAAAAATGAGTCTTGGTTGAAAGTGATTTAATGAAAAACTTATAATGGCAAAAATACAAGTAACTCAGTTACTTGAGACAAATACCAGCCAGAGACAGATGGATAGAATAAAAATTGAATTAGGTTACATTAACAAGATTGGTTATATAACAGTTTTTGATCAGAGTAATAATAGTGTGATTGCACTATTTATGCCTTGTCTGAAGCCCCACTTCTATTACTATACTGAATGTGATTCTAATAAGTGAAACAAATATTTGTATATACATTTTTGATATTTACCAGAAAGCTCTAGAAAAGTGAAGTTACTAGGTATTTAACCATGATTAATTACCTGATAGTTTTATTTGGTAGCAAAATTTGGAACTTCACCTAGACAAAATAAAGATTTACTGTTCTGGAAAAGTAGAGCTTTAGAAAATTTTTAGATGCCATCAAAAATAAGTTTACTGATCTTTAGGGCTTTTCTTTCTAATGCATCTCTCTACTACACTTCCAAAGCTTACCAATTTCTCTTCAATTGTGAAATCTGCCTGCTGAGCTAATGAAATCCTATGATAAATCATATATTGTCTATTCTATTAAAATGGGCAAATAGTGCCATGTGAAAGATATAAAAATGAAACCTTAGAACCAAAAACTCCTAGAATTATGTTAGAAATAATTTAAAAATCTCAAATTATTTGTTCTATTTAAATATATAATATAGTTTAATGATACAGGGAAGTAGAAAATTATTATTTCTTGTGATGTAAGAGCAGGTAGTTTTAAGTTGTGAGTTTATACTCTTATTTGTGTTGTATTCGTTCGTTCATAAATATGTTTTCAAACCTTAACACATATTTTTACAACATCGGTCATAATTTAGGCATCTGTCACAGCTTTAGGTATGATCGAAATTGGAAATAAAATAACCACTTGTTAGTTTCCTTAGAAAAACAGGAAACTAATTACTGAAAAAAAAATGCAAATTAAGATCTGGCAAGGGGCTATTAGATACTAGACCAGCAAAACTTGTAGGTCTTGAGTTTATGTCTATATAAATAAAACACTAAGGTGTACCTGATATTTCATTTAAATCAGCTGGGTTAAATTGTTTACTTCAGTTTATTTTAAGAACAATGCCATTTATTTTGAATTTTTTTTCTGGCTGACTGTCCTTAAAAAGTAGCTTAGGCTGAGAATTATATTTTCCAATGAGAAGTGGGGGTTTTCTTTGAATTCTAAACATGTATTTATCAATAATTTCATTAATATTGGTTCTGTATAAAACATAAAAATAGCAAACAGTAAATTGTGTTTAGAATTTATTTTTAAAATGTTATGTTAACTTCTGTCTAGTCTTTGGTTGCTGGTTAATGGTGTTGTATGAGAATGCCCCAATAGAATTTAAGAAAAAAAGTTATATATGAATTAAAGGGATGAAAGTTGCTTTCATGCTTTATTTTATACATTCCCACCCTACCTGTAGCATGAGTAAGGGTTTACTTAGAAGTGAAAAGATATACTCTCCAAAATCTTTGTTAAAGTAAGTGTTGTTATTATATGACTTCCTTGTGACTCCTATGAAATTTTTAATTCCTTAATGTGTATATTTAATACAAATTATTCTGCCGCTGTTCATATGAAAGTTACATACCATATCTCTGTTCCATCGCATCTGATCAAAAAATAACTTATCTTATGATAAACAAAAATGATTCTATGCAATTTTTTTCATCTGAAATTGGTTCAGAGAAACTTGCATGTTTTAGTTTTGCCCTTCTGTCTTAACCCCCCCCCCCCACTCTCATTTAGTTAGTTTGATCAAAAGGGGGAAGTGCACAACTAAGTGTTACAACAGTCATAATATGAAATTTTATCATTCTGAGACTAGTTGTTTTTGAGTTGTAAGATACGTACTGGTGTCATGGAAAAATAATCAAAATGATTTCAGGGAGGGTCAAAATATATAATTCCGTTGAAATCTGAATATTGCAGTTATAATGCTTCCTTTATTTTCTACAAGGATGTAAAAAGGGTTCTGAGAGGATAGCCAGTGCCATGAGGGAAAATTGAGTTAGTCGGTTGTAAAAGAAGTGGATTAGTGGTGCATTTTAGACTGATTAGCTAGCATCCAATAGGTGTCTGGGACTGATCGGGAATTTATAGATTGGTGTATGGAAATCTCTAATTATCCTACTTTACCAGACTGGTAATAAACTAAGGCTGACCTGCAAGAAGCTCAAAAATTAGTTTTATAGTAAATTCTTTACGTAATATGTGAAAGGGGTTACTTAAGCCCAGTGGGTTAAGTCCATCATTCAGATACTGGGTAAACTGAGCAGATTATCAGCATGCTGGATGCACTGATGTCATTTCGCTTTCTATTCACCTTTTTACCATAATAAGCCTGTCTAAATAATACTTGAAATTTAAGCTGAACAAAAAATGTTCCTTACAGTGAAAATTGCATATAAGTGAAGGCTAAAATAAAAAAAAAATGAAAACAACTTGGCTTAATATTCAAATTAGAGAAAAATGTATAGTACAACAATTGTAATACATTATTTTGTTAATAAGTTTTCTCATATAACAGTTTTTGATCAGAGATCTAGTAAAAGAGGTATATATACTTTTGCATTTTACTCCTTTCAATGCATTTATCTTATCTGTCCGTATTCTTTCAGGTGCTAGGCTTGTCATAACTGCTTTGTATCGTGATATGGGCGAAACTATGAAATTGTTTTGGGGAGAAGATTTAGGGATGAACACTATTCATGTGAGAGATTTAGTTAGAGCTATTTGGCATTTGATAAAAGTAGCTCCTTGTGGTTTATACAATGTGACTGACGATGGTGATACTACTCAGGCTGATCTCATGACTGCCATTGGCAAAGTATTTGGTGTGGTTCCAGATTATCTCAATAGTATTGCCCTAGCAGTATGCAGTGCGGTAAAGTTTCCTTTTCTGTACATTTAAATTTACTTTTAAAATAATGTCATTCATGATATACTTTTCTAAGACTAATGATTTTATCAAATTCATCATTAGGGGTTATGCCATTTCCGTTTGTCCCATTAAGAGTAAGAGATCTTGGCCTATATCCAGATGATCCTCATAGTTACCAAAAACACTATTATTAAAATATATATTAAAATTCATAGTAACCATTCTATAGTGGAAGGTTCCTATTGGTTAATTGAACTTAAATAGTTCATGAGTATTGGTTTATGTGTAAGTGGAAGAGCATTCCTTATACTCATATTAGAACAACCAAATTATGGGATGTCTGCTGTAAAAAACAAATTAGATTATATAGATCACAGTTTAATTTTTGTAATTGAGCCATTTCAAAAGATAGAAGAGAGTGCTAAAACAAGCAGAGAAAATGATTCAAATAGTTTGGGTGTAGTGATAATTACTACCATGATAATTGTTGCATTTGTGGTTAGAGCAACATTTATTTTAACAAAATGTGTTGGCCTCGCCAATAAAAAAAAGTCCGTCACGCAGGGCTGCGTAAACTAAGCAGATTTCCCCCGTGAAGTTTTACAATAGAGAAATCTGCATACTGGTAACACAATGCCATCGTGATTAGGTAATGAGAAATCTTTCAGTTAATTAAAATAAATTCCCAACTGAAACGGCTTCTGAATTGTAAGAATAATTTATATTTTAATAACTCAAATTTTAGTAGTCCAAGAACTAAAGAAGGGGGGGGGGGCGGATGAACAGAACGTATTTGCATAAATCTCACAAAGTAACGAAGATAAGGTAAAGTTAAGAACGGCAGGTTAGAAGAAGCTTCCGCTTGAGCTGAGTAATGACTAAGAGAGAAATGCTGAAGATTCCCAACGTAATCCGAACTATACCCAACCACAGACTTCATAAAAATGCAAATATCTCTGCTAATATTCAAGATAGGGAATAAATGTATATAACAATATTTATAGGAAATTTAATTCGCAATGAGATTGGTTCTATATATTCTATATAATTTTTCGATCTGATGCATTATAACGGAGATATTTTGAATTTTCGAAAATCCCCCCTCTAAACCCCCCCTCCCTCTAGTCCGATTTCAGCCATTAACGAACTTGATCTGTCTTTTTACATAAAACGGTTAAATATCGAGTTTCGTAATGATCAAACAAAAATTGCGACCGCTAGAGCGTTAACAGACAAATATATATATATATAATTTTGAACGGACCTCATTTTCGTCATCTCCTGGGTAGGATCGATGGACATTTGAAGAAAATTTTCGAAAATCGCGTCATGAGTACGAGCTCAATAGCTGATTTCCCTTAAGGGAAATCTGCTAAAAATATGGCATGGGTAGTTTATGAAGGAAATTGCCAAAATGTTATTGTCAAATGCTGAAATATTTTTTCTCTGTGAGTGGATTTTTGAGTAATTTATAAGGGAATTCGGAAGAGCTGTTATGGGAATTGGGCCAAGATTTAATTAAATAAAGCAATGTAGATAAATAGGTGAACTTTAGATATAGAGAAACTATTGATAACAATGAGAAGAATTGGACTAGTTCAAATTTAAAAATAATTGCTATTACTACTCATGAGTTTAAAGAGGTTGTTCCACACCAATAAAAACTCATTAAAATTGTCTATAATGGAGACAAATTATATTAAGAGTAAAATTATGAAAATAGTAGTTCTATTGTAAATTAGAACAGAAATAATGTATTCAGAGGGAGAAAAAAATTTAGTTAATAATAAGAAACGGTCATACGACCATACTTCCTGGACAACTATTTCTTCATTGTAGAAATGTCACCCAAATTTTATGATAACTTCCAGATAGTAACAGTAATTTTCTGGTATTTTTTTGTACAATCAATTTCTTAAAATGAACTAGTGTTATTTAATGAGAGTGAAGCACAGATGGTGGATCTGAAGGAACGCCAAAATAATATAGTTGTATTGGGTGCCTGATATATTTGTCATTGAAAATGGCACAATGTGTTGGGTAGTACATGTCAAGAGGATGGAGCTCAACGGGTAGCTAGAACAGAAGTTTTACGCTATAGTTTTTTTGGACTGCCTTACATACCCAGTGCAGTGGCAAATTGAAAAAATGGAATGGTGACTTCTTATGATGCAAAACTAATTACAATTTAAAAATTCCCTGTTGAGCTTCAGTTAATATCAAAATGCCTTAAGCAACACTCTACATTGACCAGAGAAATAAAATGATTCAAGCAACAATTAGTAGTCCAGATGGGCGAATTACTAAGCAGATTTCCCAAGTATTGGTATGATACTCTAATGATCTCATCATTCTCTATTTCTCCTGTAGTAAAAAGCCTATGAAACAGGAATTAAACGGTATGGTGTCCATCTCCAAGAGGTCTCTTGTCCAAGAGATGTTCTGTGACTCTGCTACTCAAAGATAAAATTCAATGAGTAGAACTGGGGGTTTAATGAAGGCTGGAAACTGAGAAATAAAAATTGCTTGCTTTTTATTCAAGATACAAAAATATGTATAGAACAACAATTGTGGAGTGGATACTGCCATTAAAAAATATGACCTTCACTGTTGGAAGAAATGGTTGAATATCAATTATGGTATTGATCAAAGAAACATTTTCAAGCCAGAGATATTTGAGAATATTTCACACAGTAAAAGTACAATGAAAACAAATATTTTATATTTAAGATTAGAATTGAACGTTTCTTGATATATATAGATAGATAGATAGATATGTATTATTGTTAATATGTGTAGGAGGGGTTTACTGACCCCTGAATTCTTGAGAAATGTAAATATCTATTAATATTCAAAACTCCGAAAAAAAGTATAGAACATTTATATGAAATTAAATTTTCAACAAGATTGATTCCATACCATTTTTCCATACATCTTATAATAACAGAGGTCTTCTGAATTTCAAAATTCCCTCCTCTAAATCCCACCTTCTTTCCCAGTCCGATTTTGGCCATTAACGAACTTGATCTTTAATTTTACACAAAATATTTAAATATCAATTTTGTTAATGATCAAGAATTGATGGAGATTGGAAGAAATTATTTGAAAATTGCATCATGAGTACAACCTCAATAACTAATTTCTATTAAGGGACACACACACAAACAAAATAATAAGAATATTAATTCAAGGAGGAGAGATCTATTCTTATACTAATGACCCTTTAAATTATTTTAGACTGACCTCAGTGTGATTTGTGATGAAGTTAATGATAAGCATGCCGGGCCTTGGGCAAAGGCTTGTGCAAATGGTTCTGTTGAAAACACTCCTCTTTCTCCCTATATTGTTTCCGATCACCTTCTAAATAGAAACATAAAACTGGATTCATCTAAGTTGAAAAGAACAGGATTTACATGTGAACATCCCAGAGTTACTGAGAAATTATTTCGTGAGGTGAGTAGTTTTTTTTTTTTTTTTTTCCTAGCATACTTTATTCATTTTTAAGAGGGGTGTTGTGAAGTTTAGTTAAAGAAAAAAATATTGATGAGATGAAGAAATTAAACTACTGTATTGATGGGTATAAAAACATGTTGACTGTATTGTTGATTGACCAGTTCCAATGATTCATATGCATTTCTTAAACATTTAAATCATTAATCAAGATTTGTTGATCTTTTTCAAAGATGGTTTCACATAATACAGATTCACAACTCTTTCTATTCTTCTTTGTTGCTTGTCTGAAAACATTCAGAAACAGTACCAATTTGATAAGACATAAGGTATTGAAATTTTAATAAATTGGGATATTTTTCCTATTTCCAGAGGACTGGTTTTAGTGGTTAATTGCTAATCTGCTAGAATAGCCATGCTATTGTACTAGAAAGTAAATTTCAAAGTCAATGACTAGTCTTAAACTATTTGTTATGATTTTCAACTAAGCTAATCTAATTTCATATGCTGTCCTTACTCTTCTTGGTTTATCATAAAATAAATATTGGGACAGTTTACAGGGTATATGGCATACGCCTTGGCCTGTCTACCTTTAATATTACAGGGACACTTTCATAAGCCAGGCATAGGTTCTAATCTTCGGTATCAGTTTGATGTCACCTCTTATCAAATAGCTTTCTCCATTTGTGAGGTGCTCAATGAAGGAAGTAGATCACTGGTAAGAATCAGTGAAAAAGGCCTTGGTCCTCCACACCAAGTGAGTTAGATCAACTCCTTAACTCACATGCCCAATGATATTACCGACAGCTAAGGCTGTCTGGCTTTACAAAATATCTTTCCTGAGATTCTTCCCACTTGGACAAACTTCCCCGTTGTTCTGAATAAATTAAAAACATCACCATTTTGTGTTTACAAAATCTAATAATAGTATACTAATCATTGTAAGCCAAACCTCATTATTTATAATCTATTGAGATTTATATATATTCATAATTGTATATTTTTTTTTTAGATCATTGAAGATTACATCAGTATGAAAATGTTCCCAAAATCTTTGTTATCTTAATTTCTTTCTCACTTATTCCTTGATAAATGAAGAGACTGCTATGGATTTACTGGTTACTGGCTTTTTTATTTTTATTTTTTATAAACTGATATTTATATATCTTAAGGAACTGCCTTATTCATCGATCCCACCAAGCTGTGCTTACTGGGTAATTTTTGAAATCTATTCCCAAAATGTTGCAAAATATTTCTTTTGTTAAAAGTTAACGAAAACAAAAATATTTCAATATGATATTCAAAGATGATATTAAATGACTCTTTAAGTATCTGACATATTTTCTAGATGAGATTGTATTGTTAGCTCCAAAAAAAAAAAAAAAAAAATATATTATTCGTTAACAATATTTATGTAATTATAATTTTATTTTCTCGTGATTTGCATTTCATACAAATAGGATATACTTAGAACTGCTTTTTCAATAATTTGAACTAGGTATTGAAATATCAAAAAGGATTTTCTTTATTACTTAAGGTGTTATAAAAAAGTAATTTTTTCCTTTTCAGATTGTTCTATTATTTATTCTTGTTTTGTTACTTTTTCACAAAAAATATTATTTTATTGTTATTTTTACAACAAAATTTTGTTGTCTTGCTTAAAGGATATTGAGATACCTGAGGATACCAGAAATTAAAATAAATGAATATTTAAGAAATATATATTAAAAATTCATATGATTGATAATGGTTACTTTATTCTATTTACTCAGATCTATAGTTGCCAGATCATTGTTGTGAATATAACGGTAACTTTTTCATCCCAATTGTGTTTTAAATGTTTTTTTTTTTTTTGTTTTTTTGGAAGGAGTTGTAAACAACGATATTTCATAGTGAATATGATAATCTCTGGAAACGTTATATTTAAACGTTTTTGTGCTGTTTTTATTTATTTTTTTTTTTTTTTATTTTTTTTTTATATATATAAATAACATCCTATAGACTGTCCAATTAACTTTAAGCAAATTTTAAGGTCAGCCTAATTTCTTACCTGTTTACCATAATTCTATAATTTCGTTCCTTGTAGCTTACAAGGATTGGTAGTGCATAATTGTGTTGTGGTCTGAGTTCTTGTTGAAGAATATGAAATGAAGACAAAAGTCCGAGTTTGCACAACTTGAAAATATATTTCTCTCGAAAATCACCACACAGTTATGCCAAATACTGCATTATATCTGCACTTATCAAGCAGCAGTTATGGGTAACAAATTTTACTTAAATGTGGTGAATCAGCATTGGTAGAATCTTGAAAACCTTTGATGCGTGCTCTAATTCTATATCTTTTTTGTGTAATTCATTTTCAGCTATCTTCAAAAATAATGTAATTGCTTATTTAAAAAGACTCTAATTGACTGAGGGACATTAAGTTAAGTAATTTTAAGTTTGTATTGAACTCAGAATTTCCAATGCTATTGGCCATAATTTTCTAAAAAACTATACTTATTATAAACTATATATCCCTAATGTGTCTATAAAAAATAAACATATAATAAATACAAATATTGACATTGCTTGTAAACATATGATTATTTTATGCCAATTTTTCAAGGATTTTATTATTTTATTTTTATTTTTATAAAATTTATTATTTCTTCTCTGTGGTTAGAATTCACATCCCTTGTTTTTTATTCATTGTAGGTAGCATTGGATTGAATTTAGAATAATTTAAAAATTAAAAAAAAAAAAACATTTTGAAAGGGCTTAAAAATATAAATTAAATATATTAAAATTTTGTCTAATAATATTTATTTGATTTACAAGAAAAATAAAAATGTTGTGTAATTATTAGGCTAACTGAAATTCGTATGTATCTTTCTCTCTGTCTGTGAAATGCCAAAACAAAGTAAGCTTTTATTTTTTACTTATTATAAACTTCTATTTATAACTGTACATTTCCATACTGTGTTATTAGTATCTCTGGTAGAATAGCTGCTGATATTGAGTGTGCTAAATTATTTAAGACTTTCAATATGTTAGTGAATGAGCTTTTCAATGAGTTTGATCTGTCTTAGAATACATGTGTTTGTTCTAATTTCCTAGTGGAGCTTATTGAAAGCTCTATGATTTCATTAAATTTGTAATTGTCAAGAATAGCTGAAAGTTATGAGTCAGTAGCCTTATTGTATTTCACAATTGCTATATGTTCTGTGCAGTTAGATTTATAGAGTTTCTTCTCGAAAGTTCATCTGTTCTCCTCTTGCCCATTCAGCCTTATGATCCAAATAAAGATCTACATGGGTAAAGAAATAGTTTAAACTGCTGTTTGTAACTATTCCTTCTTGTCTGTGTAATAATATCACAGCATCTAGGGAATATCGATTATATAACATGTTACTCAACAAGGGATTCAATGAGATAGTTTTTTAATAGTATTTTTTTCGTAGTACAATAATTAAATTTTTTTGGTGTCATGCCAAAGCATACACATATTTGGTAATTAAAAGGAGGTGTAACTAATTTCCTATATTTAGATCCAGGGAAATTTTTCAGATATGAATCATTGTCTTAAAAATTATTCCATATCAGTTGGTTTTTATCCCCCTCTGTTGACAATTTTGAGAGCTTGATTAGATCCAAACTAAGAACCTTTGTTTTATTATTAGAACAAAATACCCGGTACTTACTGAGTCAATGAAAATAATTATTTTAGGTTAATATTACTGTTTATTATTGATCATAATATAATAGATTATATAGTGGCTATCTATGTTAACTTGCTTATTTATAGGATAAGCAAATCAAATGTTCATTTGATTTTTTTCAGGAATATCATCACTGACATTCTTTTTGTTTTCCATGAATGTTTTTGACATTGAGCATTGAAACAGGTAGGTGTAATAAACCGAATACTGTCCAGGCCCATGGCTAGTCTCAGGGCCACAACATTTCTGGACCACGTGTTAGCCGTAAATCTATTAATTGCCTTATTTCATTCCTGAATTTTTATGTGTATTTAAATGATTCTTTAGAGACAATCTTTTTTCCAGCTCATATTCATTCCAGTAATATTATTAGCTAGATTTTTTGTAAGTTTGTATTTACTAAGCCATTCATTTTAATTAATTTTAAGAATTATTGCTATTATTTTCAGCCTATGTAGTCATTTTCTATTTTCTAGTTAAGCTTTTGTGCCAAAAATGTTGCTTTTATGATTTTTTTAAAAAAAAATTGATTTATTTGTATTCATCTTAATAAGCTTTGTTATGTTCCATTTAATAGCATATATATTTTTTTCCACTCTTAATTGTAAATGATTGTATGTTTTAAGTGATATATTATTATTAAGTGTTTAAGGTTGATTACGCTTTGCATTCCTGCTAAATATTTGTGATAATCATGTTACTACTCTCAGAATGGGTCATTCCTCTTTTAATGAATATTTAATACTTGAATAAAGAAAAGGCCCAATAGAAAAGCATGTGATGAACATTGCAAGTGATCTTTCAGTACTTAATTAATTTAAGGAAAATATAATATATAGTTGAGTAGTGGTAGTTCATGTACTAGGTTTTTCTGATTTTTACATGAGTTATAATTTTAAATAAACTATTTTTTAAAAAAAACATTTAATAATAATATTGAGTAAAATGTGGTCTAAAATCTATCAAATTGTATTTTTAGATTATTTTTGTAAGTTTAATCATTAAATCTCTAAAGGGACATGCAGAGCTTAGTTGTAGTGCGCTGAACTCTTAAGAGTATAAAAATTCAAATGCAGTGGGTTGTTCTCAACATTTTCTTTAGCTGGGTGATTGATGAGGTTTGTCATTTGACACAGATGTTTTCCATTGGCTTCTACTTAGTATTGTTAGATAATTGAGGAGAAGCAGAATACATTCTTTGAATATAGTATACACATTGTGGAGTGTCTTGATATGACCATAAAAGCTTTGTGGCATGCCTTGACCTTTCTTATGATGTTTTGTCAAAGTATTTTCGTTCACACACCTCATGCCGCTTAAGCCCACTCTTACACACCCCCACACATATATTTTGTGATATTTAAATTTTGATTTTGAGCCGTATTCAGGACTCACTTGTTACTAATATCCAGTATGAGAACGCATCTGTAATAATATTCAAAATCATTGTTATGACTGTTTTATTTAGTTGAAAGCTATAGAATTTACCGGTGTAATAAAATTTAATATTAGGGACTCCATTAATATAACATGCCATGCATATTAATTTACTGTACTTGTGCTTCAGATTGAAAACTTTATGAATTTGACGGCTGCTGTTGCATTTAAATCTTGATTAATATAAATCCGCACCTGATTCATGTTGAAGTATCAGAGAATATAATACTTGAATTTTACACTCATTGATACTTCATGGGACTAAATGTGTACCAGATGTGTTCTTTTTCATTGTTATTTCTTTAACAATGGGGGGAGGTCTCTCCTCCCCCTACATTAACTCATTTTCACCACTCTACCCAACTAGCCCCTCTGCTTTCAAGATTCTCAATCTATTCAAGATCATACCTTTATCTGTGAAGACTTTACACTATACAAGATCATAACTATGTTTGTAAAGTCTCGCTCATACTTTCATGGATCAAGATTTGAACTTCTAGGTCCAATTCAAATTTGAAAATTTTATTGTATTGAAATTAAGCTCAGAACTCAGTCAAGCTTCAATGGAAATTACATCTACATTATTAAAATCAGAAAAACACATTTATCATTGCAGACTCATAAAATCTTTAAATTAGACTTGTTGTTTGATTAACCTTGTTTCAATTTTTGGCTTAGAGAGCCTGAGCCTTGTGAACTCAGTAGGCTACTGCTACTAAATGTAAGTAAATTTTTCTCTTATATACATGCATTAATATAAATATATCTCAGCATTTTTCTACACGGACGATGATGTTTTTAGAGTTTGATTGTATTGTATTTAATGTCCTACGCATATGTTATGAGCATAATCCTAAATTGGGCCTTGTTAAGAGTTTCCTGATTTTTCTGGGTGTTATTTGTGTAATGCCCACAATGCCCCTAACTTTATGTGATTTCCCCAGGTTATGTATTACATTTTTGATAATGGTCAATTTTGAGGAAATCCAAAACAATAATGCTCAACTTAACCCATACGGAAGCCTGATTAACCTACAAAACAGTTTATGTTTGTTTTCACTATGGTCAGAAAAACTATTTTAGTGGCGAGTTCTTATTTGAAATAATAAATATAATTGATAAGAAAGTTCTGACAGCCCAGCAGTCATTTCAACATTCCCTGAAAATGCTAGACATTCTGACCTTTCATAGCATTGAGTCTGGATGTTTGAGTTAATTGTGATGAACTCAAATTACCTCAACTTTATGCAAAACTCCTGTATTTGTTATTTTCGGAGCTCTGATGGAATCTTAACATCGCCCAATTTAAATTGTTTCTTATCAGTAGTATCAAAATTGTATTTGTTGTAATTCAGCTTATATACAAAACATAATGATTAGAAGTTTTGCAATGATGAATGAAATCGAGCATTGTTTCATTTCATTTTATTTCAAAGCCTAAAAAAAAAAAAAAAAAAAATAATTATAAAATTGAAGTATACAACTATCAGACTGGGTAGACAATAAAGCTTATACGATATGAGTTCAGTGGCTTATTTGGCCTATGATTGCCTGAAAGTTAAGGCTTGTGTTTTTCTTTCCCTTACATGAATATAATGTACATGCATTTCTCTTTCAATATTTAGTGGTAGATTCAATTGAAATTATGATAACTGAGAAAGGCCTCTAAATAGAATAGCTACTTCATCTCACATTTGTGTAGCCTATTGCTTATTATTATTAGTTTTACAGTTGCCTAAGATAATAGGGTCCAATTTTATCCTGATCCCTTTTTTCAAATTTAGATTTTAATTGCATTAAGTTTTTTTTACGGCTATTTCATCCTCTATCGTAGTACTAAATTAAAAGTGCTTTAGACTTGTGATTTATTTTTTTCTTATTTTTCCAGAACAGGATGTTTATGAGACGTATTTATTTATTTTTATTTTTCTGAGTTGTTGCTTTATTACAAACAAAGGTTGCCGAGAATAAAAAGTGTACATCAGTTAAGATATCTGTAAAAAATATTTTTTTCGCTGATCAATAGTTTCACATATTTCATTATCGACTTTATGCAATATAATACTAATGAAATTAGATTGATATTAACTATATTTGTATTTTGTGATATAGTTTTATAAAGATGTTTACCACTTAAAATATATTAACTCAAAAACATTGAATGGAAGTTTATTTCATTAATTGATGTTAGCAATTTAAGTTTCTATATTTTTTTTTTTTTTAAACATTCTTCTTACAGTCCATTTTTTGAAAGTTTATATTTAAAATATTATGAGAATGTAATAGAGTTATCTAAATATATTATAAAATATTTCTTTTATTTAAAATCTTTTCATTCCTCAGCCCTATTTTAAAATTATTTTGTTTTGTATCTTTCCTTCTGACCTGAATAAATATATTTACTACTGGTCTGCTTATGGCTTAAAGAAAATCTTTAATTTGTTCTTTTCAGTAAATACCTAATTGAAAATATTTTGAAGTTCATGGGTTTCTTTCTAAAAAAAAAAAGGGAGAGTGCTTATATGCTCTGTAATCAGTGTCTGGAGTGTATGAGCGTTATAAAATTAATATGTTCCTTCAATTAAGACATATTAAAAATATTTTAGAACTTTCGAAACATCAATATGGTTTTTGATCATGGTTTATCGCTGGTTCTTTAGGTTTCAATATATCAGCACAGTGAATGAACTTCATGAAAAGTTTGATGTTAGTGATGACTTTAGTATGGACCAAGCCACATCAACAACTAGAGAACTAGTACATCTGAATGTACTGTTTCTGTTTCCCGATACCTTCATGATGTTGATAAAAAGAAAAAGGAACCAGTGGGAGTTGAAACCTAATTGATCGCAACAAAAGCTTAAATTTTAAGAGATTTGCTAATTGCTCTACAATGATGTTGGGGAATGAATGTGAATATTTTGTTATTATTTCTTAACGTGTGATGAAAAATAAGTTATAGATCTAAATCCTATGAGAAGTGGGCATTGGTAGGATTATGATCAGCTTTCTGATTTAGTAGGGAAACCTTCACTGTATGCAAGAAATGTCATGGTGGCATTTTCTTTAGTTATGAATGGTGTAATTCATTAGAATTTTCTAATCACTGGAGAGATTATTACCTCATACTGTTTAGAAAACTTTTGACAAATTGATTGAACGATTCCAACCTTTGTCACCAGGACTGTGTAAGGACATTTGATATGAATTAGAACTTGATATGGGTATAATAACCGGTCAATATTATTTATAAATCAATTACTTTATTTGGACTTATACTTCAAGACAATGCCAACACATGTTTGTTGTCAGATGACTAAAAAAAGTATGTGATCTGGAAAAAGAAAGTTTTCCAGTTCAGCAAGTTCACCTAACTTGCTTTGACACCTTGCTATGATTTTTCATAGTGTTTAACTTATTAGAAAATTATGTTTATTTCAAATTTTAAATGAAGACAAAATTTTATTTCTCAAATTAATGATTCTTAGCTATTTTGTATAAAAATAATTATTTGTTTTCTTTAATTTGCCTCAAACCCTAGGAACCTGGCATTCTATATTTGTTTCAACCATTTATTTTTGTACCCAAACCTGTAATTGTTCTCAAGAGGAATTTTAGTTTCATCTCAGGAGGCATTTGATTTAGTAGAGGCTTTCAATTGTAGAAGGAATTGATATACAGGGTGTGGCACAGAAACTTGATGATTTATAACGGTCGCCTTGTCGTGAGGAGTGGGGGGACAGAGGCGAGTCCAATGTCATTGGAGAGGGGGAGTCTTGAAGTTTTGTTTCTTTCCTCTTCAGTCGCCATCATGGATTGGACGAAGCAGCAGTGTGCGTTTGCCTGCGAGGCTTACTTTTCTAACGGTCGTTCCATTATCGCCAGTCAACGTACCTTCCGTACTCAGTTTAATATTCACCCTACAGGTCCGGTGCCTGGACGGCAATCAATTGTTTCGTGTGTGAACACATTCAGAGAGAGTGGAAGTGTAGCAAAACCCGGTTCAGGAGGTCATCAGACGACCAGAACTCCAGAAAATATTGAAAGAGTCATTCGTCTGATCTCCTCGGCGTTCGGCGCAGAAACACGCAGCTGCTCTCGGGTTATCTGACCGCACTGTGATACAAATTCTACACCAAGACCTTAATTTCCATCCGTATAAAATGGCTGTAATGCAGGCGCTGAATGAAACCGATTTTAATGCCCGCCGAAATGCATGTGAAGCACTCGGTGAAAACCTGCCTCACGACACGCTCGTGTTTTTCAGTGATGAAGCTCACTTTCACATTTCTGGTTGTGTGAACAAACAAAACATGCGTTATTGGAGTGCTAACAACCCACGTCAACTTCAACAGAAGCCACTCCATTCAGAACGCGTAACTGTGTGGTGTCCAATATCAAGAGTAGGGTTAATTGGTCCTTACTTTTTTGAAGAAAATGAACGCACAGTTTCAGTGAATGCAGTTCGCTACAGGGAGATGATTACAACATTTTTTCTCCCTAAACTGCAAGAAATGAACATTGGTAATGTGTGGTTTCAACAAGATGGAGCCACGGCTCACACAGCTGAACTTTTGAGGGAGAACTTCCCCAATCGACTGATCTCCTTGAGAGGCGATCTTCCTTGGCCTGCGCGCTCACCTGATTTGACTCCATGCGATTTTTTTTTATGGGGTTACCTCAAATCTGTTGATTACAATGATCGCCCACGGACCCTAGTTCATCTAAAGGACAACATTCGGAAAGCCATCGCTGACATACCAATTGATATGTTCGAAAGAGTTCATCAGAACTTCAAGAAACGCATAGCTCAGCGTATTGACAATGGAGGCCTTCAATTGTTCGATGTCATTTTTAAAAAAGTTAATAAATAAATTCAGAGAATGTAAGATAATGTGTAAAACGAATTAAAACGTTATCTCTAATATTTTTGTTTTTACTAACCTTTTAAATCAGCAAGTTTCTGTGCCGCACCCGTTAATTCTTTATTTTTTTTATCTTTGTGCCAACACTGAAAGGTGGAGGAGATACTTTCACTTTTTGGCAGGAAAATAAATATCACAGGAATTAATCATCAAAGGTGGTTGGTTAGGTTGATGTGGTAATATCAATACTATTGATTGTATTAAAGCCCCTGTGGAAGGATGACCTACTGGTCATGGAATTTGGACAATAGAGTCAACGGTTTTGTAGAGTGAATATATTTTATGGTATTAAAGGTTCGTTGTTGGAATTTTTGGGCCAACTTGAAATAAAGAACACATACGGCTGCCCAAAATGAGGTGTGGCGTGTGCGAATATCAGCAGGAATAAGAAAGATATCCTGACCCAAGCAAAGTTTTGAAGTTTCATTCAAGCTTCAAAGACGTTACCAGGTCTTAAGATGATACTTCTGGGTGAACTTAATGTGTTTTACTAAAACATTTAAAACTGTATGATAGAAACCATAAAATAATTACACTAGGGCTGAAGAAAGGGTCAGTGAGGCTAGAGAATAACAAACAAGATAAAAAAAATACTGGAAGATAAAAAGGAACTTTTTTTTTCTTCTTAACCTTCTGGTTATAGAGGAATATTCTTCTAAAGGATGAAGGTGTTTTGTGAAAGGTAAGCAGATTTCGGAACCTGGGGAGGGATTTGGTCACAAGATGTGATTAGTTGGCCTGCCAGAATACTGGTAGGTTGGAAAATGATAAATGGAAGGGAACTAAGAAATCTTACCCTAAAGAGTGTGTTAAAATTGGGCAAAAGAGAAGGGACAGGTCTCATATACACAGATCTCTGTGTTATGGTCTAGCCAAGTGTGGCTCCAGAGCCGCACGTGGCTCTTTGGATCCTTAAGTGCGGCTCTGGCTTCGTTTTGCTGTTCTTTCCCTTTTTGGCTCTACATATATATGCAAACAATCTTTTTCAAGCATTATCAAGAGTAAACTGAGAAATTATCTAATTGATGAGAACTTGGTATCATGCCTAAAATTAAAAACAACAACATACAAGCCTGATTTACTCAAACTTTCCAAGGAGAGGCAAGCACATTGTTCGCATGTCAACAAACAAGATGTTAAGGCACTGATGATGATGCACTGCATCAAAGCACTCTGCCACTTGAATAAACTTTTACTGTGGAAGTGTGGCCGTTTTCAATCAACCTGCAATAGTCACATGCTCGTGCATACACGCATACACACAAAAATTATTTATGCATTACATCAGATAGTTTATATAATTTATTGGTATGCCATTTACCACGTCTAGAGGATAATGACTTTAATGGTGACCAAGGACAACATCTGGCATAAGCACATACCACAAAATGTGGAGTTGGCCAGACCCTCAACTTTCATACTAAAAATATACATTTATTTCTAAATAGAATTAAATAATTATAATTCATTTAACTGTTATAGGAAATATAAACCTAAATGTTTCAGTAATAGTACTTGATAGACTGGGGTCTACTGTATACAGTTTTATTATGGTGATAGAGTGACTATAATTTATTGTGGGATGGTTGATCTATTAGTTAATATTTTTTTCTTCCGTGGGTTGATTTGTGATATTTTACGGAATATTGGTTATATTAAACAATAACATAAATAATGAAACGATCATGTTCATAATATTTACTGGAATTTTACTAAAAGAATTGAAGTATGAAAGGATGAATAAAATAGTATATTTCTTTTTATTCCAACAATCATATAAATTTTGTAAGATCTGCTACAAATTCAACAATAAATAAATATATCTTAAAAGCAAACGTACTCTTCATTTTGAAGATTTCATTGAAATACTTGTTAATTTATGTTAATAAATATTTAATCATTTTTTTCAATATGATAAGAGATAAAACTATAAACATAAATCAATAAATAATAAAAAATAAAACAACAAAACTAAATTTAAATATATATCTGGATTCTACTATATTACATATTCTTAGCCTGTATAATATCAGGTATCTTGTATTCATTGGAGGTTATTTGATAAAGACAAATGCCAAAACATTTGTTATTTACTACATAAAATCAAATCACTTCGCATAAAATTAATTACAAAGGAATGAGGTACTGTTGTTTTCAGTGAGCCATTAATTTATTTTTATTTAAATAAGAAATGTAATAATATTTATAAATTTTATTTAACAATAAATACATATTAATGAAGAAAAAAAAATTGCAAAGATTTTGATATTTGCTAATGGCTCTTATACATACTACTTATATAATGTACATGTGAATAAGCCTAAATTCATATGCCCTATATCTATCGAATGTTAATATGCAATGCCTCACCAACACCTGTAATACCAAAAGTCCCTTGAGTAACAATTTTACATTCATACTAAATTTAGCATTAGATTTATTATAATAATACTTATTATGTTCAGGTGTATTTACAGTTTTAAACATAACTAAATTATGTTAATTGCTAATTTTTAAATTATATAAATTTAATTTACAGTAATAAAACTTCATTGGTTTATTTCTCTAAAAATACTTGAGAATATTATCCAAAACATACAAAGTCCTTTGAACAGGAGAACATATGCTTTAGAAGAAATACCATTTAGAGATAATACATTTTTTACAGATATAACGTCTATATAAAACTATGCAAACTTATGGTAGAATAAGCTACAATATACACATGTATGCATACACCATGCATGTTCATATCTACATACATTGTATATTTCAATTGTATACATATATATATATATATATATATATTGTATACACTTACAATACTGAAATACGCTGTACAAGGAAATTTATTTCATTTATACACTAATAAGCTCAGAAAAAGAAACAAATTTGTATAAATAATGAGCATTATATTAATATAAAAAAAATAAATAAATTAAAAAAAACTATCTTGGCAGGTTTGTTAGACAGAATTGACATTATTTTATAAATATCACTAAAAACTAGAAAGTTAAAATCAAATATATTAAAAATATATATTTTTATTCTTTTATACACGATTATTTTACTGTATAAATTAACAACACACCTGCCCAAACCAGACTAGCTCATGAAACCATAAATTAATATCTCAAGAGAAATAAGTATACTTATTCTATATAAATGAAGTAATAATTATTTTGCCTGTGGGATGTGAAGAGGAAGATGGTAAAATCTAAAAAATGCAAGAACTCACTCATGAGCGATCTTTCTTTAAAAGAAATCACTTTTAGAAGCAATATCATCATTTGGTTCATTGAACTTCCTTTTGCCCATGTACCTTCAAAAGTGTTTTGAAATCTTTTTACGAGCATGAATTTGTTTTTATTACTTTTATGTTGCATTAATTACTGCCCATCAAGATGGCCAGATTCAATATTTAGTATTATGTGTTCAAATTCTTCAAAGATTTATACATTGATCATGATATGATACATGCATATGTTTTTATTTGCTTATAAGTGTGGATACTCTCATAATGATGTACAAAATAGCCAATTGAAAATCTGTGTTTATAAGAAAATATTAGCCATATGAAGGCACGAATGTTCATTTTAACTTCATGGCAGAAAGCAATAAATAAAAAGTAATATATTGAATCTAGAACATTTTGCATAAAATAATTTGTGCTAGACTGTTTATTTACTTGAAGATAGTCATTTTACTAATTAAAAAAAAATGTAATAAGACCTTTCTAAAAATCATTAAAAGAATGCAAGGTTAGACCTGGAATAGGGGACTATATTCAATAACTGTACACTGTTTTTGATTTCATATTACAATAAATGTGCTTGGCAAAGAGCATAACCAATATGGAGCTTGAAGAGCCCCCAAAGTATTGCTATAGTTGTACTTTACAGCCACTGGAGCAGATAGCCAAATCTTCTTATTTTAGTAATAAATACTTCATTAATAAATATCACTGCCACTCTCTATGCTCAAGCTTTCTATATAATTAGCTGCTATAGAGTAGACAATGGTCTTCCCGGCCTAAAACTGTAATACATTAATATTTACAGAAGTAAGGGTATTTTTGTTGTGTCAAATACTTTAAACTGCCTCCTTTTATCACTGTAGTTATTGTCCCTCAATTTATTTTGCATTAATGCTAAATTCTTCTGAAAGTTATTGTTATAACTTCTTAAAAGAAGTCTTAGAAGTTTCTTATAACTTTTTTAAGCAGTATAAATATGAAAAACAATTATTACATTACTCTACCCAACATTATGGTTTAACTATAATTTATTGAATTTGGTCTCATTATCTATTGATTTTCGTCCTTTCATTATTAATTTCTGCAGCTTAAAAATTGTTTATGTTGAACTTTGCTTTTCACCAGATTTTATTTCCCCACTTTCTTTATTTGAAATTTCTGCTTTCTTTTCTTTTTCATCCGCAGGCAAAACAAAATACTCTTTTATTTAAACTAAGGTCAACATCATTTATAATATAACTAGCTAAATTAAGGCACTGTCTACATATTGAGCAACGCAATAGGTGCGTGACCTTACATAAATAAGAAGGTACAAGAAGGAATAAAAATATATTAATTTCTATTTTCAAATTTTAAAAAATGTCACTATATTATGAGTGTCCATTCCACTGGGGATTTATGCATAATTTTTTAATTAATTTTTTTTTTTTTTTTGATGAGCACCAAAACATTCACAGTTAACAGCGTCCGCTTGTTTCCGGAAACTCTTTTTCTCAGCAAGAAATTATAATTGTCACACACTGATTGTTGTATATTTTTAATTATATAACTCTAAATCCCTCTTTGGCACAATATAATAACTTGTCTGAGTTTAATAATATATCAGCGGTTAGGTGGAGGAGCCCTTGGGCGTAGGAGCCTGAGTGCAACCCATGAGGCTATTGATGTCTGAGGCTGCCTTCTTGCGGCCTCTTTCCTTACAGCTGCTGTTTGGCTTTGATACCTGTAGAGAAGTGCAGCAGCTACTAGAGCTGACACAACTGCAGATAAAGCTACAAGGACGAAGAGAGCAGAGAACCCTGGGACAGGTAAACATATCCCGTATACTACTTCCTGCCTGATTCTTCCTTGAAATACTGTCACGGCTTCTCCTCTTGAATCTGGTGTGAAAGCTAGATCTGCTTCCGAAATCACTTCATAGAGCCCACTTACTCCTACGTCAGCTGAGCGTACTTTTCGATCTGAAACTACAACACTACGTTTTCTTCTTTGTGAAAGTGTTGTGACTAGAGGAAGACTGTCTGTGTCAAGATTTCTTGGACCATGTGGGAACCTTTCTTGTACGTCATCCCTAACTGAACTTGATCTTGGTGGAGCTTCCTATAACAAACAATGTATGTTGCAGAATTAATAAAAAAAAATTGCTTTGAAAAAAATCAAAACAGTTTTATATCTGGATAGAACATTGTTATCCCCTTAAATAAAGTAATACACTTTGTTCCCTTAAAACATTAAGGAGTTCAGGTTAGCCATGTTTGTTAAGGTATATGTTTCCAGATAGATTATGAGATGTGGGTATGATTCCTCCCAAAGGAAATTTATTTATTGAAGGATATATTAAATATAACCCCTAGTCCCACCCCTCCTAGAAAATGGTTGTAATTTGTAAATTAATTTATTTAGTGACGGAATAACTGGAATAACTAAATAAAATCTGTAGCCCTTCAGTGACTAAACATTGGTAATTTTAATATAAATTTTAAAAATAAAATTAATAACTAAAGATAGCAATTAATAGAGAATATGTTAACTATTGAGGAATTAGCAATATTGCTTTGATTATTGTCTCATAATATAAATTATCTAGCAATAACATTATTGGTTTTAAAAACATATTGTATTTGATATTTTCTCAGGAGTAGATCATTTCAGTTACTGAGCTCTTAACCCTATAAATATAAGTAAATAAATATTGTCTCATTCTTAGATTTTGATTTTATTGTTTATTTTCTTAGGATGTTCGGATAGTCTTTTGCTAGGGAATTAAAATTTGAGGTTGAAGGCTATTTCAATTATTCAATACATATTTCCTGAGAGTCACTGACTTTCACCTCTAAAAAGTCCATCACGCAGGGGCTGTGTAAACTATGCGGATTTCCTACGTGCTGGTATGACATATTATATATCTCTTCTCCCAATATCTTTATTTTCTATTTCTAACATTTGACTTTTTTCCCCACTGGAACTCACTGAAATGTAATGTATACAATTTTTAGAGCTATGGTATAAGTGTAAAAGGCATCACAAAAATGTAAAATATACGAAATGTTTTAAATCAACCGTGGTAGACATCCAGTTGAAGAAGTTGCTTTTAGGAGCACTGCTTCGGCAGTACAACGTATTAATATTCGTTGAATATCAGATGCCAGATTGAAGACAAATATGCATGAACTACAGACATTTATTGTTCTTGCAATTATTATTCTATCCAGATTAGCATTATATTATCTAAAGTAGAGAAATTCACTTTACAATAATAAAATCGTGAGCTTAAAATTGAAAAAAAAAAAAAAATGTTATGTACTTGAAATGGACGAGGAAGGTCATCAAGTTCTTCAGTAACTGGTGGTGGTGGTGGCGGCTGATGAGATGAGGAGGTAGGTTGAGGCTCTTTTGGTTGGTGTTGAGCTTGGGCTTGAGGCATTGATGAGCTAACCACTTTTTCTGTATCAGAGAAAATCTCTTTCCCAAGATCCACCATTTCATCATAGATTAAGTCGCTATCACTTGGGGGTGGTGAGCTTGGAGAATCTTTTCTCTCAAGAGGGCCGCCTCCAAAACCTATCTGCTGATCCCTGCAAACAAAAACATCATTATTGTCATTACCATTATTACTCAAAAACACTGCAGTGATAAAAAACCAATTTTTTTATGAAAATGAGCTATGGTGAGGGTTGTAATTTTCTTCCTTTAAGTAATTTATTTGACAACAAAAAAAAATACTTCCTGGCTAGGAGAAGATGGTGACCTGTAGATAACCCATCCTAATTAGCAAAAAGTGGATATTAAATAATATAACAAAAAAGAAAACTATATCCCTCTATGGTAAACATGTGTAGACTGTGAATGCCCTTCTGGATATGCCACACTTTATATTTCAATATTTAGAAAGAAATTTGCTAATCGCATTATCAAACCTACAATTTGAGACATATGTAAATGAGCTCAATTAATTACACCGAAGAAAAAGAAAAAAAACAGGTTGCAAAACTGTCTAGAGTTAAGAGCAAAAGGAATCTACTATCTGAATTTTCTCCCCTTACCAAGAAAGTTCCAAAAAAATGTTGCTATAGTTATGAATAATAGGAGTAGGAGTGCTTTAAATAATGAAGATAAAAGTTTGGACACAATAAAAAAAGTTTCTAATTTTGTTTGTTTGTCGTGTAATCCTTTTTGGGAGTGAAAGTTGAGCTTTCCTCAAAAGAAAATATAATGCATGATTTCTGATAGTTAATAACAGTAGTATGACAAATGCTTATGATGAAACAGAAAAGCTTCTAAAAGTTCTAATATAAGTTCCAAACTGTATGTATTTGAGATGGGGATCTGTGAGATCTGTATCTAGTTGCAATGTATTCAGCAATATAATCTATGTAAAATTGTAACCTGAAAGTCTGTTATTTAAATTCTTCGGAGATATATACTTTTCCCATGACAAGTCATACAGAGCCATTAAAAATAGCTAAAAACCCTTTTATAACTATTTGTTTGTGAACAAAATACAAAATTTCTGATGTAGCCTGAACTTTTCAGGTAAGAAACACTTCATTTAATAATATACAAAAAAGTAATTTGAAGTTTAAGAAGTATTTTAGTCAAAAATTTAAAGTGCTAGGGCCATTTAGGTAAAAATTGATGGTTAAAGAATTTACTAGATAAGAAGCCAGCATACAATTAATGTTCTAATCCTATTATATCTGAATAAGACATATTAGCACCATTTTTAAGGGGGAAAATGTAACCAAGTTAAAATTATATCTTAGTTACAATTAAAAAAAAATTATGGAAATTCACAATGAAATATAACATATTTAATGAAATATAGTTCCTCTTTTTTATGATTTCCTTTTGTACTATAAAAAGTTAGATCCTTCTAGTCATATTATAGTTCATAGAAAAAATAAACTCAATTTTTGGCTCATTTCTTCTTGAATTATTATTTTGTTCTTACCCTCTATCTGCAGCAGTTTGGCAATGATCTAAGCAGCCGTGGCGGCAGATCTCAACTTTACATTTAATGTGTACACTTAGAGCATCTGGGAACTTGAAAGCATGGAAAAATGCATATGTGATTACAGATGCCCTTTCATCAGCAATTCTAGCCTTTAAGAAGCGTGATATCATCTTCGGTCTAAGGACACAACCATATTCATCTGATAACTGGATGATGTGGCCTCCTCCATCTGAAGCTGCACATGATTTCACTCTCATATCGAACTCTCCTGTAACAAATTAGCCCTAATCAGTGTGAATCATGTATGTGCAATTTATGATAATACCTTCTATTGAAGAAATATCCACTCATTCAAAGTAATTAATAAGTAGCATACATGGTTTGTCGCAATGTAATGCAATTATTCTGATCTGTATGTATTGAGTGCCTTGTCTTAATTATTTTTTAAAACAAGGATATTTACCTAACAAAAATAATAAAGTTTATATTTATTTTCTTTTTAATTATCTAAAATTAATTATATTCCTAAATAACTTAAATTAGTTACTTCTAAGTAAATTACTCTCATTTTATAATCATGGAAGATGAAACTGAATAGAGGGGATGTAGTTGTTAATTCGAGAGTTAGGTACCAGGCCAAATATGGCTACATTCAGCTCTCTTGTGAAGGAATAAAGCAAAAGCAGTCAGAGAGATAATAAATGGAGGCAAGTAATTCGCTGGCAGAGCTTATTCGAGACCCTGTGAATAGTTTCAAATGCAAGGAAGTCTAAAGGCAACTATTAAACATATTGCATTATGGGCACCCATTGAGTAAAAGTAGCAGCAATGCTAAAAATGTTTTAACATTTTCCAGATGTAATGTCTTTTTTCAATGGGAATCAATCCCCTAGTTATTCTTTCTTCACAAACTTACTCTAGGGAACAATATATTACTATCGGCTGCAAAGAAACCTTGGACCAGAACCAAACATTTTCATTTTGTTGTCACAAAGTAAAAATTAAAAAGATATTCCTTTAAATCACTTAAGTGAGTGGAGGTGGGTGAAAATTCAAATAACACATTTTCCTGAACAAAATTTGAGAATATCTACATAATTATGAGTCAGACCAAACGTTCTACAACTGTTCTTCTATATATCTATATATTTCATGCTTAACTCGAATATTAACCAATATATTTGTTTTTCATAATTTTCACTCTTGAGTTAATCCCCATTTCTACTCATGAGATTTTCACTTGCAAAACTCATGCCCAGCTTAAATTTGAAGCCCTGATTACACTATCTTCTTATTATGACAGAAATAGAGCATATAATAACTTCATTAGCATGGATTGCAGAAGGTGGGAAATGCAGGTTCTTAGGTAGTGCTGCACCTTTGACTTTTCTCTTAGAAGAAAGTGTTTCGTATCTGGTCTTTGCTGATAACTTAATATTGGCACTTTCAGGGGTGGAGGTAGCGGTACCTCCCTATATTTGGAGTCTCAAGAAATCTATTGCTCTGTCGCTGGCTCTGGTAGGGGGGTTTTTTGACGAGGAAATGGTCATGACTCTGTGATACTTATAAATGAAGTTCTTGTGTTACAAGCACTGCTTTAGGAAAGCTGAAAATACTTGTATTATATGTTCAAAGAGATGTTAGATTGACTCTATATAAGTTACCCCCTCACTTTTTTTGTGCTACGGTGGAGCTTTCCTCTGTATTAGTCAGATAGGTGCCAAAGTTTTGTAGAGGAAACCCAGATTTGTAGGGGCAATGCAACAGTGGTTACCAATGAATACCAACCTAGTATATTTCCGTGCTCAGAAGGTGATGGAATTCTTACCTGGTTACTCTTGTACTAGTGCTTACCCAGAGCCTAGAGTGCTCAGTCCAAGAAAGTTTTGAAACATTGGGATAAAAAATTAGGCATGAGGATGGAAAGTGTAAAAATATGTTAACTAGGAGGTTTTTACTCCTGTTGAAAATAAAAGAAAGGGTTGTTGTAAGTTTGTGGCTAGAATAAATACTCGAGTTTTGATTACCTCGGTTATCATTAATAGCGACTACCAATGTTAGTGTAGATCCTAATGGAACTATTCCAGAAACTGGAGGGGCCCAAGGCCCTTTTCCATGCTGTATTTCCATCCAACAGTCTACATTGTCACCTGAAAAATAATTCAGAATTAAAAACTTATGACCTGCTTTAAATCTATCAGATTTAATATAAGAAAACATCCTTTATAATTTTACTTATCCCACTAAACAATTATAGCCTTTCTTTATATTATTCATGAAACACATCATTAGTAAGTAACTCATGTATAAATTATTTTTATATAAGAAAAACTATATTGCATCTTCCAGGAATTGAACTTACAACTGGCTAGAAAAGGGTGTTAACCTGTAGATAACCAGTCCCAAATCGCCATAGTATCAAAAAGTGGATTTTAGTAAATAATAATTATAATAAAATTACAATTACATGTATAAGGCACATTCATCAAACCATGTAATATAATTTATGTATTGTAGAATAATTCTAAATATTTTCCATTTCATAACTGCTTTATAATACTTAAGTTTAAATTGAGATTATTCCCCAGACAGTAAAATAGTTTTTTTGATTACTCAACAACTAAAATCAAGTATTAAAATTTAATTCTTTATTACTATGGTTTGCCTGACACATTTATTGTCCGCATGTCAACATTTAATGTTCATTTGTGTTAGTCAGTCAATTAATCATCCTAATGAATTCTAGAATGTATTATCCTTGTTTTTAGATTACAAGCTGATTGTACTACTAGTAGTATAGAAAAGAGTTCTAGTACAACCATATTTTATATCTTTAAGTAAGACTCTGGAAGTTGTATATTTTCATTATGTAATTTGAATAGTAGTTTTTATATTAGATATGCTGCATTTAGGCTATTCCCATTTTCAAATGTTAAGTATTATTATAAATTACCTCTGAAATCCAATTGTATGACATCAAGATCCGCAATGACCATTGGTGGTTTTGATGCCGTTTTCTCATAGTCATTGTACCATTCACATCTCAACCTCTTTGCCTCGTCCCATACCTCCAGCAAGTCTTTATCATATTGAACTACAACCTATTAAAATGAGATATATAAAAATTATTTCACTAGTTCTTATCTTATTCAACGGTTATTAACATGCCTTAAGCAGAAAAAAAAAAGGATTTATTTAAGGCTGAAATAAAACTACTTCAGTTTGCTGCCAACGTTTCGGTGTAATTTATAACCTTTGTCAAGGCTAACTGAATGGTTTACCAGATATGTATACTGTCATAGAGTCACATGCCAAAAGAAATGTGCATAATATTAAGAAATATATGAAACGTAAAATGATTTTACAATCTGATTTCGTTCATGCACCATCTCCAACTCTCCTTCCCGATAGAGTGTTTTATATATTTTTTAATATTCTGGACATTTCTTTTGGCATGTGACTCTATTACAGTATAAATATCTTGTAAACCATTCAGTTCACCATGACAAAGGTTATAAATTACACCGAAACATCGGCAGAAAACTGAAGTAGTTTTATTTCAACCTTACCGACAACTACATCACATAAGGATAGCTCCAACAGTGGTCATCACTAAAAATATACAGATTTATTTAACTTTTTGTTGAAATAATTATTAGAGTTAATAAAATAGTGTATAGACCTGCTTCGAATTTCTTTTTCCTTTACACTCATTTGATTAATTTAGTTATTTATGCCCCCATTATACTTAAAAAAATTATCTAAATGAGTAATGAGATCAGTTAGTGATAACTTCTTTTGGGAAGAAATAAATTGGCCCTCGAGTGGACTAAATTTTAAATCATTAATTTCATAATATTAGAAGACAATAATTTAATAGCACATATTTAATTTGTTCAGTGCTATAACATGGTAAAATATGTAACAAAAATATTTTTTATAGAAGAAGAGGAGATTGTTTCTTTACAGAAATAGGAGCTAAGTTAATGTTTTATTATTTAACTCTATTTAATATTCCATAACAAATAATTTTCTCGATAAACTTACTGTGTTTTCATAGAACTGCCCATTCAGATCAGGTTTTGTTCCACACCTTGCATAAGCTATCCTGAAGGAGAAGAAGGTTTTTCCCGTTGAGGGTGGGACATAAACACATCTTGGATCTGCATATTGACCCTTTGATGAAACAATTCCCTCAAAAGGCTGTGTGAAACTCAAATGAACATCCATGTGGTCCTTCCCGCACATCACTTCCAGTGACTGGATCGCTGGCATACCTTCAGGTCGCTCTAACGGCCAAATCTCGCCTGATGAAATACTCCTCTGTAAAATATGAACAAATAATTAGCAGTTTTGAAAATCATTAACTTTAAATATCTGTATTATTAATAGTCATTTCAAAAAATATTATATAATCTTGTAGCAAATTTAGGTTTTTAGCACTATTGTTCAATAAACGTTTCCTCTAGCTACAATATTACCCGAGTATTATTTTGGTTTCAGCTTACATTCTACTCCCACTTTTCTACTCATTCGATTTTCACAAACTGTGTTTCACATTTTAAGTCCACCTTAAATCCCATTTCTCGTTTACATAGGAGTCTTACTACGCAGAAAAAGAGAATAGATGAGATGAAATCTCCAGCAAGTCAGTAAGAGGGGATTCTGATTTTTTACTCAGTCCCTGCTTAACGTTTTAGCAGATTAACCTTAAGTGAATCAGCTATTGAGGTTGTACTCATGACACAATTTCCTCAAATGTCCATCCACCCTACCCAGGAGATGACGAATATGAGGTCACTTCAAAATCATATATATATATATATGCCTGTTAACGCTCTAGCAGTAGCAATTTTTGTTTTGATCGTTGACACGATTTTCGAAAAATTTCTTTAAATGTCCATCGATCCTACAAAGAAGATGACGAAAATGAGGTCCGCTCAAAATTATAGATGTATAGCGGTCGCAATTTTTGCTTGATCATTACTGAACTCCATATTTATATGTTCTACAATTGCTGCTTTATACATTTTCTATTCCGTCACGCAGGGGCTGCGTAAACTAAGCAGATTTCCTTCGGGAAGTTTAGTAATAGATAAATATACATACCTACTGCTAAAACAATGACACCGTGAATAAATACAAACGGAAATAAATGTTTCATCCAATTTCAATAACCTGCCGACAGGAAGCGTTAGGTTAGAAATGTAAACAAACGGGGCCGGGCACCTCACAACGGAAAGAAAAACAATTACTGAAATATATCAGAATATAACACCTTATTTTATTGAGAACTATTTACTATATCTAGTACTGTAATTAATAATGAGCCAGAATAATTGTTATCTCAATCAATAAAATTTTAGTAGTCCAAAACTTTAAGATGGGGGGAGGGTCACCAGGGCATATTTGCATGTACCTCGTATAATAAAGGTCTCTTGAATACAATTTTTGGTATTTAAACTTCCAATAATGTGATTTATTATGTAGCAGAGTATTGTTTACGTAACATGAGTAGAAGTGGAGGTTTGCTAAAAACTGAAAAATGAAAATATCTCGGTTAATATTCAAGATAGAGAATAAACGTATATGACAATATTTATAGTAAATTTAATTTGCAATAAGATTTGTTATATACAATTTTTCGATCCGATGCATAATAACGGAGATATTTGGAATTTTCGAAAATCCCCCCTCCCACTGGTCCGATTTCAGCCATTAACGATCTTGATCTTCCTTTTTACATGAAACGATTAAATATCGAGTTTGGTGACGATTAAACAAAAATTGCGACCGCTAGAGCGGTAACAGACAAATATATATATATATATATATATATATATATATTATATAATATATATATATATATATATATACAGTTTTGAACGGACTTCATTTTCGTCATCTACTAGGTAGGATCGATGGACATTTGAAGAAAAATTTCGAAAATTCCGTCATGAGTACAACCTCAATAACTGATTTCCCTCAAGGGAAATCTGCTAAAAGATACTATAGACATACCAGACATTGACTCTACAGACCACCAAGACGTATTAGCCAAATGCACTAAAGCATTACAACAGCAGAGACAGCAATCATGGGATAACACACACAACAAAAAACTAAGACAAATAAAACAAACAGTTTAGGATGACCATTAAGTAACAGGAACGCATGAAGAGAGGAAGTTGTGCTAACCAGACTACGCATTGACCATTCCCTTTGACCCACGGACATTTAGTGATAAACAAGGACACACCGACTTGTAGACGTTGCAACGAAACTTTGACTGTACATCACATATTGACTGACTGTCGACGAAGAGACAATTTAGACATTCCACATGACTTACAGGAACGTTTGACCGATAACAGTAATTACATAGACACAATCATTAAACATCTAAAAACATTAATATATACAACACACTATAGTCTACAATTTGTACCACCACTCTTCACTTCTCTTCTACATTACATTAGCAGGGATAATCACTTTAATTTTATTTTTATTTTTTTTTGGTTTTCGCTTTTTTTTCTGTCAAAGCTATACACATATTTTAATTTATATTATATTTTTTTCCCTGATGTTTCCATACACATGGTTTCCTACATATAGGCTGGTATGCCAATGAGCCATTTCAGGAATCACCCTCTTCCATAGCTCACTCCTTTTCTCTTTTTTCGCTTTTTATTTTTTTTTATTTTTTTTTTTTTTGCCGTTAGCTATTTTGAGCATGGTTAATGAGTGAATCGCCGGCGTCGCGGAACTCGTTTAAATGAATAAATAATGGCCAAAATGGCGAAAAGTACGGGTTAGAGAAGTAAAATGGCATTTATCTCCATGTCTTGTTAGATCAAAAAATGTTATATGACCAGTTATTTAAAAATAATTTCCTAAATTGTTCGTCCTACACAATTTTCTCTATCTTGAACATTAAAGAAGGAAATTGCTTTTTCGGTGTTAAGTAACCCTCCATCCCTACTGACTATTTTCACTTCGATGTATTATATCACCACACATAAGTTTCAAGTCTTCTTTTCAGAGGATCTTTAGGAATTAAGATTTAGAGAATAGATAGAATGTCCAGGGGACTTTGATGTCATCCCTTTATCATTCCGGCACTTGTGAAATTTGTTTAGTTACGTAGCACCTCTGGGATAGACTTTTTATTTCAGTTGAAAATCCTTTCTTCCAATTTCCTGGCCCCTAGAGTTAAACCCATTCAACGATTCCAAAATTCTTCTTTTTGCGCACAAGCTCACATAGTCTCTCTCTCTCTCTCTCTCTCTCTCTCTCTCTCTCTCTCTCTCTCTCTCTCTCTCTCTCTCTCTCTCTCTCTCTCTCTCTCTCTCAAATCCCTGTCTCACTTCCAAAACAAATAGTCAACTTTCTTTTTACATTTAGAAATCCTTTTCTATTCGAGAAACGTTGGAGTGTATATTTGTTCAAACAATTTGCACAGCTAAACGTTGTTTAGTTTGTGTTTGCAGAGCTAAAGAGTTATCTGTTTTCACACCGAACACTATGGCGTCCTCACTTCATGGCATTCAGCTTTTAAATGCTAAGAATGGTTTTTCAAATAAATTCCTTGTTTGTATAAGAAAATTAACACTTTACTGAACCCCATTCAGCTTCTAAAATGAATGGAGCAATTAACAATGTTGTTTCTTTTGTTTTAGTAAGAGCTGGATAACAGTTTTTCGGTTTATAATTAAATTAAAAAAAGTCCGTTACACAGGAGCTGCATATATGAGTAAACTAATCACGTTTTTTACGTGCAGGAACGACACAGAGATTGTCATATCATATTTTGTATTCTCTTAGAACCATATGTAAGCAAGGCCTAAAATTTAAGCTTGGGATGGGACGTTTAAAGCCATTTAAATATTAAAATCGTCCTAGTAGCCGTAGTAGCGAAATGTTGACGTTATAAGTAATTTAAAATTAAATTATTTATTAATGTCCACTTTTTGCAACTATGGCTAATTGGGACGGCTTTTCTACAGGTTACCACTCTTTTCCAGCCAGGGTGGGACTAAGGATTTTATTTAATGTCACTAAATAAATTCATTTGCCCAGGCCTGAACCCAACTCGCCATAATATTTAATTTAAATATTAAAATCATTTAGGGGCTCGGGTTAGCGATGTGCGTAAGGTCTGGCCTTGATCTCACATGATAAGCCTAGATTGACGAGTTCGATTCCCGCCTGGGCAATAGGAATTTATTTAGTGCCCAACTCATTGTGTAAAATCCTTAGTCCCACCCTTGGTAGGCAAGGGTGTTAACATGTTCACAACCCGTCCCAATTAGCCTTAGTAGCAAAAAGTGGATGTAAGTTAATAATTAAATTTTTATCATGATTTAATAATGGTTTTAATGTTCTTAGCTATTTTATATTGTTTCCCCCCGACAGTTGAATCCATTACTATTCAATCGCTCTCCATTGTATTCAGATTTTAGTTCTTTTCATGTTGTGGCTGCAGGGGACTAAAGAGAAAATGAACACTTCGAACAATAAAAATAAAGTCCGTCTACAAATGACCTAAAAACTGAATTGCTAATACATAATGATATACACAAAAATATGTTTCCATTCCTCTTAGCGCCAGCACACAGTGATAAAAAGAGAACTACACGACACCGTACGTACATACGTATACAGATGCTTGAAGTTTACCATTAACCATATAGATTAGTTGTTATTGGGTTTTCTTATACTTGGGGCTCAGGTTAGCCATTTGAGGTAAAACATTCACTTTAATCTCACATGATAAACCTAGAATGGCGAGCTCGATTCCCGGGAGTTTACTTACGGCTGAAAACTGAAATCACAGCCTTAGACCTTAATTTTTGAGTTAGTGAAAAATGTATATAACAATAACTGGATATTACAACGATTATTAGTAATAATATATAGTATTGCATCCAACAATATTGGTTATATAACGTTTTTCGATCCGACTCATAATAATGGAGTTATCAAGTAGGTAAGTGAAATGAGCCAGAATAATGTTAATACCCAAATCATAATGTACTCCATTGGAAAGGGATCGAATAAAATATTGAGCTGTGACTAAGAGTTAGGGGACTTGCTTTAGAAGTGATTGTGAAGACATTATGTAAGTCGAGCAGACTGTTATATTGGACTGTATCGGTACCTAACACTCTAGACTCGCGAGAAACACACAGGTTAGTGACCTGCCTCTCTTCTCTTACAACCTTCAAAATACTAAGGAATTTCTTTTTAGCAGATTTCCCCTACGGGAAAATCAGCTATTGAGGTCGTACTCATGACAGGATTTTCGAAATTTTTCTTCAAATGTCCGTCGATCCTACATAGGAGATGAAGAAAATGAGGTACGTTCAAAACTGTATATATATATATATATATATATATGTATATATATATATATATATATATATATATATATAACAGGTCTAAAAGAACAACACTATCTAGCGGTCGCAATTATCGTTAATCGTACCAAGCTCGATATTTAGTCGTTTTATGTAATAAGAAAGATCAAGTTCCATTAACGGTTGAAATCGGACAAGGGGGAGATTTTCTAAAATTCGAAATATCTCTGTTGGTATACGTTGAATCGAAAACTTGTATAGAAGCAATCTTATTGCATATTAAATTTAGTATAAATATTGTTATATACGTTAATTCTCTATCTTGAATATTAACCGTGATATTTACATTTTTCAGTTTTGAGCCTTCAGCAAACCCCACTTCTACTCATGTGATATTAACAATAAGCTGCTATATCATAAAACACTTCATTACAAGGTTAAATACCAAATATTGTTTTCATTGAACTTTTATTTTGTGAGATATATGCAAATACGTTCTGTAGACCCCCCCCCTTCTTCTGTGTTCTTGGATTTCGAAAATTTGAGTGATTGAGATAAAACTAGTTCAGATTCATAACTGCACTAGCTTTGGTAAATTGTTTTCAATTAAATTAATATGTTATATTCAGATATATTTCATTAATTGTTTGCCTTTCCGGTCTATCTATCTATTCAGCGCTACGAGGTTGGCTGACCTGTTTGTTTACAATCAGCCGCTTTCCATTGTAGACATTATTAATTTGTATTGTAAATTGAGTGAAAGATTTCTCATTACCGTTTGTATTTAGTCACTTAACATTCACGGTAGTGTTACCTGTGTGTATATTTATATATTAGTAAACCTTCGCTTGGGAAATCTGCTTAGTTTACGCAGCTCCTGCTTTATTAATATTTTTAATTTCATGAATTGTAGCTTTGAGAATGCCAGTTAGTCAGCTGACATTCTGAGTTGTAATGAGATCTCCGGTAAACCGCTCTGTTAATATGAGTCAGTTGGAGGATTAAGGGGTACTTAAACCTCGGTGTTTCTAATTTACAAATTCGAATTTATGGTGTCATTAAGTTTAAAAAAGAACACTTTAGGAGGTGAATCAGTTTAATAAACGACGACATTTGCAGTGAACATATACAACTCTGAACTACTTTACAGCCAGTAGCGGTTGCAGCAGACATTCCACATACAGTTACTCTTGCAAGATCTTATATCTCGAGTGCCTCTGTACCATTCATTACTTGGAAATTATAAATTTAACAAAAGTCAGTAGGGGCTGGGTAAACTAAGCAAATTTCCCACGTGCGCCACGTATTTTCATTTATCTCAAAAAGAAAATATTCAATGAAATACAATATTAGGTATTTAGGCTTCAAATATAAAATGCTTCATAAAATAACTGCTTATTGTTAATATGAGATGAGTAGGAGTGGGGGTTTACTGAAAGTCGAAAACTGAAAAATGTGAATATCTCCCTTACTAATCAACATAGTGAAAAATAGAACACTACATTTGGAATAAGATTGGTTCTATACAATATTTCGATCCGACGCATAACATCGGAAATATAAGATTTTTCGAAATTCACCTCTCTAAACTCCTCTCTCACTGGTCGGATTTCAGCCGTTAACAAACTTGATCTTTAGTTTAACATAAAACGTTTAAATATCGAGGTTGGTAACGTTCAAATAAACATTGCAATTGCGAGAGCGTTAACCGGCATATAATATATATTAATATTATTATATTATATATATAGATAGATAGATAGTTTTGACCAGACCTCATTTTCGTCATCCCTGGGTTGGTTCGATGGATCTTTGAGGACATTTTTCAAAAATCGCGTCATGAGTACGACCTTAATAGCTGATTTCCCTCAAGGGAAATCTGCTAAAAGGGCACTACAATTACTAGCTAATAATCTTAAATGGACGATAATTACTTCCTTGTACGTAGTAACGAAAGTACTGTAGTCGCCAAATATTTCGACTCTCAGATTTCAACGGAATTAATTAAAAGTTTTCATCCGCTCAGAATCCATAGTTCCTGCGACACGTCTGTAGGTATATGCACACGTATCTGGATAATTAAAACAGGAATAGTTTTGGAATATCTAAATTTCATATTGGGGAATGGAATCTAGGCTATCACCTTCCCTTTTGATTGTAATCGATTAAGGAGAAGGAGGAAGAGGGCGTTTAGAGATGATTGAAAATAAATTTTATAGAATTTTTTTGTGTTAACCTTGAAAAGATCTAGACGTTATGATCTATGGCTTTTTTTGGTCCGAAGCATTGTAACAGAGATATAGTAAATCATGTTCAAATAAAATAATTTTAAATGGAGTGTAGAAAAACGCTTTGTTTATTTAATTTAATAGGAATACGAGGGAGTCTTTGTCATCAGTTTTTTTTTAAAATTATATTTGTTACTATTAGCTTGCGAAAAAATGTGGCTTATTACTATTTAATAATGTCTTGGAAATATGACCCCAATCCAATCTTCCTTGAAGGCAAAATGGCGGAAGGCCAATAATAGATGAAAACGGACGAAATATCTTCTACTTCTTTATGTTTACACTCTACAAGTTTTAAGTCTTCTGTGACGCCTCTTCGGGAGCTGTATATAAGTCAAAACTTTATTTTATAATAGGTTATAAAATTATTCGACTTTACCACTGAGGCGGTCACGTTATGACTGTAGGACAGCTACACACGAAATCTGTCCTCCGGGCTCTCCGGTTTTCCCGTAGGTGGCGAGAATCCACGTTTTACTGGTGAACTTTTTAAGGGTGAGTGCTTTTTGAATGCCATAGAAGCATCAGGTCCCTGCGACCATTTTGCCATTTCGCTCTATAACTACTCCTACCGGTTATTTAAACGTGCCTCAGCCGATTAGTCAGGACATATGTTGTTTCTTCCCGGTTGATCTAGACTTGTCATGAACTTGGTGTTTCCCATAGTTATTTTAAGTTCTAGATCTACTGGCCAAGCAAACTCTCAGCCAATGCTTCGATATCTCTACATAGATAAATTCATCAGCAGAATACATAATTTTTTGTATGAGCGGGTTTACTGGAGAAAATCGTTCCGATTTATTGGATTGCCACTACAAGAAGGATAAACAGAAAGATATACTTAATATATAAATAGTGTGTGTGTGTGTGTGTGTGTTGTGTGTGTGTGTGTGTGTGTGGGTGTGTGTGTGGGGGGTTTGTGTGTGTGTGGGGTGTGTGTGTGGGGTGGGTGTGTGTGTGTGCCTGTGTGTGTGTGTGTGTTTGTGTGTGTGTGTGTGTGGTGTGTGTGTGTGTGTGTGTGTTTGTGTGTGTGTGTGTGTGTGTGTCGTGTGTGTGTGTGTGTGTGTGTGTGTGTGTTGTGTGTGTGTGTGTGTGTGTGTGTGTGTGTGTGTGTGTGTGTGTGTGTGTGTGTGTGTGTGTGTTGGGTGTGTGTGTGGTGTGTGTGTGTGTATGGTGTGTGTGTGTGTGTGTGTGTGTGTGGTGTGTGTGTGTGTGTGGTGTGTGTGTGTGTGGTGTGTGTGTGTGTGTGTGTGTGTGTGTGTGTGTGTGTGTGTGTGTGTGGTGTGTGTGTGGGTGTGTGTGTGTGTGTGTGTGTGTGTGTTCGCGGGTGTGTGTGTGTGTGTGTGTGTGTGTGTGTGTGTGTGTGTGTGTGTGTGTGTGTGTGTGTGTTTGGTGGTGTGTGTGTGTGTGTGTTTGGTGGTGTGTGTGTGTGTGTGTGTGTGTGTGGTGGTGTTGTGTGTATATATGTGTGTGTGTGTGTGTGTGTGTGTGTGTGGTGTGAGAGAGAGAGAGAGAGAGAGAGAGAGAGAGCAGGCGTGGCCGCTGAATGATAACGAGGCTTTCTTAATTCCTTTAAAATTAACTATAAAACTGAAAAATCTTTAAAAAAGAATATTTAATCACACGACAAATCAAACCCTGAGTATGTATATGTATTTTATTATAACATGGCATTGTTAGGGATTCAAAGTGAAATTAATTAACTTATACATTAGTCATGGTGAAATTGCCATGTAGGAGAAGAAGTCTAAGCCTTGTTCCATAAATTAACGACTTAAAACCGAATCGTGTTTTTAATTTTTCCCAGACAGTCCATTATTAATTTACATAATTGCCAAAAATAATGAGATATTGTGGGAGAATTCCTGTACACGCCTCATTATCACAGGAAGCTTCTGTTTTCCAGATATTCCGACTACCTTATTAGTTATTAGGGAAGAAGGATAACACTTTTATCTTATCTAAAGGAGAGACCTACTTGTAAGATCCAGAAGATATACAGTTTATTCATATCAAAGGAAACTTGATTCGAAACACAGTGATCAAAACGGCGATTTAAAAATAATAAAATCTTTGCAATAACGTTTCAAATGATTTCGATCTCTATTAATTAAGGCGTTTAAGTTATTTAAAATTTAGTAATCATTTTCATAAATAAATTCAGTTAACTCTTCAACCTGTTATATTTTAGCAGATTTCCTTTAATGTAAATCAGCTATTGAGGTCATACTCATGACGCGATTTTCGAAATTCGTATTCAAATGTCCATCGATCCTACCTAGGAAATGACGAAAATGAGGTCCGTTCAAAACTGTATATATATATATATACACAGTTTTGAACGGACCTCATTTTCGTCATCTACTAAGAAGGATCGATATATATATATATATATATATATATATATATATATATATATATACAGTTTTGAACGGACTTCATTTTCGTCATCTACTAGGTAGGATCGAAATATATATATATATATATATATATATATATATATATATATATATATATACACAGATCTATCTATCTATATATTTGCCGTTACCGCTCTAGCGGTCGCAATTTTTGTTTGATCGGTACAAAACTCGATATTTAAACGTTTTGTGTAAAAAGAAAGATCAAGGTCGTTAATGACTGAAATCAGATCAGTTGGAGGGGGGAGGTTTTGGAGGGGAGGATTTTCGAAAATTAAAAATATCTTCATTACTATACGTCAGATCGAAACATGGCACATAACCCATCTTAATGAAAATCAAATTTCCTTTAAATAGTGTTATATACATATTCTCTATCTTGTATATTAACGAAGATATTTGCATTTGTATGAAGTCTGTGGTCGGGTATAGTTCGGATCGGCCATTTCCGCCAGGACTCGGCTCAGGTGGCAGCTTATTCTAACCTTACCTTACCTTCGTTACTTTGTGAGATTTATGCAAATACGTTATGACCCCCTTCTTTAGGTCTAGGACTACTACAATTTGAGTTATTAAAATATAAAATATTCTAACAATACAGACGCCGTTTGAGGTGGGAATTTATGTTAATTAACTGAAAGATTTCTCATTACCGTTTGTATTTAATCACAGTGGTATTGTGTTGCTAGTATGCAGTTTTCTCTATTGCTAAACTTCACATGGGAAATCTGCTTAGTTTACGCAGCCCCTGCGTGACGGACTTTTATAGTAATGATACACTTCTTTTTGAATGCTCTGCAGTATGCTTCATAGGTGCTGTATTTTTGTCGGATATCTGCGGTAGGCACCTCTCCATTACCTTATAGGCCAATCTATCATCTTGTTAATCGGGACTATAAATCACACGAACTTCCAGTTAATGGCCAACATCACCTGACGTAAAGATTTAATCATCGATTGAAATTTGAGTTTGTTAAAATTGTTCAAACTCCATATTTTAATGTGAAATGAATGAGTGTTTACTGAAGACCCAAAACGAGAAAACATTAATAAGTCCGTTAATATTTGAAATTTAGAAAAACGTCCGTCACGCAGGGGCTGCGTAAACTAAGCAGATTTCCCACGTGAAGTTTTACTATAGTGAAATCTGCATACTGGTAACACAATACCACCGTGATTAGATAATGAGAAATCTTTCAGTTAATTAAAATAAATTCCCATCTGAAACGTCTTCTGAATTGTAAGAATAATTTATATTTTAATCACTCAAATTTTAATAGTCCAAGAACTAAAGAAGGAGGGCAGAACGTATTTGCATAAATCTCACAAAGTAACGAAGGTAAGGTAAGGTTAGAAACAACAGGTAAGGTAAGAATAAGCTTCCACCTGAGCCGAGAAATGACGAAGATGGCCGACCACAGACTTCATAAAAATGAAAATATCTCGGTTAATATTCAAGATATAGAATAAGTGTACATAAAATATTTATAGTAAATGTAATTTGCAATAAGATTGCTTCTATACAATTTTTCGATTTGATGCATAATAACGGAGATATTTTGAAGTTTCGAAATTCCGCCTTGTGCGCCCCCCTCGCTCTGGTCCGATTTCAGCCCTTAACGAACTTGATCTGTCTTTTTACATAAAACGGTTAAATATCGAGTTTCGTAACGATCAAACAAAAAAGAACGACCGCTAGAGCGTTAACAGACAAATGAATATATATAAATAATATATATATATATATATATATATATATATATATATATATATATATATATATATAATTTTGAACGGACGTTTAGTAATGAAGATATTTGTTATTTTCGCAAATCCTCCCCTCAAACCCCCCCCTCCCACTGGTCCGATTTCAGCCGTTAACGAACTTGATCTTTCTTTTTACATAAAACGACTAAATATCTAGTTTGGTACCGATCAATCAAAAATTGCGACCGCTAGAGCGGTAACGGACAAATATATAGATAGATAGATCTGTATGTATATATATATACATATATATATAGTTTTGAACGGACTTCATTTTCGTCATCTCCTGGGTAGGATCGATAGACAGTTGAAGAAAAGTTTCGAAAATCGCGCCATGAGTACGACCTCGATAGCCGATTTCCCTTAAGGGAAATCTGCCTTAAATAAGTAAATTATTTATGCAATATTATTCGATCCAACTCATTATACGTAAGATATTTCGGAGCGTACATATTAACCCTTTTTAAGTTCTCTCTTCTCTTATTCCGACTAACAAACTAGATCATTAGTTTTACGTGAAACGTGTACACAATTTTAAAAGTTCTCTAGGATGGTAGGGTTAACATACTAGAAATACTTGCCAAGACTCTAATGAAGATCTCGCTGGAACTCTAGAATATGAAATAATAATCATTCATTTTACTCCTTTGCAAGAGGTTTCTAGATTTTTAAGTTTTCTTCAACTCATGAAGTGATCTTTGGGAGTTACGTTATGGCAGTAACGTGTATTATGTCAGACATGAGTGTTTTGCAGCGGTGATCTGCAATAACGGAAGTTTGTGAAGTGTCTTTAAATCACCATCAGCTTCAGTACTGATCTGTACTTATTCCAAAATTAATGAGAAGTGGGGGGGGGGAGGGGGGGTCGACAAATGCTATATAACGAATCTTGTTGCATATTTAATTTTCTACAACTATTGCTTGTAAATATTTTCCTTAACTCCAGTAGAGCAACCAATTGATAAGGATCAATATTCTTAGATGTTGGGACATACTTAAAATATAAATTAAAATATAGTTTTCCAATTCACCCCCGTCCATACTATGAATAACATTAACATTCTCACGGCTCATGCTGTGCCACCGTTGGATTCCAGCCATAGCTTGGCGAAGCTGCTGTGATATCTCTGGAATATGCTGTATGGTAGAGGAACCAATTGATAAGGATCAATACCTGCAGGACTTATTGATCCTTATCATTCTATAAATGTTTTTACGTACGGTTATCATGATTCTTAACCGAGATATTTGTATTTATTAGCTTTCGGTTTCCAGTAAACCCCTACTCCTACTCATATTAAGAATAAGCTGTTATATTATGAAATACACTATTTGATAAATATCAAATATTGTTCTCATTGAACTCTTGTGATAAATGCAAATACGTGACGCAAGTGGGAAATCTCCTTAGTTAATGCAGCCCTCGCGTGACGGGCTTTTTTGTTCCAGATTACAAATATTAAAGGACTATGAAGTAGAACATTTGCTAATTATTAAATCATTGGGGATTAAATAGATAAGGCACAGGTACTTCAATCTGTATGTGGCTCAGGTTTCAAGAGCCATTGTACATGGTTTCTTATTCTTAGTTGAAAGCCTAAGGGTTCAATACTGGATTACTAACAGAGTTGGGCAAGATGTAACTATAACTACTAACTGCTAACTACAACTAACTTGGTTTGACTGAAGCTACAACTACTAATTACATTTGTAGTTAATAGTTAACAGCGGGCAACTACATTTTTGTAATTAATAGTTAAATTTTTCCAACTACCAATTACAAGTTAAAAAAAGTAGTTAAGACATTTTTAACTAATAGCTACAAATATAATTGGTAATTGCGATTATTTAACTTTTAACTACTGATGATTGTAAAAGTACTTTGTGATATTACCGGGTCAGTCTTATTGGGCTCTTGCACTCTATTGGAAAGGGGCTGTTAGATAAATAATAATCTAGAAGCCATTAAGTAAGGAACAATACATAACAGGGAATGGTCTAATGGCAAGCATTCTGTGTATACTGTGAAAAGTCCGTCACGCAGGGGCTGCGTAAACTAAGCAGATTTCCCACGTGAAGTTTTACAATAGAGAAATTTCACGAGAGTCGAGCAGTTAAGGAAACGGCCGAACTAGCTTTTGGCGGGATAGTCGGGTGACTGGGTAGCCGTTAGCGGCCCAGATTTAATAAAATGCAAATATCTCGGTTAATATTCAAGATAGAGAATAAATGTATATAACAATATTTATAGTAAATTTAATTTGCAATAAGATTGATTTTGTACAATTTTTCGATCTGACGTATAGTAACGGAGATATTTCGAATTTTCGAAAATCCTGCCCTATAAACCCCCTTCCCCTTCCCACTGGTCCGATTTCAGCCGTTAGTCAGTCCCCTGACTCCCTGAATTTCGTCCAAAGCGTGCCTCCCGGAGATAAAGTGATTCAATCAAAGGTAGGTTGGATGAATACTCTAAAAGTAGCTAAATTCCTGAGGAAAAGTGGCCACAAGGAGAGGTTCCTGGATTGCATGAGAAAGGAGTTAGAATATTTGCTCCACCCTCAATGCTCAAAGGTACCAACTTCAAAGGGAATAATAATTATTTTATTGCTTTGTTTATTGTATTTCCACATCAATTTGTTTCAAACTTAAAACTCTTCTATTTTCTCATTTTTCCTAAGAACTTTTACCTTACCTTGAAAATGTATTTCTTAGGATTGTGGATGTAAAAGTATTTACTGATTATGATAGTACAATGACTTTTTTAATTTCTGAAAGTGCTTGGTTTTGATATTTAAATTTAAATTGTTTATTAACGTCCACTTTTTGCAGCTAAGGCTAATTGGGACGAGTTCTCTACAAGTTACCACCCTTTTGTAGCCAGGGTGGTACTCATGATCTTATTTAATATATTCCGTCACTAAATAAATTCGTTTGTCCAGGCGGTATCGAACTCGTCACTCTAGGTTTACCATGTGATATTAAATTGAACGCTTTACCTCACATGGCTAACCTGAGCCCCATTGGTTTTGAAATGAATTACCTGGTAATAACAACTTTTTCAGTTAACTACCAACTAGTATTTTATATTATTTATTTGGTTTATGCCCCACATAGATGTTGATTGGCAAGATCTCTGATTAGGTGGTAGTTAGAATAATATATTTATTCCTGCTTGTACACCTTGGTTGTACCTTATTTATATTGTTTGGAAAATGTTCCTTAAATATCTCAGTCCGTACTTTGCCTAAATGAGTATAATAAAAGTTATTATTTTGATTCTTTTTATACTGTATACCTATTCTTTTTATGCTGTATACCTATTCTATTTTATACTATATGTATTTGTAAATGGTTATATGTTTTAGATATGTTAGTATTTGTGGAATACATCCGCTGCTGTCAGTTAGTAGTTCTGTCATATCGTGGTATGTGAAGGTTTTAGAAGATTTCCCTTGTGGGAAATCAGCTATTGAGGTTGTACTCTTGATGGTATTTTCGAAATTTTTCTTCAAATGTCCATCGATCCTACCTAGTAGATGACGAAAATGAGGTCCTATAAAAACTGTATATAATATATATATATATATATATATATATATATATATATATATATATATATATATATATATTGTCTGTTACCGCTCTAACGGTCGCAATTTTTGTTTGATGGTTACCAAACTCGATATCTAGTCGTTTTATTTAATAAGAAAGTTCATGTTAGTTATCTGATGAAATCGGACCAGTGGGAGGGGGTGTTTAGAGGGGAGGATTTTAGAAAAATCGAAATATCTCCTTTACCATAAATCAGATCGAAAAATTGCACAGAATCAATCTTATTACAAATTAAATTTACTATAAATATTGTTATATACATTTATTCTCTATCTTGAATATTAACCGAGATATTTGCATTTTTATTAAATCTGGGCGGCTAACGGACAAAGTGATTTTCCCGCCAAAAGCTAGTTCCGCCGTTTCATTAACTGCTAGGCTCTCGTGAAATTTCTCGTGAAATTACTTAATCTGGGAAATCTGCTAAGTTTACGCAGCCCCTGCGTGACGGACTTTTTTCGTTGGATGCAGTCTGTCAGTATGTGTTTTATCGTTAGGTGCTTCTTGCAGTATTTGCATATGTCGTTGTCTGTCCTTGTCATTGTCGATTGATACATACCTGACACACTACAACTAGTAGTTTTAGTTGAAAGTATGAACTTTTTTTTAATTAGTAGTTAAGAATTATTTCCAATGTAGTTTACAAAAAGTAGTTGTTCATTGTAAACTTCTAACTACTAGTTTATGGTTGCCCAATGCAACTACTTTACTTTTAGTTAGCAGTTAAAAATGTAACTAATTACCGGAATTAGTTAGCTACTTCCCAACTCTTGATTACTAGGTACATCTGTCCGTAGATATGGAGTCCTAGTTTACTAGATGGAAGTACAAGTTGAGTAGGGAATTTCCATTTGTCTATCTACAAAATTGTACTATGTTACTAGGTGCTAGATTATGTTGGAGCGGGGGTGTGTGTATCTATGAATGGGCCCCCTCCTACCTCTAGACTAGGAGGCGTCCACTCACTACCAGCATAACGGGTCTCTCCCCCCCCCCCTATTCCCCATTCATAACTCTCCCCTACTCTTCCTATCCTCTTTCCTCTTATCTCCTTCTCTTTCTCACAACCTATCCCATACCCTCTCTCACTTTCTCGCTCAGATAAATCCATACATCCTATTCTCTCTTTCATTATCATCTCTCTTTCCTCACAATAGCTCTTGAGAGTTGGGCCGCCTGAGCCGGAGCTTATATCAATAGCGAACTTGCGAAGGCTCCTTCTTTTCTAATCTCTCACACTCTCTTCATGCCTGGATTATTTGGAATTATTTGATCTTCTCCCAAAGAATTGTAATAAATATAACAGTACTCTTGGCTGAAAGAGCCCCCTCCCCCATCCTGATTATAATCATTACAAAATCATTTATATTTAGGAATGATCATCAATTTTAATTTGTGGTCATCACAACATTTCAGCATTATCATTCCGAAATATGCTAGTTCCAACGTCAAAGATTTAAGGATGAACTGCCTGATCGTGCCTTCACAATAGTTTCTTTAGATAAAATAATAAAATTTAGAAAATATATATATATATATATATATATATATATATATATATATATATATATATATATATAGATATATATACATACATATTCTATTGGCTTTATACATACATGTTGCAGATTTTTACCTTCCATTACCAGCCTTCTCCACCTCTGTCAATCCTGGGCGATTGTTTTCTTCTACCCTAATTGAAACTCCTTAGAGTCCAATTTCACTCTGTTTAACCATCATATCTGCAGTCTTCCAGAGGGTACTCACCACTGTCACAGTCTTTTATAGGGAGCCGGTTAGGTTAATTCTAGCCACATGCCCTGTCCTTTTAACCTCTTAGCTATCATATCATGGAATTCAACTGCTTCGTTTCATATGTAATCTCTGTTTTTGTCATCCTTCTCCAGAGTCCTAAGTCACCAACCCACTTTGGACCTATTATGTCTCTAAGAACCTTACGCTCAAACCATTCAACCTCGAGTCCAGGATTTCCGTCAACGTACATGTCTTACACCCATACAGTTGAATTGATAATGGAGCTATAGGCCCTTAACCCTTTGGGCTCTTTAGGTTTTCCTTTATTTAAATACTCGAGAAACCGAGACGAAGCGCAGTTGGTACTAGTTATTCTCTGGTTGATATCAATAAACTGGCCATTAATAGAGGTTATTGTAGCTCTGAGGTATTTGAATCTTTTACATTCTAGAAAGTTAGGTCCTCTACGCTCAAGCTGTTTTTGAGATGTAGATTACCGCTCACTACCAACTACTTCGTATTTTCTTGGTTAACTTACTTGCAAGCCTACCTCTTTTGCCGATGGTATCAATGGGGTGGTGAGAGGCAGCATAACCTATCTGCTTACTACCGATGACAGAATCCAACCACTGTATATGCCAGGAATCTACTTATCTTGCCTCCATGTACTCCCCTATTCGCCTTCGAAGCTCCACGTATTACCTTTTCCTTTGCAAGGTTGAACAGAATAGGAGACAAACAAGTCACCCAATGTCAATTGTGAATTAGAGATAACCTGAAGTATTCAATTTTAATACTTCAGGTTATGTCTCCTTGGATCGACACCCCGGCACCCGACAGTGTTGCCATTGATGCTCGCTCTTGTCAGTCGGAAAGGTTTCCCGGAAATTTTAAGTTCCTCCATTATGTTCTAAAGGTAGCTTCTATCAGCTGAACCTGCTTTGAAGTCAATTTATCTTATGACGTAAAAGCTTAATGAGAACAATATTTGGTATTTAGGCTTCAAATAATGTACTTCAGAATATATCAGCTTTTTGTTAATAAGACATGAGTCGGAAGTCTACTGAAAACTAAAAAATGCAAATATCTCGGTTAATAATGAAGACAGTGAAAAAACGTGCATAATAACATTTCTAGAACATTGCATTTGAAATAAGATTGGTTCTATTCAATTTTTTGATCAGACGCATAATAACAGGGATATTAAGAATTTTCAAAATTCCTCCCCTCTATACCCTCTCCCTCCCACTGGTCAAATTTTTTGATGTGGTCAAAAATATATTGGTGAAAAAAATGTTAGTTTATGCAAATGTTTCGAGAATATTTATTTTTTCTTCTTCAGGGTTGTAAACACTGGTACTACTTCATGTAAATTGAATTGTTATTTAACTACGGTGTAACAGAGTGGTGATTACGTAATTTCTACTTACCAAGAATAGAATTACTTAAAAACTGCTGTACATAAGGTATTGCACTTGTGGTTATATTAGGAGCACTGGTTCTAACCTTCCTTGGTTTGTTTACATTTAGCATGGTCACAGCCTTATCTTTCTATATCAGTTACACATGTGTATGGTTTTTACACCCTTTTTGTATGTATGTATGTATATATATATATATATATATATATATATATTGTCTGCTGACGCTCTATTTGTCCCAATTTTTGTTTAATCGTTATCAAACTGTATATTTATACGTTTTATGTAAAATTAAAGATCATATTCTTAATTGCTGAAATCCTAAAATTGGGAGAGGGGGATTTTCAAAAATTCAAAATATCTCTATTTTTTTGCGTCGAATCGAACAATCATATAGAACCTTTCTCTTGCAAATGCAATGTTCTACAAATGTTGTTATGTGCATGTGTTCTCTATATTGAATATTAACCAAGATATTTCTATATTTTAATTTTTGGCTATAAGTAAACCCCCACTCCTACTCATGTCATATTAACAGTAAGCTGTCATATCGTGAACCACTTCATTCCAAGGTTAAATTCCAAATATGGTTTTCATTGAACTTTTACTTTTTGAGATACATGCAAATATTATTATGTGACGATGACGTGTTATTTGGCCTATACCATACTCGATATTTATCCGTTTCAGTCCAGGCTAAATATTTCGAATATCACAAGGGATAAAAGGAGGGAGAGATTCAAAATATCTCCGTTATTATGGGGCGGATTGTAAAATATTGTAGAACCAATCCTGTTAAACTATTGTTGTTCTATGCATTTTTTCATAACCCAATTATTAATCGAGTAAGTCGTACTGCCAGGTTTTCTGCCTTCGGTAACCCCCCTCCCTCTACTCATCGGTTTTTACATATAAATGGAGAATACGTGGTAAGATTAGATCACAAATGTTTTAGCTTAACTTCAATTGGAAACATTTTTATGTTTTACAATAGATTGTGGAGACCTTCGTATTCCTACCGAGAATAACAATTTTTTCACTTATTGCATTAATTTGGTCATTTATTTTGATTGAATGTACGGCACGTCTAAGTTTTCTAAATAATTTTAGAATGCCAAGGAGGAGCCACATCTCTTCTTCACATATTTCTTTATGTTTAGAGTTAATGCATTATTAGCACTCCATACAGTGATCCTACTGAAGTGTACATTTTTTCTTTGTAAAATTTGTTCCATGTTATCCAGAGAACCCGAATGCCATCCATATACTAACATCATCTTTGTAGGTCTTCAATACGGAGCTAATGATTATTTATTTATTTATGCCCAAAATTTGTCCGAGAGGAGCTATAATATAATGAATAGATGAAATGTAAAGGCGTAAATAACACCGAAAAACTTTATGTACTAATAACAATAGAAAATAAATTATAAAGTTTTTCAATCCCATTAATGACGGAGATTTTCATAAATTTATGCACTAATCGTTAAAAAAGAAAAAAAAAATAGGGACTCAAGTTTGGCATGTGAGTTAAGACATTAGTCTTAATGTCTCTTGGGAAACCTGGAGTGGTGAGTTCGATTCCCACCTGGACAATAGGAATGTTTTTATTGCGACCAACTTGTGGCGGCGACGCACGTACTCTTGAGTCGTTCGCTATCAAATATGATAACCACGCGGTATAAAAAATACCAGATGGTTATAAAATATGTTCAGTCAGTGAAAATAGTTAACCGGATTGCGAGCGAAAAAGTTAGAAGTGCGAAAATATCTAGTGTCTCGCGCTAGCTGGAACTTTATTATATTGAGTTTACTGAGACATTCTTGTGTCCATCGAAAAAGTGTGATGTGTAAGCACTCTGAATAGACTTGTTTTGTGTAAATATTACATCCTCATGATGAAGAAGTTATGTTGTGATCGTTCTTAATATACAATTTGAAAAGCGCACAGAACTATTCATTTCACCCCACTCAGTCCACTAAAAACTCATTAAAGAAAATCCTTTGACATGTCCAGAAAAGGGTAATAACCTATAGATAACTTACCCCAATAAGTCATCGTAGCACAAAGTGGACTTTAGTAAATAGCTTGTAAAAAAATATGCCTCAATATTTATTTGTTTACAGTTTTCCGCTACTGGAAAATTGACGAGCTTATTTGGATTTTCCTTTTTAGTCTCCCTGTAATCCATCACTTTCCTTCTCACGTTAGTTTTAGAACTGAGTGTGAAAAATTATCTGTTAGTCATTCAATCAATCAATAATATTCTGTATTTAGTAATATAACAATTACAGGGGTCTGGTGGCCTTAGGTAAAATGGATAAATAAATAAATAACATAGAACAAAAGAGAATACAAACAAAGTAATGTTCAACTAAATAAAATGCAAAACTTCAACGAATTTTAGTAAAAGAAGATACCACAAAAAAAAAAAAATAAAACAAAATGATAGAGTATAATTAAAAAAAAAACTAAATTCATCTATGAAAACTAAGTAAAATTAAAAATAATTAATCCACTCAAAGCTTCTATTCAAAAAGAACAAATGATCTTATCCTGAAGGCCCCAGTGAGATAATAATACAATGCAAATTTGACAGTTAGTCATTCATACAGGTGAAGAATCTTGTTAGTACACGCAGTCTCTGAATGACGGGTTTTTCCGTTGACGGACTCATCCACAAGCTCCTCCACCAGAGGACCTTTGTAGGTTCTGCAGAAGTTCACTTTTAATTTTTCAGGTTATTAATTAAAATGAACTGTAATCCCTAATTTTTAAATAATTTAATTATTATTATCCTCACTTGTTCTTTAAAAAAATAGTATAACACATAAAACGCCTTCCCTGCTAACCTTAAACCAACAAAATCTATTCTTTATGCTGATGATGCAGGTATAACTATAAAAGGTACAGACCCAGAAAACTGAAACAAGATGGCAGTGTTACTATTAAATCATTGTCTGATTGGTAATGGCTAATAAGCTAGCTATCTATGAACGTGTCGAATTCAAATATTCTAGATTTCAGTAAACATTGCTCACACACTTCAAGAGTGATCTCAATTAATAATCATGACATTTTACTAGTCCCCATGTCAAAGTTTTTAGGATTGACTGTGGACAAACGCCATGACTGGTTCCATCACATTGAAGAATTGAGTAAGAAGCTTAAATCGCTTTGCTTCTATTAAAATATTCTAACAAATATCTTCCAATGGAAATTTTATTATTAATATACTATGGATATTTCCATAGTCCGATAACGTATGGCATCATGGTTATCATAATGTCAGTTTTAATATTTAAATCGCAAAAGAGAGCAATATGGTTTACATACAAGAGAAAGTTGGGAGACTCCTATCATCCACTTTTTAAGAAGCCAAAATAATGACTTTTCCCTGAATATGTATGTACCAAAGAATATTGCCTGTGAAACAAATCATGAACTTGTTCTAAGAAAATACATGATACATAGTCATAAAACAAGATACAAGAATATGCTTCAAGCCCCCCACCACAAACATAAATATTTTGAGAAAAGCGTATCATTTTAGGAGTAAAACTAGTCACCGCTCTGCCAGAATGAATCAAATTTACTAAAAAATATTTTGTTTAAAAATAAGAACTCATGTATGACGGATGTTTTTATACAGAAGATGAGTACTTTAAAAAAGGTTTAATTATTAAATAAAACAACTAAATAGTTGTCATAAATATCGGCCTGAAATAATTTGTGATCATGTACATTGTCTCCATAAGTTAGGAGTTTCTACCCATTTCTTCATTTATAATGGCCTGTCATCATATAATGAATTTGCAATCATCCTTTAATTGACATAATATTGGCCAATTGTGATACATAATCAAAACTAAAACAAAAAAACTATGTATCCTATTATGTTATGATCCTATTTCTTACTGTGTTATGATAACAGTTAATGGAAATAAACACATTTCTTTTTAACCTATTTCAATTTTCGAACTATTTAAATTTCTTTAAATATATTCTATTATTAGGAATGTACAATACAAAACTTATGAGTGTGTCAAATTCTTGATACATTTTTTTTTCCCTGAATGTTTATTGAAAGTCATGGTGTACTGGCGATGGATCCATGGAGGTATATGAAGACCTATTAAAAACAACAATTCATAATTATCTCTAAGAACGAACAGACACCCGTTAAATCATTATCCTCTATGACGTTATTGTTAAATTACAACTCTCCTCGAAATACCTGCAGCTTTAAGAACCTTTTACGTTTTACTCAAAGATCTCGTGAGAGGGGCCCTTATGGAAGAGAGAGAGAGAGAGAGAGAGAGAGAGAGAGAGAGAGAGAGAGAGAGAGAGAGAGAGAGAGCGAGAGAGGGTTTCCCACGGAAGTAAGGTATGTTACATTAGAGGGACCCGTTATCGACGAGCCAAACCTGCTAGCGCTCCTTATCTTCTCTCTCTCTCTCTCTTTCTCTCTTTTCTCTCTCTCTCTCTCTCTCGCTCTCTCTTTATCACTCGCACATTGACCACCATAGCTCTGTCATCTTAGTAGTGATAAAGATCTAGTCAAATTTTATGTCTTCTGCCAATTTCTCTGGCCTTCACCATTTTCGGAACAAGAAAATGTGCTAAATTTACATAAGGTATTTTGGTGGAGGATTAAAACCTTCAAATATTATCTTTATTACTTGTTACTTGTTTTGTTGTGGAAGTAGAAATTATCTTCGATGAATACTACTACTGACTTTTAAATCATCATTTAAATATATGTCGTAATTAGATAAATAAAAGCTATAGTCATAAGTGTATTTTTTTAGACATATTTCTATCTTTCAACTCCGAGAGGTTGGCTGACCTGTTTGTTTTCAATTCAGACGCTTTCCGATGTAGGGGTTAATTAAAGTGTAAATTAACTGAATGATTTCTCATTGTCATTTGTATTTTTTCACTTAATATTCACGTTGGTGTTAAGTGTAAAAGTGTTTAGATTTATCTATTGTAAAACGTCGTGGGAGAAATCTACTTAGTTTACTCAACCCCTGCGTGAATGACTTTTTAGGCGTAGCGAAACTAGTTCCTTCATCTGAAAACATTCTTTTTGGGTAGCATGAACCCAATATACCAATGTCGTTGTAAAAATAAGCTAATTTAATTTTCTATAAATTTTTTTTGTATCTGCAATAATAAGCGAATTATTTGTATTTTAGGAGAGTTCCCTTAAGGGAAATAAGGTATCGAGACTGAACTCATGAAGCGATTTTCGAAAAGTTTCTACCTAGGAGGTGACGAAGACTCATTTTCGCCCGTCCAAAGCTAATGCCTGTTCTTATATTCTTAAAATAAACATTATAAAAATTATAGTTTTTGATTGGAGTACTTTCAGTATCTCCTCATTTCTTTGTCTTTTCCCCATCTCAAAGTGACTACCAAACCGAGGGGTTTTTATCGAATAAAAAAAGTTCAAATATAAAAAAAAAAAAAATAAATTGTAAGTATTATACTTTTCTCTTCTACCATAGATTAAGTCCATTATTAATCAATCAGTATTCAATATGAGGCTTATTGAGAGGAGGTATAATACACTTCTACATTAATGCATGAGAATATATCATTGATTCGACGTATGATGGAGAAATAAAAGATTTTTGTAATTCTCAAATTTTAACCTAAAAAGAAAGTATTACCCGTCTTTAGGTTAAATAAATAGTGATTTTTTGTAGATTAGTTTTGACTAAAGTGATCTATTGTACTACAATGGAGCCGCAATTATAAGTGACCTTTGAGTCTAGTGGTGAAACCGTACCACTTTTACTTGCAAAAAAAAGTTGTGAGGTAATAAAAACTTATCTCAGGATAATTGTTACAAATTGTAATATCTGTTTAGTACTCATTATAAGGAAATTTAATTATACGGGTGTTGTTGTTATTAATGTGGCAATCAAATTGTCACAGTGCTAACATGTACTTCTTTATCGGCGCATAATAATTATTTAATGTGATAGAAGTGCTAAAAAAAATCGGTGTCCATATTCAAAGAGATGAGTCACTTATACTGAGTTAATAGATGTGCTTCCCTTCTCATTTAAACAGATTTCCTTTAAGGGAAATCAGCTATTGAGGTTGTACTCATGACGCGGTTTTTGAAACATTTCCTCAAATGCCCATCAATCCTACCTGGTATATGACGAAAATAAGCGCCGTTCAAAATTATATATACGTATTTGTCTGTTACCGCTCTAGCGGTTGCAATTTTTGTTTAATCGTTACCAAACTCGATATATAAACATTTCATGTAAAAATACTTATTTTTACATAAAATGTTTATATATCGAGTTTGGTAACGATTAAACAAAAATTGCAACCGCTAGAGCGATCAAGTTAATGGTTGAAATCGGACTGTGGGGAGGGAGGGGTGGTTCAGAGTGGGGGAATTGAATGAAAACACGAAATATCTTCTGTATTATACGTAGGATCGAAAACGTGTATAGAACCAAAGTTACAGCAAATGTACTTTCCTATAAATGATGTTATATACAAATCTTCTCTATCATGAATATTAACCGAGATATTTGGATTTTATAATTTTCAGCCTTCAGTAAACCCCTACTCCTACTCATGCATTATTAACAAGCCCTTGTTATATAATGAACTATTTTATTCTAAGATTAAAGACCAAATATTGTTTTCAGGAGAGATTTACTATTCAAGATGCAAGCAAATACTCGTACTTTGAGTGATGACGTCATAAATTAAGATTTACGTTCATGATTCGAAGACGTTTCCATATAAATAGATAATATATGATGATATTTTATCAGTTGCGCGCTATACCGGTAACTGGGAATTCTGCTTAGTGTACGCAGCATGCGCACGAGGGACTTTTAATTTGTAGAATGAAGGTTATGTCGAAGTTGAGTTCCATGAAATAAAACTAAAGTAAGTTATATTATATGAAAACGTCTGCTAATCTATATTATGGTACTGAATGAACTATGTACTGGTTACCCGGACATACAAATATTAGACAAAGACACAAGTAGACGAACTAGCCAAATCAGCTACTCAAAAAAGAGCTCACGACAACACATACTGTACATATCAAGATATTCAGGCCCAAGCAAAACATATGATACTCAATTGAGGGCAGAAATCTTCGTTTACCACAACTGATAGCAAACTTCGAGAACTGAAACATATACTTGGTGAATGGCCTTCCTCAAAAAGGCTAATTAGAAGAGAAGGGGTAATCTTAACGAGGTTAAGAATTAGCCATTCACGACTGATTCACACGTACCTACTTACTGGAGAAGAGGAACCCTACTGCCAACACTGTAACTGTAGACTTATTATAAAACATATACTGACTGACTGCTATCTAAGGACTCACATAGACCTACCATACACTTTGACTGAACATGACCGCAGCCTACATAAAGACCGCGTATTACACTACTTGAAACATAACAACATTTTCAAAAAGTTATAATGTGGCACAATACTGAAAATATTTGCAGAAATGGCCATACCTAAGTAAATATAATAAAGTGATTGTAGGAATTTAACTGATTCGTCGCTAAATTGCTCCAGTCGTAAAATGCAATTATTGTAAGAATAAAATAAATGAATATGAAATGACAGTAATTGCCAGGGAGTGGACAAGGTAGGCAAACCGTAAACACCGATCGTCATCGCAGATAAGTAGATTCATATCGTGCCATATGTATAATGAAATGATGATTAAATGGCTTACCTACATTCAGTCAAAAGTAGTAGAAAAATACATCCGCTAACAGCTTATTTCGATGTTGGTGCTGATGAACGACTTCAATCAATTAACATTCCCTTCAATATTCGCCCAACATTCATTCTATGCTTCACGTATAACGTGTAAGGCAGCAACGTGTCAGAACTTAGTGAATTCGTCAATTTAAGTGATTATTAAGTAATTCAAAAAACCCGATAGCAAACTATTGCTATTTCAACCAGCAGGCTAAACACATAGTATGCATTTGTGTGTTTTTCTGTTTTTGTCTCACTCGGATGCAAAGGAGAAGACTAATATTATAGTTTTTAAAACAAAATGAAATTTACGTTGAAAACCGTTTTTATTAGAATGGACGATTATATAAACAAAATGAATTGCATAAATGCATTCTTAATGATACCTGCACTTTTAAAGATATTAACTATGACCTTACGAACATTTTGACAAATGAAATGGTAAAATATTCAGACAAATATATAAATATGAGCAATACTGAAAACGATTAGAAACAGATTTGTAAATTACGATTCCATTATTCCGCTAGTATATGTATTAATACAATTAGAAAGTTCCTTGTGAGGCATATTGATGTATTGCTAGTTCACTATCAAGTTATTATATATATATATGTATATATATATATTATATATATATATATATATATACATATATATTTCATAATTCATAACGTACTATTTAAAGTTCCTAAAAACCAAAAAAATAAAAGTAAAACCGCTACCAACCAGAATTGTTTCACTTTTAAAGGAAGATTTACTGAAGGTTATTGCTTAATCTCCAGCAATTAGTTTCTCACATTGTTAAAGAATCGTCATCTATCCAAAGAATTTATAGATATTCCGTAGATGCAGCTAGAAATCTTTAATCAATAACAAATTAAAAATAGTGGGCAAAAAAAAAAATTACTTGGTGTATTTTGAAACCCGAAACCATAAGGATTTTGGTAAATTCAAGAAGTATTAACTCTCACTCAGGAATTTGATGCTGTTAATGCACATAATTTATGTTAACTATAGAAATAGGCTCCCACAACCAGCATAATCAACAGCGTTCCCAATCCCTCCATTAACGAAAAATATATGAACGACATTATAGCCAATATACTTGTACGCTATAACAGAAAAAAATAAATAAATTAAAATTACAACCTTATGTAAACAAAAATTACTACACAAACAAGAGTACGTCTATTCTTTCTGTAGAATAAGTTCTTAAAGAGTACGATTTTCGATAAAGGCCATTATTTCGAATTAATTCAATGGTTCCGTAGCTTTCGAACATAGATAGAGAATATATGTATATGAGTACGACCTGAATAGTTGATTTCCCTTAAGGGAAATCTGCTAAAAACAGATATGCTCCGGCTTCGGCCATGTGTGAAGTCTGAAAACGGTATAGTTATAATGTTGCGAAAAATGAGTCATTTACCTGGCGATGAGTGGTTTTATTTGGTCCACATGTTTCACGTTATTGGTCATCTCTTCAGGAGGAAAGTTTTTAAACAGAACACTGAGATCCTGGTACGGCCCATGTCTAGAGTAACGAAAACTAAGATGGCTGACACTTTTTGTGAGCTGATTTCAATATGGATGGAATACGAAGAATACTCCGTATCATAGAAAAAAGTCCGTCACGCAGGGGCTGCGTAAACTAAGCAGATTTCCCATGTGAAGTTTTACAATAGAGAAACCTGCATACTGGTAACACAACACCACTGTGAGTAAATACAAACGGTAATGAGAAATCTTTCAGTTAATTTTAATAAACTCTCAACGGAAAGAAAAACAATTACTGATAACATCTGAGTGTAAAACAATAACTTTATTGTAATCTATTTACTCTATCTAGTACTGCAATTATAATGTATCAGAATAATTTATATTTTAATAACTCAAATTTTAGTAGTCCAAGAACTAAAGAAGGGGGGGGCTGATGAACAGAACGTATTTGCATAAATCTCACAAAGTAAAAGCTGAAACGACAAGAAAGGTTAGAAGCTTCCACCAGAGCCGAACAGTTTCGGAAACGGCCGAACTAATCCGAACAATACCCTATCACTTGTCCCACCCACTTAATAAAAATGCAAATAGCTCAGTTAATATTCATACAATCACTTATGGTACTTATCATTTTGCACTCATGGATAACTTCATTATCTCAGAGAAGACCTGGAGATAGTCTACAATCCTTGTAGTCATAAGGGTTGTTTTGGAATTAGTCTGGGTGGAGCATACGCAGTAATTGAAGGTCAAATACATCTTAGGATTGGACAAGGGGAACCTTTTGAAAGGTTACAAGTCAATGAACTGATACTAAATAAATGTCTATTAGACTAGAGAATGGCACTGTAATTTTTGCAACCAGTAGCATTCCATTACTTCACCCTCTAATGGTTTAAACCCTTTAAACTACACAACGTGTATTCCATTTTGAGTTGTTATACAAAAGAGAATTTACATCTGAATAACCTTTACAATGAGTGTTCATTGCAAAAAAAAAATCACGGCTGAAAAAAAAAGATAAATTTTCATGGCGGAGACGTAATTATTTTTGTTGTTATATGGAAATAAAATCCACGAAAAATAATGATAAGTTTCGGTGAAATGATGACCAAAAAATAAAGAATGATAAAAAAGGAAGTCGGTACTAGTGGTTTATCCCGGATAGAGATTCTGGAGGCAGATAGCTTATCTGATCTTTAATCCTTGGCCTCTCTCTTCTCTTCGCCAACCTAAATCTTTGTTTCTTTTATTTTATTTTACGTTCCACGTGCTTTACACATTGTATTTTTTCCACTCTTAACTCCCTAATTTTTATCATTAACTAAAACTTTTTAAACACAGTTCAAGATTGTTTATATAGCCTTTCAAAATTAAAATATAGAATTTGTTATTACGCTCAATCCAAAGCGGTCCCGAGAATAAGTTTGTTTTAGAATATTTTATACGAACCGTATGGATTATATGGGTGATTTAGACGTAGCTTGGAAAACTTTGTACATCCCTTGTTGGTACTTAGTCTTACCAGAATAAAGTTAAAAACTAAAGGACGATGTTCTAGAAGGTTACACTATAATCGACAGTTATTTCTTTGTTGATAGACTTTTTCTCCTAGTGCCCCCCCCCATTTGAACGCTTATTTGAACAAATAAAACAAAACAGTGGAATAACAACTAGCCCAATAATTTGAACATAATAAAGCATAATTTGAGTTGAAACCTTGTTGTAATTTAGAGGTTATTCTACCCGGCAGTAATACAGCTATAACGACATCATTATCATTTCATGCTGTAAACGTGGATTCTAAAATAATTGTCATAAACTATTGATAGTACAAGAGTATCAATACGGGTGTGGTTACTTTTTAGCCTTCAAACCACAACAAAAACCTAAGGAACTTCACTTGAGTTGAAGGAAAAATGAAGGAGCATAGGTTTATAAGCTGTTCTGTGAAATATACACAGGTTTGTCATTGTTTAAAGTAGTTTCCAAAGCTAGGTTTAGGAAGGTGCGATACCATTTTTATTGCCCAGTAAGTGATTGCGTAGCTTTAACTGTCTGAAGTTATTTACAATGAAACAGAGGGGATTTGGAATTATATAAGAGTGCTATTGTTATTTATATATATCAGAACAATACATCTAGCAGTGTTGCTCGTATTTATTTTTGTTATTCTGAAAATTACATACATAAATTTGAGCCTATCGAATATTCACAATCAATGTCATCGCCAAGAAATTCATGCACTGGAGAAGAAATGAGTGCATTTTTTATTACGACTACAGTGTTCAACAACCTGACGTTTCTTCACATCCTGCAAGGGTTGCTGTGAGAATTTACTCAATATATGGACAAATTTAAAAACAAACCCAGATTTTAAATACCAATCTGTGGTCAGTAAATTTAGGCTGCATCTACTCAGCTTTCATTAGGACAGCTTTAAAATGTATTCCAGAAGACATAATAAGATTGTCCGGAGAAGCAGTAGGAAGAATCATTCGTGTATTGGTGTTCCTAAGAGGTGGCTAGTTGTCTCTTGGCCAAAGAGTAACTAACTTGGAGGCCGGGACTAGAGGAGGAGACGCAGAGGGCAGGAGAAGGTTCCCGGAAAGCGTTAGTCCCAGTAAGGTCTGGGGGGGAAAGGCGAAGGTTATTAGTGTGGCGAGCACGTAGAGTGGAGGAATGAGGGTAGGGCTAGCTAGCGGTGCGTTAATACCGACTCACATTGCACCATATGGCTGCCATCGTCTCCATGCTCCAATAGAGAATCATTACAACTAATGCATCTCCTAGTATTTCGACTCACATAGCACCATATGTCTCCCATCCACCCCAAACTCCATAGAGAATCATTACAACTAATGCATCTCCTAGTATTTCGACTCATATAGCACCATATGTCTGCCAACCCCCCCCATGCTCCATAGAGAATCATTACAACTAATGCATCTCCTAGTATTTCGACTCACATAGCACCATATGTCTGCCATCCCCCCATGCTCCATAGAGAATCATTACAACTAATGCATCTCCTAGTATTTCGACTCACATAGCACCATATGTCTCCCATCCACCCCATGCTCCATAGAGAATCATTACAACTAATGCATCTCCTAGTATTTCGACTCACATAGCACCATATGTCTCCCATCCACCCCAAACTCCATAGAGAATCATTACAACTAATGCATCTCCTAGTATTTCGACTCACATAGCACCATATGTCTCCCATCCACCCCATGCTCCATAGAGAATCATTAGAACTAATGCATATCCTTATGTTTCAAGTCACATTGCACCACATGGTTACCATCGTCTCCATACTCCAATAATCATTACAACTAAGCATATCCTTACATTACGACTCAAATTGCACCATATGCTTAGCGTTGACTCCATACTCCATTAGAGAAACATTACAACTAATAAATCTCCACGTATTTAGGATCACATTGCACCATATGGCTGACATCGTTTCCATGCACCAATAGAGAGTCATTACAACTAATTCATTTCTCTATATTTCACATGCTCGTTGCACCATATGGTTCGACTCACATTGCACCATATGTTTCCCATCCACTCCATACTCCAATAGAGAGTCATTACAACTGATCCAGATCTTTATATTTCGACTCAAATTGCACCATATGTCTCCCGTCGACTCCATGCTCCAATAGAGAATCCTTACAACTAATGCATCTCCTTGTATTGTGACTCAAATTGTACCATATGGTCACCGTCGTTTCCATCCTCCAACTGAGAATCATTACAACTAATGCATATCCTTTATATTGCTACTCAAATTGCAGCACATGCTTACTGTCGACTCCATACTCCAATAGAGAAACAAGACAACTAGTACATTTCCACGTATTTAGACTCACATTGCACCATATGGTTAACATCGTTTCCATGCTCCAATAGAGAGTCATTACAACTAATCCATATTCCTATATTTGGACTCACGTTGCACCATATGGTTACCGTCGTCACCATGTTCCAATAGCGAATTATTACAACTAATGCATCTCGTAGTATTTTAACTCACATTGCACCATATGGCTACCGCCGTTTCTATCCTCCAACTGAGAATCATTACAACTAATGCATATTCTTATATTCCGACTCAAATTGCACCATATGCTTACCATCGACTCCATACTCCAATAGAGAGTCATTACAACTGATCCATATCCTTATATTTCGACTCAAATTGCTCCATATGCTTTCCGTCGACTCCATACTCCAATAGAGAGTCATTACAACTGATCCATATCCTTATATTTCGACTCAAATTGCTCCATATGCTTTCCGTCGACTCCATACTCCAATAGAGAGTCATTACAACTGATCCATATCCTTATATTTCGACTCAAATTGCAGCATATGCTTACCGTCGACTCCATACTCCAATAGAGAGTCATTAGAACTGATCCATATCCTTATATTTCGACTGAAATTGCACCATATGGCTGACATCGTTTGCATACTCGAAAAGAATATCATTACAGACAAATGTATCGCTAAAGATCTATGTAATTCAGATAAAAATTATGTATCAAATATTTCTTAAGAAACCTTAGTTAGTCTGAATAAAGGTCGAAATTAATCTTTGTATGGATAAAGATGGTTTAACAATTCCATAGTTTTGTCTAGTTATTACTTTTTGCATTGTTAGGATAGATTCAGAAGCAAACATTACTAGAAGTTATATTGATTTCTACAGAAATGGATTAAAAATTGTAAACTCTGCCATCTGTAAATTTGTAACTCCGTAAACTACAACATGACTGGTCAGACAGGTCTATCTTTTATGTGAACTTTATTTTGAGAGCTTTCTTGTGGGCGGTATTGCTCGTGAGTCATGAAAAATGAAATTTTCATTTGGCTCAATAGTCCAAGCTTTGTTGGGAAATCAAGGAATGTGCTTAATGAATTCGCTCCCATGGAAAAGGCGTGAAACATGTAGAGTGTAAAAGTGGATAATTTATGTTTTAGCAGTTTTCCCTTAGGCGAAATCAGTTATTGTCAGTCAGAGGTTGTACTCGAAATATTTCTTCAATTCTACACAGGAGAAAACAAAAATGAGGTCTTTCAAAATTTTATATATATATATATATATATATATTCGTTTTAGCGGTCACAATTTTTGTCTGATCGTTACCAAACTCGATATTTAAACGTTTTGTGTAAAGAGGAAGATCATGTTTGTTAACGGATAAAATCGGACCTATTCGAAATATGCGTCGGATCAAAAAATTGTATAGAATCAATCTTATTGCAAACAATTTTCAATAAATAATGTTATAAATGTTTCTTCAATATCTTGATTATTAGTAAAGATATTTGATTTTGTTTAGTTTTCGATCCTGAGTAAATCTCCACTCCTACTCATTTGATATTATCAATAAGCTGTTATATAATGAAACTCTTTATTTGAATCTAAATACCAAATATTGTTCTCATTGAACTTTTACATTTTGAGATAAATGCAAATACGTGAAAGTGGGAATCTGCTTAGTTAACGCGTGGCGGACCTTTTCTTGTTCTACTGTTAGTCTTCCGCAATTCTGCTTTCAACGAAGAATGTTTCTTTCCAATGGCGGATTGGAAAACCAATATAAAATATTGGTTAAATTGAGGAGGTAAACGTACTAAGTACACAATGGCAAATGCCACGTATATTCGGTACATCGATCGATGATAAGATTGCGTTCGGTTTGCCAGCTGAAAATGCACAGTGACCGGTACACTTCAATAGCCCTGGCGGTATGTCTGGGAATGAAGAGCTCGTCAGGTGGTTGTAGTATAATGTGAGCTAGACGCTGGTCCCCAGGGTGATGGGCCAGTCAGGAGAGACGTCCTATTACAGCTGCTCCAAGGCTAACGGGGTTGTACGCAGGGTTCATCGCTCGTTATGTAAAAACTAATGGATCACGAAGCATTTGGCTAATGATCTCCAAGGTCTGTAAACGATACTGAAAAGAAAAGCAAAATGTCTTCAACCATTTCAAACAGTCATGTACGGAAGGAAAGTTTCAAAAGTATTCATTAACCTTATTTTACTTATCCATCATAACCTACTTTCATTTATTCTTTCGTAAAAAGAGAAATGATCATTTTAGCAGATTTCCCTTAAGGGAAATCACCTATTGCGGTCGTACTCAAGACAAGATTTTCAAAATGTTTCTACAAATGTCCATCGATCCATAGGAGATGACGAAAATTAAGTTCATTCAAAATTGAATCTATCTCTCTAACTATCTATATATTTATCTGTTACCGCTTTAGCAGTCGCAATCCAGTCCAAGTACCCTAGAATTTCGTATGGATGTAGTCTTGAGTTTCCCATCATGCACTAAGACCGTTGTGGGTGGTCTGAAAGATATGATGATGGGAAATGATCGACCGAGGCAATCATCTCACATTTCAAACAGAGCATTCTACAACCTCTAATAATATTGGGGATTTCTCTAGTTCTGTTTATACCTCTCAGAGGTCACTGATCACTGAATCTAGTAGTATGTGAATCTAGTAGTATGACATAATTTACTGAAAGATCATGGAATAAATGTAAAAGTTGATATATTTTACCTTACTGGCACACACTAAGCATTAAACGTGCATACACACCCAGCTACAAATGTAGATAGATTTTAGCTAACTATTAACTACAGATGTGGTTAGACATTCGTAAATACTTATATACCTTCAAACATAATTGTCCAGAAAGTCAATGCTATCTACTTAACTATGAATGTAATAGAATTGTAAGACATAGGTAACTACTTAACAGTAAATAAAGTTGAGTATAATGATACTGATAAATAAACCTATTTAAATGTTAACAATATAGGTAAAAGATTCCTAGGTTAAGTGCAGCAAGGGAGGATCCACAAAAAATAAAAAATAAAACTTGATATTCAGTTACCCTTTTCAACACAATTTTTAATTATTATTCTTTTTCCGGCTCATTTCTAACATGTTGTTGTTTATCCAGGTGGATGTCATTTGGTTGCCTCCTACGTGGGTGGCTACCTCTTATGACTAATGCCTCGCATGTGGCAGCCTCGCAAATTGCATACTAAACGTAAAAAGTAATATTAAAAGCACAAATAAATTTTATAGCTATAGCCGTTTCCACTATGACCTTAGCTTGTTCAAAATTATTGTTAATCTGATTTCGATACACTGTAAATTGATTATGGTGGAGGCGAATCAGCAACATTTACTCCTGCCGGCCTGAGTGGAAGGCAATTTGCTACACTACTTAGCAATTACCGCGCCAATGGAGGCAACATGCAAACTACAAATGGAATTTGCATCAAGAGCGTGCTAATGTGCAAAGGATGAGCCTTGCCTTACTCTGTATATATGCAGCTTGTCAAAGCATCAATGCAGCTGGTATCTCTAACAGATAACAAGCAGCCTTATCTCTTTCATCCTGGTTTTGCTCTTATCAGCGCTTCTCATCTACTAGAGCCATCTCTTCCACCATGTCCAATATATCCATTATTTATTAGCTGCTGCCTTTTGGAGTTAAGGTCAATAGGGAATTGCATTGATATAGGCCCAGTGAAGGAAATATGGTGATTCTGGACTTTTAGGATGAAAATTTTTGTTTTGTAATTCAACACGGAGACTATCTGTCATAATGGAATGCCCATAAATCACTTAGTCGTTGTTGTATATTCGTTGATAGGGGAACGGTGGAAGGTCAGAAGATGAAAAAACATTGCCTCTTCTGGAAAAATTCATACACCATGAAGGTGGTCAATTCTGGTCACGCTCACGTGGTTCGCCATGTGTGATCAGATAAGATATCAGTGTAATTTCGGGGTGGCAAGGCAAGGGGGCAACCACCTCAGAATTATATACCCCAGAAAACTAAAAGTAAAAAAGACCAATAAATAACAAGTGTTAAATGTTACTCTTGTTGGGCGGCACGTTCTAGATTCACCATTGATAATCTCTACTTTAACACTGTCTTATGGTATTCATGCAACTATGTGGCTTACCCATGCTATACTCTCGTAATTTACGAACTACATCAAGTCCCAACTCGATTCAAGTACAGCCTAGGGTCTACTATCTCGTCTATACCCTGCTACACTTTGGAAGATTGGGTATACCTTTTTGAAATAGGCATCCATTGTTGTTAAGATGAAATTTGGCTCATAGATTATTTTATAACTGCTACATTGCTTTCTTGTAAGTAAATATTTTTTTTGGAGGTTGTTCATTCATAATTAGTATTGTACGCCAAGAGCATACCACGCTAGCAAGGCGCATGAATACCCCTGGTATCTTCTTTAATCAGTTTGATGGAATTCATATCAGAAGAGACAAGTAAACTAAACAATTTAATAAATTTTAATCTTAAAAGGCTGAAAATGAAGCGCACATCATTAAAAACGTTTTCCATACAAAATTAGAAATTTGTGAGTGAGGTGTTCATTTTCATTTACTTGTATATTTTAATAAAAATATTAGCCTCCATCGTGGATCGTCAGGGGTTACACCCATTTCTAAGAGAATATCTCTCGACTTCAGTTTAAACCGTGGTCCTCTATTAACCAAGAATCTCCTTCCTACACTTGCGATATTATACTTAAGGCTAACATATTATTAAACATATATGCTCAATTTAAAATTCATCTTTATATACATAGAGTTCCCAGAGACAAATAGCTAATTGAATATGACATATGTCAATCCAGCGAATGAGAAATCAGCTTAGTTTACTCAGCACTTGTTTGTTGAAATATTTAATAGATAAAAAAAAATCTTTTTAAATTTCAAACCTACTCAATATAAATCTCAACGTGTCTCTAAAAGATTCGCGTTTTATTTCATCACTCGCCACTGTACTCCATTGCCATAATTTTTGAAATTCTGCAGTTATCTTGGGAGACGAGTTTTTTGGGGAGACCCTCAAAATGATAGCCGAGGAAGCACTGAACCCGATCTCACAATAACATACGGACCAGAAATACAAAACTTTTCTCCTTATGAACTTAGTCCTCTCTCTGGAATCAACCAAAAGGTCTTGCAGATCCATCTCCTCTCATACTTTCATTTATAGGGCAAGCAAAGCTGAATTTTATGCTGAAGGGAAATCTGTTTATTTATGAGATATAATAATTAGCCATACTAGCAAAAAGTTGGCATTTCTAAATAACAGCTGCTCAACTACAACTATAAGAATATTTGGGGGCTCAGGTAAGCTATGTGAGTTAATGCGTGAGGAATGAGTTCTCCACTAAATAAATTCTTGCCCAAGCGGGAATCGCGCACACCTCTCTAGGTTTACCACGAATAAAATCCAATGCCTTAACACATATTGGTAACCTGAGCTCCCGAATTCAATTTCAAAAACAAAAATATGTTTTTAATATATTTTTAAAAAACTAAAAACATTTCAAGTGGGCCGAATGAGATAAATGTTATCAAATCGCAAAAGGACAGAGCTGGTTGTGTTGATACTTATAAAAATTGGGGACATTTCGGGGAATGCACCTTACTAATCTCCATCATTTTCAAAAGCTGTCCTTTTTGAAAACGCAGCCATTATATAATTCCGGCAAGTAAATTGTTTCCCCACAAAATTCTATACACGTGATCGGAAAATAAATATTATTCACTCAACAAATAGACAGTTATAGTGTGCACAAATTGTGAGTTCAGTTATCTCTCGCAGCATATAAATTACATAGTATAGCCGGTAGATAAACACCCCATTATCGTGAATTGGGCAACGCTTCGCCATCAAATTTAAAAACCATTGGATACTGCAATTTATATTTCACAAGAGAAAGCAGCCTCAATGCTATTTGTCCGGGCTTACTGTAGGATCTACTATTGCTACACTATTAGTTATAAATCTATTAAACTACCTGATATATGTTGTATTTCGATAATCAAAAGGTAGTTTGCTTTCTTTACACGTTTTAGTCAATTGGATTCCTTGTAAAAATGTATTCCCCTATAATTAAATTATATTTAAAGAACAGTAAATAACCTATATGGAAGTAATAGGTACTATATGATCAGTAATGTTTAATCTCCCATTGTTTCCTCTAAAATTAAAGAAATCTCTCACGTAGGACTTGCTTAAATAAACAGATTTCCTACTTCTCCGAGTGCCTTAAAGATGGCTTCTGATGTACCATTTGCTCTGTTTTTCTTTAACTAAGAACTCAGGGTAAACGAAACGAAATTTGTTAGACGTGATGTGTAATAAGAAAATGAAAAGAGCTTAAGATAGAATAAGAGTAAATAACTTGGTAAACCTTGGAGCCAATGGGAGCATGCGTAGAACAATGTGGGCCTATTATATGAAAATTTTCTTCACGACTAAGATATTTACAAAATCAACTAAAATATTTATAAGCTTGCATTTCACCATAAACCCTACTTCTGGCCAGATTTCGACCATTAACGAAGTTAGGCTACATTAACGATATTTCATTTTGTATGAAATATTTAAATTCCCAGTTTAAAATAAAAGTCCGTCACGCAGGGACTGCGTGAACTAAGCAGATTTCCCACTATTAAACAAGTATTTGCATTTATCTCATGACATAAACGTTCAATGAGAACAATTTTTGGTATTTAAGCTTCAAATAAAGTACTTCATTATGTAATAGCTTATTGTTATATGGCATGAGTAGGAGTGGGGGTTTACTGATGACCGAAAACTGAAAAACGAAAATATCTAGGTTAATATTAAAGATAATGAAAAATTGTACGTAAAAATATTTATAGAACATTACATTTGCAATAAGATTGGTTCTAAACAATATTTCGATCCGATCCCATACTAACGGAAATATTAAGAATTTTCGAAATCTCTCCTCTCTAACCCTCCCTGCCCCCAGTCCGATTTCAGCCGTTAACGAACTTGAGCTTTCTTTTTATGTAACATACTTATATATCGAGTTTCTAAACGATTAAACAAAAATTACGACTGCTAGAGCGGCAAAAGACACACACACACACACACACACACACACACACACATATATATATATATATATATATATATATATATATATATATTCAGCCGTCCATACACACACACACACATACACACGGTATTATATGTATGTATGTCATATACATACACACACACGCACACCCAAAATCGGAACAACCCAAATAACTGATTTCTTTTGCCGAAATCCACAAATAAAAGAAACCCTTATGAAATCATCAAGTTTCTGCGTTCCTTCCATTTGGCGAGAGAGGGGTGTGATACAGTAGGGAGCGGAACACGAACAAGGCGATAATGAAGAGGTTATTCAGCCCCAAGCCAATTAGAGACATGCCATTGTGATGCCATACAAATTCGAAGGTGAGAATGGTCTTATTGTTAAAGGTATCAAATCGCTTTGAATCACCTAGTCAAGGCAATGATGACATCACGAACTTAGGTTTGGTGTGCATTTAAAGGCTCAAGTTCAATTAAATCTTATGCCTTTCTTAAACGGTCTAAAATGTTTACTTCATTCAGGTTTCAATAAATGAATGTAATAAACTATTTAATGGGTAATTTTTCCTGGAAGAATACCGGTTGCAATTACAGATTACTTAATTCGCGACCCAAACAATATAATACAATAATAGAAGTGAGGTGATTACTTGAATATTACATTTGAATAAACATTTAAACAATGGGGTTAGAGATGTTGATCAGGCGCTAAATCATATTGAGCCCAAGAATAAAATTAGATTAAATAATAATTCCTTTAGCACCTTGATTTTAGATCATCACTCTTAATACATTCTGAATGAATTAATGACATTTTATTTTTCTTCTGTATTTTAGTAATTGTTTAGTACAATCTTATACCGAGATACTGTTGGTTCCTATCTCAGAAGGACAAATAATGGTTTAATGAAAGCATTAGGTAAATGTAAGAAAGAAATTAATAGCAGTGACATACCGTGACTAGTAAAGTTTCATGTAACGGACCCATTGTCAAATTTTTTGATGGATTTTGTTTTACAATTAATAGCCAGATAATTGAGGTTATTTCTCATAAACATTTAATTTAGAATAAAATCAAGTTCACCAAGGGCTAAAAACGAATATTGGTTTACAGAAGAGGAATTTTGTTAATTCAAAATATCACCGTTGTTATCCGCCCAATCGAAAAATTGTATTTAATGAATCTTATTAAAAATTTAAATGCCTATCCATATTGTTATATACGTATTTCCCTATCATGAATATTAACCGAGATATCTGGATTTTATAGTTTTCAGCTTACAGTAAACCCCCACTCCTACTCTAGTCATATAAATAATAAACTGTTATATCACAAAAACCACCTTATTGGAAGCTTAAATGCCAAATATTTTTAATTGAACTTTTGTTGTGTGGGTTAAATGTAAATATGGTTTGTGATGACGTCATCATTAGTTTCAATATTCAGCCTTTGTAATTGTTTTCAGCATTAAGTAAACCCCCACTTATTCTCATCGGATTTTTAATTAGACAAAACAAAGTATATGGAGATGAAATCAATAGTGTGTCATACCTGCAAGTGGGAAATCTGCTTAGTTTACGCAGCCTCTGATTATAGGAAGTATAGTGCTACCTTAAAACAGCCATGTCAAAAGGGACCAACTCTGGAGCGCTGGAGATGGCGCGGATCTCCCCGAAAGTAGTTTGCCTTTAATAACGTTTTAAGAGTGGGGGCGAGTGACTTTTCTATCCTTCCGTTAATTTACAATAGACCTGAGATGGAGTATGACAGTGTTAAAGACCTGTCCTGTTCTCATAGTCAGAGTGCAATTGATTTTGACAAATTCAAATATGAGGCCAAAAAGTTGGCAGTTACTACTGATATGTTGCTTCTAAGAAAAATACCACAAACAAAAAAATAAAACTTCAAATCTTCAGAAAGGATTTTGTTGGATGAGATATAAACAAAAACGACCTTGAAAACTGACATTAGTCGATCTTAACCTAAATTAATCCATCGATGATCTACTGAAAGAAAAACGACTTATGTGGCTGAGTGAAATTTTCAAAGAAGGAGGTCCATGTGGTTGAGAGGTTGTATTCAATGGGAAAGCGTGGGTGCGAAGAGCCTTCAGCAATAGATCAGAGCTTTCATTATATACAAAAAATAAGAAAAAAATCCCTTATCTGAGGTCACGTACAATATTAAAGCCGCTGAAAAAAGGGACGAAAACTAATCGTACAATATAACAGGTTTAAGAGTCACCTAAGGCGTAAGGATATGTCAGGGGAGAGGACAGTGTAATCTATAACATATTTAGAGGTTATACCATCTGATAGATAGAAAATGGTTGAGTAATAACATAAATTACCGGCTTTCATCGTAAAAACATAAATAAGCTTTACTAAGTCTTAAAAATTGTTCATTACAATAGTTTTATTAATACCTTTTTCCCCACGCAATTTACTGCTCCTGAGAATAACTGCTACCTATTAAAATTCACTTGTAACCTTAATTTTACAAGTCTACATCTTGCTTATTTATGATAATTAGCTCATGGCTTTTCTGACACAATTATAATAATTGTGGAGACAATTTGAACCTCTAATGTCTTACAACTAGATCTACTGCTTGTGCAGATATGGGAACTTCTTTGAAGGTTGGCAATTTAAATTTTTGAAGACAAGAACATGAATTCTTGACAATCAGGCACAATTAACTCAAAACATAGAACATATTTACTTGTATGTTTGAGGTGATTAACATATACCTCACTGATTCATATCACATCATCACGATCTTCCCCTGCTTGTCCGAATTCTAACTTAGGGGTAGATTAAAGTAGTTGCCAACATACTTATACTGGCTAATGTCTATCGTTAGTCAGCTTATGCTGACTACTTGCTTCCGAGGGATGGCTATCTAACAACTCTGGCCTTGGATAAAATTTTCTCGACTAATGCCTTTACCTAATGCAGAAGGCAATGGGAAACCACTGCATGTTCAGGTTTACCTGTTCACACGACCAATTACTAGGTTTAGCCTGTAAATATTACGCATACATCATGATCTGAATATATATGAACTTGGTACAGAGGGTTCTGATGCTGTCTTCACATTACAACTACCTGGCCCATGAGCCCGTTAGACCTCCAAGCACTGTAAAATGTGACATTCTAGGCCCCCCATTCAGTTTTCTTGAAGCGCTGCTTTTATTTCTCCATCTTTTATAGTCTCGTTTTATAAAGTACGGAAGTGATTTAATTTGATAGAGATATTGTTTAGCAAGAAAATAAAATAAAATAGAACTCGATCAGTTGATTAGCTCCTAAAGAACCTAATCAGTTTTGGAAGTTCGTAGGCATTCTGGTATCATCAGGCAGTATATATATAAATTATTGTATGGTGTAGTACTTGATGTAAGTGTAATTAACTGTACTAATTATTTATAGGTCGTCCATATATAAGGCTTGTCAGTTGACGCCCTTTGTGTGGGGGTAGGAATCGATTCAAAGCCGAAGTCATTAGTGTATTATGAGTACCAACTGGCGCTCGGAATATGAAAAGTCACTTTTCTTTAGTAAGACTCGTATGCTTAGGAGAGAAAATCTAGTTTAAAATTGAGGATACGACTTCATTGAGTTCCAATTTGTCAACTTATCCCCCCTCCCCCAACTTGTACGAGTTACGTGAATAGTACACTCGCTTGCGTTTGGCAGAGTACCTTCTATAAAAAAATTTGTTTGCATGGAAAGCTAATGATTTTGATTTTCGTGTGCTTTGTTGAGTTGTTGACATCAAATATTAATAAAAAGGGAAACTGTTCGACAATTTGAAACTGCGTAAACATACAAACAAAACAGCTTTACAAAGAACTGACTTTTATTTCGTGGATTCAGTGACTAAATTTCTGTCCTCTTGTTTTGTGTGATACCAAACGAAAATTGATTGATTCATTGTAAATCTGCCAGTAAAGGTTTCCAGCTTTCTAAATCCCATCTTTGAACTAGCTCACTCAACGGTTTTTTCAACTCTCACTGTCACTGCTTGACACGACACAACCTTTGTGGGAGTCATTGCTTCCTTTGTATCACTTTTCCTAAAATGCTTTCTCCTAGTAAGGTGAAATCTGTATAAATTAAGGTTATGAAAGGAAATATTTATCCATCAATTTTATAAGCATTGCTACTTTTTATTTCATTTTATTATTATCTTAATGAAATCAAAAGGCTTTCTGTTGTTGAGAATAAATACTTTCAAGGGAAATCAGCAATTGAAGTTACTGAAGAAGCGATTTACGAAAACTCTCCTCAGCGCAGGGGCCCTTCAAAACTGTACGACTTTCTCTCTCTGTCTGTATAGGCGGGAGCATATGCCTGGGCATAGGTGTGAGCGCGCGTGTTCGTGTGGGTGGGCGGGTGCGTTTGGATAGGATGGAGCTTGTAAGTGGGTGGTCATGTGCGTGTAGGTGGGTGTCCATGTGCGTGTGGGTTGGGGCCCATGTCCGTGTGGGTTGGGGTCCATGTGCGTGTGGGTGAGCATAGGTATGGTGCGCGTTTTCGTGTGGGTGGGCGGATGTGTCTGGATAGGTGGGAGCGTGTGGGTGGGTGGCTATGTGCGACTAGGTGGGCATTGGTCTGGTGCGCGTCTTCGTGTGGGTGGATGGGTGCGTTTGGATAGGACGGAGCGTGTGGCCATGCACATGCGGGTAGACTAAGGCGTTGGCATAGGATTGAGCTCGCGTGTTCGTGTGCGTTTGGATAGGTGGGAGAGTGTGAGTGGGTCGCCATGTCCGTATGGGTGGGTATAGGTGTGAGTGCGTGCTTTCGTATCGGTGGGTGCGTGAGGAAATGCGGGATCCTGTGGGTTTGAATAGGTGTCTGTGGTGGTGGGTGGGTGGGCATGGACGGGTGTTTGGGAAGAGCGGGTGCGTGTGGTTGAAAGGGCGTGCGCGTGTGGGTAGGCAGAGGTTTGGGTGCCTGTGTCAGGGAATGGGCATGGTGATATACTAGTGATTGTGTGTGGGTATGGGTGGGTGGGCATGTGGAGTGGGTAAGTATAGACGTGAGTATGCGTGTTCGTGTGGGCAGGTGTGCAAGTGACTGGGGGGGGTGAAATACGTGTGTTTTGAATGTGGGTGTGGGCAGGAGAGAACGTGTGCGTGTGGATGGGCGTTTAAAATGTTGTAGAAATGAATTCATGTTTGGACTAACAGTTTCATTAAGGTGGAGATTATTATTATTCCTAAAATATTAGCATTTTGCGACGAATCAGTTTAGTTACGAAAGTATGCTCATCCCTTCAAATATTTGCAGAATTGTCCGACATTATAATTTTTTAGAAAATGTTGTTGTTTTAAGTAGTGTAATACGCAGTCTATATTCTGGCTACGACCATGTATTCATTCAGTCAAAGATATGGTAGGTCTATGTGAGTCCTTAGATAGCAGTTCGTTAGTATATGTTTTGTAGTAAGTCTACAGTTATAGTGTTGGCAGTTGGGTTCCTCTTCTCCAGTAAGTAAGAGTCAGTCGTAAATAGCCAATTCTTAACCTCGTTAAAACTACTTCTTCTCTTTTAATTAGCCTTTCGGAGGAAGGCCATTCACGAAATATATATTTCAGGTGAAGACTTTACACGTTTATGATTATTGACGTCCCATTTCTTTTCACCGTGCATTGGTGGTCCAATGGGTAACGCTCTCGGCTACTATACAGGAGAGACAGGGTTCGAAAGTGCGAATTGAAAAATTAAATAAATAAATAAAAAAAATAAAATAAATGTATTCAGTTGTAAACACAAAAATCTACGTCGCCGTTATGACATTAAAAAATATTGTGGAAAGCTTAATCAGTCATGTATAGTAGGAATCAACGTTAAGTATGGAAACGTTCCTCGCCAAAAATCCAATAGTAAGGTTTTTTGCCACAATCACGCCCAGTTTTAATAAGTTTTTAGTCTGAAACAGGCATAGCAATGAGAGCAAAGCATGAAAAAAGGAATATGAATAAACGAGGGCGTGTGAGTGTACACACACACTCATACATATACATGTCAGTAAGGTCATTAGCTCTATTTATGGATCGTATATATCGGTATATGTAAGTTTTGAATGCAATTTACTGTCAGCGTTTTAGGCTTACTTGTCATTTGAGTAATATTGTGTATCATACGGTTTATTGCATTTAATTTTCAGAACTTCTGTTTGGTAATTGTACTTAACGGGCCAAGTCTTATTTGGGTACCTCAAGCAGCATGTAATTATGGAATTTTCAGAGTGTACACCCTATGTCATTTTCGTCCTTAGTTCCGTTAGTGTGTATTTGAGTGCATGTTTTACATGGTGCATTTAAGGGTATGTGTGGATATTTTGCCGAGATGTAGCTGGTGTTCTATACCTGATGAATGGATGTCATAAATGCTGATTTTATGATCTAATAGGAGATATTGGAGTAGCTCCGGCTTAGCGTACATAGACATAGAAGTGAGGCTTGACCAATAAACACAATAGCTCTTCAACTCTATTATATTCTGGAAACAGTGTCAGAACTATTTTTAGCAAATTTCCCGCAAGGGAAATCAGCTATTGAGGAACAACTCATGACAGGATTTTCGAATAATTTCTTCAAATGTCCATCTATCCTTCCCAGGAGTTAACGAAAATGAGGTCCGTTCAAAACTGTGTCTATATACACACACACACACACACACACACACACACATACGTATATATATATATATATATATATATATATATATATTTGTCTGTTAACACTATAGCAGTCACAATTTTTGTTTAATCCTCGCCAAACTAGGTATATTATCATTTTATGTAAAAAGAAAGATCAAGTTCGTTAACGGCTGAAATCGGACGATTGGGGGGGGGGTATAAAGGAGGGGAATTTTGAAAATTCGATAGATCTCCGTTACTATACGTCGGATCGAAAAATTGTATAGAACCAATCTTGTTGCACATTACATTTACTACAAATATTGTTATATACATTTATTCTCTATCTTGAATATTAACCGAGATATTTGCATTTTTATTAAGTGGTCCGTTAACGGACGAGATGAGATCGGTCGGTTCTATTTGTTTCCGCCGAAAGCTAGTTCGGCCGTTTCCGTAACTGTTTGGCTCTCGTATGGAGATTTATTTATTGTATAACTTGACGTGGGAAATCTGCTTATTTTACGCAGCCCCTGCGTGACGGAGTTTTCTCAAATTGCCTAACCGCTGATAGCTTCCATGCCATCAGTGATTGTGTAGGCCAATGCGGGTTCAATAGCTGCTGAGAACCTGCAATGTGCCCGTCTTTACATGCGATTTTTACTTCCTATTTATTCATGATAAACTCCTATTTATAATAAATTAATGTAGTTCAGAAGTATAGTTATTGGATTTCAATATTTTTATTTTTGTCTTCCTAATTTGATCGTTAATAAACTCAATGTTTAAACGTTTTATGTAAAACAAAGGATAAATTTCATCAACGACAGAAATCGAACCAGAACTAGGGGTGGGGAGGGGTTTGAGAGCAGATAAATTGAAAATCAAAAGTATCTCCGCTATTATGAGGAGGATCAAGAAATTCTATCGAATCAATCTTGGTTCAAACGTAATTATCAACAGGTTAGCCGTGTGAGTTAAAGCGTTTACCTTAATCTCATATGGTAAACCTAGAGTGGCGAGTTCGATTCTTGCCTAGGCAAAGGAAATTATTTAGTGATGAAATTCATTAAATAAAATCCTTAGTCCTACCCTGTCTAGAAAAGGGGGGAAAAATTATGAACAAATGCTGTTCTATTGTTCTCATCACATATATTAACCGAGATATTTGCATATCCTAGTTTTCAGCCATCAGCGAACCCCCATTTCTACCCATATTAACAATAAGCTGATATATAGTAAACCGTTTCATTCTAAGTTTAAATATCATATATTGCTTTCATTTAAATTTTACTGTGAGACATATATGAAAATATGACGTTCCATGCAAAACTAATATTATTTTAGTTAATGGATGAAACCAACCTGGAAAGAGGGGGGGGGAGGAATTGAAAATTCGCAATAGAATGGAATGGAAAATTTAAGTAATCAATCTCGTTGAAAATATAAATATTTTCTCAAAGTTAAGTATTAACCAAGTTAAGTTTTCTATTTTTAACACATTCCCAATGTTTCACGGGAATTGTTCCACAGAACTGATAAAACCACTGATGGAAAGGGGGTTTACTTCGGTCAGGAAAATGTACAAATCAAAAATATGTATTTCGAGAAGTTTACTTACAATTTTCGATGGCAATTTGATATCAAAAACGGGTAACACATCTAATAAAATATATGTCTACTGAAATGTTATTTTCAGTTTTCTGTTCATTCCTTTATTAAAGAAGGTGAATGTACTGAGACAACAGGACCCAGATGACTGCTCTGATAAGCGGTGATCATTTCATTCAGCCTCGAAACCAATTAATGAGCGAAACGCAGTTATAAAAACTATTTAAAAAGGTTGATAATTATAGAGTTTTTGAATGTAAAAAACAATCTGACCCCGCGCCCAAACCGGTTTCAACCATTCGCTGGGAATCAATGGTTACTACCTCTCTTCTGAGAATTACTCAAAAAGTAAGGCCTCAATATTTTTAAATAGTTACTATTTTTATTTCTATCTGCTGCTTTTTTGATGAGCAATATCGCCTCGCAGCCAACGCTCCACAATAAATAAATAGATATTGTTCTTGAGCTATTATGGATAAAATGATCCACCTAACAAGCCTCTCCAGTCATATATAGCTATGGGTTGTTTTCTTTTTATTTTATTTTAAGAGCATTAATGTCAATGTTCATCTTAATGGTTTTAGTTTTAATGTAATTTTAATAGTTGTAATTTTAATGTTAATTTTTAAGTTTAATGTTTATTTTAATGCTATTATTTAACGTCTTATTTTTTAAAAATTTAATAGCCCTAATCTCTTTTTTTGTTTTAATAGTCCATAGATTTAGTCTAAGTATAATTTTATTTAAATAGTCTGTCATTTATTTTATTTTAATAATTTAATTGAATACCAGTGATACCGGTACGTAGGTTTCAAGGCATACGGCCGAGAACCCCCCTTACCCTCCCTCTCCAAAAAAAGGGGGGGTGTTGAAACAAAAATATAAAGTGAAAAAAGAGTAAATAAAAAAAGGGGGTTCATTTCACTTCTATTTTATCATTTTTTTATGCACGTTCCTTCGCATATTATTCAACTTCGAATGAACTGAATTATCATCGCCCAGGTTTAATATACTATACCACATAATAATAGTAATTATTAAATGATAATATTTCTGGGATGAACTAAGGTTAGGTTGTTCTAGGTATATATTGCTTTTATGAAACATTTATAAATGCATGTCAATACTTAGCAAGTACATGTAGAAGTATGTTATAGTTCAAAATACAAATGTTTAAATGTACGAACCAAGTCAGTGAGTGACCTCCATGGAGTGAGATTAAAATTAGCTCCTGGTATGCAATAGCAGTCGTAAAACAAGAGTTTTAGAGTCACAACGAAAGAGTACCATGCTACTAATTCTGGTATTAGTAGGAGTGGTAAAACCAGAACCAAGATTGGCAAAAAGCATCTGCATGGGGTATCATCCCCATAAAATATATATATATATATATATATATATATATATATATATATATATATATATATATCATGGGTGTTAATAATACCGAGTTCTGTGTTTAATTGATAATGATTAAATATTGATAACCAGGAAGATGAGGTGCGGTTGTAACCATCCCAAAATCTTGACATGAAAGATAAAGATCTCTCAAAAAGTACATTGAAATGACCTTAGTAAAACTTAGTTTCTAATTTGCTCAGGTTTTTATTTATTTTATAATATATGAAGTTTGAAGTATTGGCATAGTATTCAATGAAAGTAAAACAATCTCAATTCAACCCGATAATAGAACTATAAGCATAACTGGTATTTTCATTATTTCAGAACAGTTCATCATCTAAGAACATATGATGCAGATGTTATCTTAGTTTCAATTCTTAATTTTTAACTCATAGTGAACCCACAATCTCTCCTACGGTTAATCTACAGTAATGTATTAAAAAAAATATCTTTTCTCAATACCATCAACACTACGAATATACAAGAACCCTATTTTTTTTTTGTTTCTGATTAGTAAAACAAAAATACTAATGGTAATAATAGAAATAATAATTCAAATTGCTTACCAATAATGAAACAAAACTTGTTATAAACAAGCAGTCCCGTAACTCCATATTCCGAAAATATCTGAAAAAGAAAAGAATAATGAATACTTCTTGATAGTAACTACAAGTTCTAACTTATACATATATATACGGCTGGATGCAAAAGCCAGAGAACGTAACAACTCCAATTTTGGAGAGTAATAAAAAGTAATTTGGAATGAGTAAAAATATTTATATGTTTTAAGAAGACCTACCAATCACTACGCAAGTATCACGGATCAAGTGGGCCTCCTAACAGCTGATTCCTGTAAACCACTGCCATCATAATCTATCTCCATGGAGAGAAGTTAAATCTATATAAATTATTGACTAACTCTTGATATAATTTAATTCTGAATTGAAATATTGGTACTTACCACTTAATACATTATACTTGTTTTAATATCACATTAAGGTAAATATCAATATTAGTAATAATAATAAATATCGATTTGGATAACTCTTTCTGGATATCGATCATGATGGCACTAGTTGACAGGAATCAAGCCGTAATTGTTTGAAGACATCTTGGTTGTTGTAGCTTACATTAAGACTCGCAGTAGTTGCTTTAAGACATGTTGTCACAACAATTTAAAAGCGTGACAAATTGCTCCTAAAAAGTACGGTATGATGTGCGAGATAAATAAAGTGAAGAATTAATAAACTCGATCAAGATCAATAAAAGGGCCTTGTCCTCTATACGATTTAATATGCAAAGTGCACTTAAAAGGTGTTGACTACTATTCTTAATTTATTTTTGGTTTTCAATATTTTTTAGACTATTTTATTTTGTTTTATGTTTAAATGACAACTTTTTATACATTTTTGGTTGGTGCTCGGATTTTTCTCAGTTTTTGTTTGGCCATCAGACACTGATGATGGAGCTTGCTCGTTGAAAGTGCATTTTGTACTTAAATACTTGTAGCTGGCATTTTTATTAATACTGATCATTTGGTTTCCTGCATCTAAGGAGAAACGAATGAACTCTCTGCTTAGATGTAGTTCTTCATTGGCATCCAGTCTATAGCTGTGAGTATATTCTATATATAATTATCACAATATTCTTTGAAGTATGCTAGGGAATTGCGTCCTTCGAGATTGGAAAGAAAACGTTAGTTCTTTTATTGTTCATCATTGTCCTACAGAAAATGTTAGTAGTAGATGTAGGGTTCGGGAAAAACCATCCCGATTTTCCTAAGTAGCTTAGTGTGAACGTTAATTTCTGGAAATATTAAATATATTTCTATAACTAGAGCAGCTTTCAAAAATATGTAGGTGCAACTAACGTAGTATTGAGTCGTTGGCTCAATTCAAGATGAGCTTATGAATTTATTTAGTGGCAAGCCATAATAGAAATAAAATAGTCCGTAAACTAGTAACACAGGCCATACAGGCTAACTATTCCCCCGCCCCTCCCACTGGTTCGATTTCAGCCGTTAACTAACTTGATCTTTAGTTTTACAAAGAATTCTTGAACATCGAATTCTGTAAAGATGAAACAAAAATTGTGTAAACTAAAGCGTTAACAGAAAAATAATTAAATATCTACATCTATTGGGAAACCCAATTGATTTTGCAGGCCGCTTTGGAAATGTATCAGAACTCCGCTCGCCGTATATTACATTTTACAGTGAAACATAAACCTGTTCTATTAGATGTACCAAGAGTGTACGTGCATCACGAGTTCGCAGAATATAATTTTATTATTCTGAGAACTCCTTACTGTAAACGTTTTAATGAAACAGCCAGTATCCGAGATACTTTCGTAAGAATATTATTTTTAACTAAAGTTCATTTTTCTCATAATTTCGACAGTTATTTTTTCAATTAACAATTAACAACAAAAATTAAACTGGTGCATGAATATTGGATTTTTTAAAATACCTTGGGTTTCACTACTTTGGAATTTATAAAACAAATATGTTTCGCAAAAGGGTGGTATAATGTTCAAGACAGGCACCTTGTCGGCAACCCCTGTTCTACAGTATAGAATGGTATTGAGGTCAGATCAATCACTAATCAATGATAACTATACATTACCATGTATCACCCTTTACAGTACCATGTGTACCCTGATTGATTGAGTGCAAATACTTTTGCACATTGAATGTGGTAGATCAGGGAATGGGGTTTAATTAAATTTGAAACTCGAACATATAAATATTTGGAATTTTAATGTTCATATGTACATAGTGTGCCTGATTTTGAATTTTATTTCTACTTTAACAAGTCCTCGCCTTCCTAAAACGGCTTTGACGCACCTCATTTTACACGAAACGATAAATTATGAAGTATATTATTCAACATACAAAAATTACAAGAGCGAAAAAACTGGCAAACTTCTTCTAGCGTTTGCCGGTTGAACATTTCGAAAGATTTTAGCCCACTGGCTCGGGATGTTCATTCTGGAGGAACGTTTTGTACCATAGAACATTTATTAGGACGTATTCATCATCATAGACGTGGAGCTGTGCCATCAATCTCAAACAAGTTCCTTGATCATATATGAGGTTATACTTTATCCCTAAGGAAATCCGCTCAGGGCTGCTTTTTGGGAGTAGAAGGGAATACTGTTGCCTTCAAATTCAAAATTTTCTCATACATCTAAGCAATGTGTTGCAGATGTTGGATGTAGACTATCTAAATGTGTTCAAACGTAATTCATGAATAGTTGATATATAAGGTATGTACCTTTTAATGGTATACGTACGTACACATATGCCTTGGCACTTTAAGAGCTAGTCAAGAATTGTCTGTTTGATCGTTCGGTCACTAGTGACCAGTAAGGTAGTTCGGCCAGCATGCGCATTGGTGATCAGTTCAGTCTTTCGGCCACCACGCAAATTTGTGACCAGTATGTATGCTCTATTAACTAAATACGAGTTGTAGAATAATAAATAATTTAAGTAAATCCATTTTCTACTGATTTTCATGCGTGTAGACCATGGTCCATCTTTGGCAACTCTGGTGGTTTCCCCTCCATAAATTTGCCCTAACAATCTAATAATATTAGCCACAGAATACTGTTTTCCGCTAGGAGTTAAGGAAATCAGACTATCATCAAGATAAAATGCAATAGACGAGTCCAGTTATTAGATGGGCTAAGGACATTTTTAGGCACGCTAAGGAGGAACAACTGACACATGATAATAATAGAGTGTCCACCTGAGTTAAATGTCCCCTAGCTGTGCCACAATCCCAGGCCTGCTTTTCCACAATTCATAACGGAACAAACCACTTCTGCCTCAATGATACCAGGAAAAAGGTAGTATTACAAGGTGTTTCTGACAGCTTCAGCGGCGAGAGAGATGTCCGAAACTATTATTAGACGCTTATTAGGCGTTAAACATTTTTGTATTAGTCAATGCGAAAGAAAAATCAGAACTTGAAGAGAGATGGATAACACATTGTATATAAAAGTCCTTCAGCTAGAACCGATAAACAATGACCCAGGTATATCCAAGGAAGAACCTGCTAACACCAAGTTTTGAACTTTCGCCTTAACTTCGTTAGGAGCTGACAAACTAGTCCTGTGTCCCTGGTTAATATTCTATTAGGATGACTGATGGATAACCTCAAAGGTTACACGTCGCACGGTGAATGCCTCCACAAATGTGGAATCCTATATTTTATAGAATCTTAACCTTATACAGGTCGAGCTGTATTAAAGTTTTAAACAATATATGTATAGACCCAACAATATGTAAAAAGGCATGAATACATTGATTATTTTACAGGCAATGACCATAGAATCCATAAGGAATGACCTATTAAGGAAATTCACAAAGCATTATCTTGACCAATTAGTTGATAAAATGTTAATTTCTCATGCGATGAGACCCATTACATGTTATAATTACAATTATTCCTAATGAGTTGGTGAAATGACCCTAGCACAACGCCCACTAGCCCGTTTTCTGGTACTGTTACAGTAATGCGTTTCTATGTCAGCGGATGTAGAGTTGAACGCTGTATTACCCTTAATTTTAGCAGATGCATTCACTTCCACACGTTAGGGTAAAAAAACGTTGTGGTCTGAAAACCCAAATGCAAGTTTTCTAATTAGTCTTTTCCTCCACTTGGGAAAGCTTTCACTATGAAGCATTTATTTGTATAGAGAACTTCGGAATACTTACTATGTACATCTAATTTTTATACTTAGCGTTATAATATCGTGCTCGTGAATCAAGAAAAAAAAATGTTTTAACAGATTTTTCTTAAGCATCACCAGCTCTTGAGGTTGTACTCATCACTCGATTTTCGAAAAATTTCTTCAAATGCCCATCGAACCTACCCAGGAGAAGGCGAAAGAATTCGTCACGAAGGGGCTATGTAATCGAAGCAGATTTCCTACGTGCGGGTAAAACAAATAGTGACCTCATTTACTCATATGTTCTCTATTCCTAAATAAAAACCCCATATGTAGAAGTTGAGATTTACTGAAGACTGAAAAGAAGATAGCATGAATAATTCGCTTACAATTTAAGGTACGAGAAAAGATAGCATGGGAAAGCATAACTTATAGAGATAAAAGCAAAGAGGAAATAGAAAGGGCTTTTAAGGGCAAAAACAACCGTCAGTTTTTAATGCTTGTTAATGAAGGAAAGAAGCCCTTCAAACCCAAAACATATTCCTGCAAGACTGATGGCGGTCCTCTTTTAACTTACTTGAACGTAGTACTTCAATGATCAGCTAAGCAAATGAACAATAGGTGAGTGCTCAGAGGAATATCTGCAGAATGAGACGCTGAACGCCGACCGTAATAACCCCTCAGAAGAAGAGGAGATCCAGAAGGTCTTACGAAGATCAAGAACAAGAAAGCCGCACGCATATATGACAACGACACGTAAGTTTCTGAGCTTATAATATTGAAAAGGGCCTATTCCTAGACATGTGGAATGAGGAAAATCACCTTGGGAGTGGAAGAAGACAAATTCCTAATAAATAGGAAGAGTGGTACCCTAGAATATACCCTGTAGGGCTGTAGAGAAATATGCCTCCTCCCTGTATGCTGTCGATGGTTTTATTTAAGAGGCCCACCCTTAGAGTGGCCCCGACCACGCAGGTCAAAGACGGGACATATCTTCACTCTCCATTTACTCTTTGAGAAAACCAGAGAGTATGGTATGAGTTCTCATTATGTATTTTTTAACTTGAAGCAAGCTTTTGATTCTGTAACGAGGAAAAGAATTTACAAAGCAATGATCGACTTGCAGATACCCCCAAAATTCGTCAGACGCACACGCATGAACGCATGACAATGAGGGTAACCTCTTCTCCTTCCGAGTGTTTGGGGATCTCTTAAGAAGCGTCAGGGTAATGGTTTGGTCTATCTTGTATTTAACTAAGATTTTGATACATCTGCGACGAACTCAAATATCCAGATCTCAGGGACCCTCCTAAAATGACTTGCACAAAAGCTTGGATATGCGGACTACTTGGACATTGCTGGAAGTACACTGGAGGCAATCTGGGAGGCCTTTGAAGCTTTGGAAAAATCAGCATCACGTATGGTACGTACGTATGCACTAATGGTAGGAAATGGTTGTGAAATCGAAGCATGAGAGCCGAGAATGTTTTGTTGTTGAGAAGGTTGAGTACAAGTGGTGATTTTTCTATTTAAGCTCCAAAGTGATTATCCGGAAGAAGATTGGAGAATAAATAGACAGGCGCATACTATTTGCTCATCAGTGTTCTTTTGCTCTTCAAAGGGAACTCTGTTCTAACAACCTGTTGAATTCCACAAAGGCCAGAATATATAAATCACTAATTCGACCTGCTTTTGTGAACCACATCTGTGATTGAGTAACATACGAGCAGATAGATAGGCAAGAATTTCTATTTTGATGTCATTTTTCTTATAATGACTTGAAATATGTAAACATCTAAGACGGCAAATTCAATAATAATTTCAGACTAATCTTACATTTTATTTACATATCCCTGCAATGGGGGGGGATGACTCTAGAGGCACCAGCCAAGATCAAGGCAGTAGGTGAGAGGTGGATTCCTCGAATACATCAGGGGAGAGGCGCATATCCCTGCAATCGGGGGGGGGGGTGACTCTAAAGATACCAGCCAAGATCAAGGCAGTGGTTGAGAGGTGGATTCCTCGCATACATAAGGGGTGAGGAGCATATCCCTGCAATCGGGGGGTGACTCTAGAGGCACCAGCCAAGATCAAGGCAGTGGTTGAGAGGTGGATTCCTCGCATACATAAGGGGTGAGGAGCATATCCCTGCAATCGGGGGGTGACTCTAGAGGCACCAGCCAAGATCAAGGCAGTGGTTGAGAGGTGGATTCCTCGCATACATAAGGGGTGAGGAGCATATCCCTGCAATCGGGGGGTGACTCTAGAGGCACCAGCCAAGATCAAGGCAGTGGTTGAGAGGTGGATTCCTCGCATACATAAGGGGTGAGGAGCATATCCCTGCAATCGGGGGGTGACTCTAGAGGCACCAGCCAAGATCAAGGCAGTGGTTGAGAGGTGGATTCCTCGCATACATAAGGGGTGAGGAGCATATCCCTGCAATCGGGGGGTGACTCTAGAGGCACCAGCCAAGATCAAGGCAGTGGTTGAGAGGTGGGTCCTCGCAAACAACGGGGTGAGGAGCATATCCCTGCAATCGGGGGGTGACTCTAGAGGCACCAGCCAAGATCAAGGCAGTGGTTGAGAGGTGGATTCCTCGCATACATAAGGGGTGAGGAGCATATCCCTGCAATCGGGGGGTGACTCTAGAGGCACCAGCCAAGATCAAGGCAGTGGTTGAGAGGTGGATTCCTCGCATACATAAGGGGTGAGGAGCATATCCCTGCAATCGGGGGGTGACTCTAGAGGCACCAGCCAAGATCAAGGCAGTGGTTGAGAGGTGGATTCCTCGCATACATAAGGGGTGAGGAGCATATCCCTGCAATCGGGGGGTGACTCTAGAGGCACCAGCCAAGATCAAGGCAGTGGTTGAGAGGTGGATTCCTCGCATACATAAGGGGGTGCTGACCCAGCCCGACTGACCTCCTTACCTGGCTGGCCGTCTATTCCCTCGCCTTCTTCTCTTAGCTTCTTAGCTTCTCTCACAATTCTGTCATACTTTAATTCGAACTCAATCTCTTCTTAATTTTAAGGATAATGTTATTTTATAAATATTTGAGTTTTAATATTCTATTGAATACATTTTTTCTATTTGTAATATTTTTATGGATTTCCTTATCCCATGTAGATTGTTTTCCTAATTATTTGTTACGACATTTAATTTTTTTTGGATTTGTGTCATTTATTATAATCTAGATTGATATTCCTTAGGATTTTACTGAACTGTGTTTGAGTAGTAGCTTATATAAATTGAGTTTTGAGTTCTTTAGATGTATTGTATTATTTATGTGGGTACTATACTAATTAGTCACATTATTCTCGATTTTTCAAACGAAGTGTGTACAAACTTTGGGTATTATTATGCTTGTTTATTAAAATAATACTACATTGGGCTCGAAAACGAGGCGATGTGTGTTGTATTCTCTGAAAAACCTAAGTTCATTTTTATAAATAATTACGGATACTAAAATTACCAACATAATTCATTTCTGTTTTTCTAACTTTTGATAAATTACAAATAAAATGTACCTTGTGGGGACCGTCATCAGAATGTGACGTATGCAACAGAAAACCAATGGCTACAGAATACTGACTATAGTTATATGCTAATGACGACATTAGAACAGATAGCCGATTGAGGAGGAGTGAGAAATATTAAATCATGTATTACTTGGAGAAAAACATTTGTTTGGCTAATGCTCCCGAGAACACAAAATGCTCGTAACAGATGTTTCTTGAGTGCTTTCAATACAAATTGATCTACAGTAATTTACAAATCAAATTTTACTCCTTTATCATCATTTCATACTAACTATCAGACATAGTTCAATATTTTTCAAGTGTAAATTCTATATCTTCGTTAAAAACCTGTTTCAATTATTCAAAGTTACATTTGTAGCATATAAATTTACTCGTCTCTTACCAAGGCTGAGGATGTTTTAATTAATGGTGTGGCGTGACTCAAGTTTAAGAGAACATATAATAGATTATTTAATCAACGGAGGTTGCTATTATTTTACTGAGATGACAAATCGTGTTTCACTTCTATTTTAGAAATAAAGATATGAAAATGAGATATGAGTAGCTGTTGTTCCAAACTTTCTAGATTCAGCAGCCATCAATGCTAATACATAGAATTTCACAAAGTGAAACTAGTTTGCCTTATCACACACCATGGCTTACCTGAGATTTTTAATATTTTTGTGTACTATATACTTTGTAAGGACAACTCAGCCATATACTAGTTGAAAGAAGGGTTTCTAAGCACGCACTGTTAAGAAAATTTTATGTTTAAGCTAAGTTACATAGAAGTGATAATCTCAATCCTAAGGAAAATAAGATAAGATAACAAAAAAAAGTTAAATGAAGTGTTACTTTTTTTTCTTCTAATCGCCAGGATGACTATTCTTTCGTAGAAGCCAATAGTCGTTCCGTTCTGTTATCCTTTTACACCAAGAAGCCCCTTAAGGGGATAATTTAGACTTGTCTTCATCAAACTTCATTGGATAACTCTTTAAAAAAATGCTTCGTCCACCGGTGGGACTAGTTCAAAGAACGCTCTCTGTGTGAAGGCGTTGTTGATTATAGACGTATCAGAGAAGGCTACACAGGCCTCCTTGCATCTTTATGAAACCCATTTATTTTTTTATTACATATTTTTTTAATTAAACCAGCTGAGATGATTATTTGTAGCCGAGAGAGAGCGGGTTTGTGGATAAGACGAGATCATCGCCACGAATATATTTGTGTATAGATGGAGCGGAAGCGGTTTGTAATTATCACACCGCCCCATGTTACCGCTATCCTACCATAGCTCTTGCCCGAGCATTCGAGGCTCTACACATTTCCAAAATCCCTTAGAGCTCTTTATCCATAAATGTTACCATTTTCATTGTAGTATTAATAAAGTATATAGGCCAATAATAAATAAAAATGTGTACCGATTAGATTTAAAACAAAGTTATATGACATTATAAATTAACTACAAAGATTAGTGTTTTTTATCTTTGGTGTTAATGTATTTAGTAAAGTGGTTATGAAACTTGTATTAGTTTCAAGATGAAAACTTTTAAGTACTAATGTATTGTCCAAAACATATTCTAAAGATATTTAAGGTATGTAACAGTCAGAAATAACTGATCAAATGTATCAACTTAAACATGAATTTAACTACCGCAATGTTTTAATATTTAAAGTATATAGGGGCTCCAGGGTAGCCTTAGCTAGTGCATGGAACTTAATGCACTAATCTTAGAGTCGTGGGCTATAGGAATATTCATATAGTGACGTAGTAACTAAGTAAAATCTTTACTTCTGCCATATCTATAGATAGATAACTCGTCCCCGAAATGGTGTAGTATAATGTGGACGCTAAATAAATACCATTGTGTTATTTTTTTATTTTTTTTTTATATCATTGTGCAAAGGTATTTGAAAATGTATTCTAAAACCATTCCATGTCGAGCACGGAAAATTAATTTAATTCCATGTCCTTTCGAATAATTATTCTTGAAGTTGTCTAGTGTTTATTTCTGGTGTTTGAAAAGAACATGTGTGGGAAGATACTAATTGTAGGTCCAAGAAAGCGATAGTTATTTTTATAAAAACATACTGCAATTACTTTCTTCCAAAGAAAATCATTGTTAATGCACTTTTGAATTGTAGTATTAATGACATTGTTTTTAAGTTTTACTGGTATTTTCCTATTCTGATGTTTGTAGAATAGGGATTGAAATAATTTTTAACTTTAAATATTTCTCTTAAGATTTATGCTATATAAGTATGTAAAATTGAATAATAACGAATTATGATATTAAAACTTAATATAACAAATCATTATTGGTAATTTAACTTTTTAAATCAGCTGTAAACCCATATCAAATAAAAACTATTTTAAATTCTACCCTTTGGTCCCTATCTCGTATTTAAATAATCTTTTTGTGGAAGAACACTCATTTTGGCTCTTCTTTATTTGAATAGAACTTCATAAGTAATTAATAATTTTATATTACTAGCCCACAATAACTGTTATCAAACAGTTCCTATATAATTAAATCTATTTTGGGTTATATAGGTTTTTATATAGAAGAACCTATCAAACGTGTATTTAATGAGGTTAAGAGAATTAGTATACAGCACCGACCAGCTTAGGGACAATTATACCATTGCGCTTTAAACTATTCCTTTTAAAGTTTACATTTTGAATATTTAACTACGTATATTTTGCTTTCAATTGAATTGAATAAAAATACTTATTAATTTCCTTTTTTTGTACATTTTTTATCGTGTTAAATAATAATACGAACTATTCTAATCCAACTAATGTTCAACTACACATACTTCAAACAACTGGGATAAAAAATAACAAACTTCCTTTTTGTTTTTAGCTATTGCGGTCGTACTCATTAAGCGATATTCAAAAAAGTCCTCAAATGTCCATCGATCCTTTCCCAGGAAATGACGTAAATGAGGTCCGTTCAAAATTATATATATATATATATATATATATATATATATATATATTTGGATTTTTATTTGATCGTTACCAAACTCAATATTTAATCCTTTCATATAAAAAGAAAGATCAAGTTCATTAATGGCAGAAATCGGGCCAGCGTGAGGGAAGGAGGGTTTAATGGGAGGAATTTGGAAAATTTGAAATATCTGCGTTATTATAAGTCGGATCGAGTGCACTTACTTATTGCCAATTAAATTACCTATAAATGTTGTTATATACATATTTTCTCTGTCATGAATATTAATCAAGATATTTTAATTTTTTATTATTTAGCATTCAGCAAACTTCCACTCCTATTGAAACATTTTATTCTAAGCTCAAATACCAAATTTTGTTTTCAAAAGACCTTTATTATACGAGATACATGCATATTCGTTGTGATGGCGTCATCAATCAAGATTTTATGTTTTTAACTTGAACATGTTTATATGTTCAACCCCATTCCCGATATTTAACTGTTTCATTCATCACTAAAGATCATAATAGATAATGGCTGAAATCGGGCTCGGAATTAGGGAAGGAGGGGATTAGAGAATATATGGTGAGGTGATATCACAAGTTTGTTATACTAGTACGAGGAAAATTTGCTTAGTTTACGCAGGCCTTGCGTGGCGGACTTTTATTTTAATTTTCATTTCCTTTATATACCATTTGTACCAAAACTAATTCAATTTAATTGGGGCTCAGGTTAGCCACGTGAGTTAAGGCGATTCTCACGTGGTCAATAGGATTTTATTTTTATTGAAGAACTCATTATATAAAATTCTTAGTCCCACCCTGGCTACAAACCAGTGCTGACCTATAGATAAACCGTCCCAGTTAGCATTAGTAGCTCAAAGTGGGCATTAATAAATAACTACAATTAAATTTAAAATTAAAAACTATTTTCAGAATAGTTCATATGTATTCGGGAGCACCTGTAATTTGGGTGCGATCGTTTGTCTATAGATCATAGGATTAAAACAATATCGGGAAAGATGTGTACACAAGTAGGTGACCGTACGGAAATTATTACTGTATTACCAGAGGGAGGCTCTTTTTTGCAGAGCAACTATATCACCGGAAGTCTAGTGAGTAAATTGACCTGACAGCCCGGCCGGTCTCTCCTGGATTCGATGTACAAGCAAGGTGGTCTTTGGAATTCTGGCCCCCACGATAAAGTGAGGTCCATCAGTCTACTGGACAGCTCATTCCTGAACTTCCTCAGATAACGGAGGTTGTGAAATCAGTTGATCACTCACTATCTTAAAACTCTGATCGTGAATCTCCCTCGGGCGTGGCTTTTTGGTGGTCCAAACATATAATATTTTTACATTAAATAAATATCAGTCTAATTTTATCAATTTAGTATATTAATCATAGTTATTTGCAATAGCATGAATATAAATTTAGTTTTTATTATTGAACATTACATAAAATATCAACTTTCTAAGACTATCCCTTTTAGCAGATTTCTCTTAAGGGAAATCAGCTATTAAGGTCATACTCTTGACGCGATTTTTGAAAAATTTTCTCAACTGACCATCCATCCTACCCAAGGGATGACGAAAATGAGGTCCGTTCAAAATTATATATATATATATATATATATATATATATATATATATGTATATATATAGAGAGAGAGAGAGAGAGAGAGAGAGAGAGAGAGAGAGAGAGAGAGAGAGAGATTTGTCTGTTAACACTCATGCGGTCAAAATCTTTGTTTAAACGTCTCCAAACTCGCTATTTAATCGTTTTATGTAAAAAGGAAGATCATGTTCGTTAACGGCTGAAATCGGACCAGTGGGAGGGGATTTAGAGGGGGAGGATTTTTGAAACCGCGAAATGTCTCCGTTACTATACGTAGGATCAAAATATTTTATAGAACTAATCTCATTGCAAATTAAGTGTGCTTTAAATATTGTTATATACATTTATTCTCTATCTTGAATATTAACCGAGATATTTGTACTTTTCAAATTTCAGCCTTCAGCAAACCCCCACTTCTACTCATGTTACAGAAACAATACTCTGTTATGTAATAATGCCCATTATTCAAAGGCTAAATACCATAAATTAGTTTCAAGAGACCTTTATTATACGAGATAAATCCAAATATGTTTTGGTTACCCCCCCACCTTCTTAAATTCTTGGACTGCTAAAATTTGATTGATTAATTATTCTGATCCATTTCAAATTACAATTCTAGATATAGTAAATCGTTTTCAATAAAGTTAATATGTTATATTCTGATATATTTAGTAATTGTTTTTTTCCCTGTGGGAAGTTGGCACACCTGTTTGTTTACGTTTCAGATGCTTCTCGTCCTGAGATTTCTTATTATCGTTTGTATTTATTCACTTTATATTTGCGGTAATGTTGTTGTTACCAGTATGTAGATTTATCTTACGTTAAACATCACGTGGAAAATCTGCTTAGTATACGCAGCCCCTGCGTGACGGATTTTTTGAGTTATGCGAGATGCGTACACATATACTCACTTGAGGCCGAAACTAGTCAAAATGGGTTCAGGTAAAATAATTAATAATAATAATGTTGACATCTGAAAATACTTCATTTACTTCGTACAGGGAATTAAAAATCGGATTTGGTCATTACACGACTTTGTTATACTCCTATTGAATTAAATAAACAAAATGTTTTACTGTACTTTATTTGAATGTGATATAGGTCATTATCGTTCTGATGCATTAGAGGGAAAAAAACATTGAACATAACTTACAGATCTTTTGTAATAAAAATAAAAGGTTTTATATACATTTTATGTATTATGTAGTAGGTAAGAAGAAATTTACAATTTTTAATTTTGCTCTCCCCCCTCCCTCTCCATAAGCCGAAGTACTGCTGAGCTAAATATGAATAACATTGTATGGCAAGCCGTTTCTTAATAGACCACTTCTGGTGTTGTTCGCCGAAATTTAGAAAGCCATGGGAGGAGAATATAAACTAGGAATCTCAATCGCGAAAATTCTTGGTAAGAATGAAGATTCCTTGTTAACATTACTTAAACGCTTAGATAGGGGTTCAGGTTAGCCATGTGAATTAAAAGCGTTGACCTTAATCTCACATAGTAAACCTTGGGTGGTGAGTTCGATTCCAGCCCAGGCAAAGGAATTTATTTAGTGATGGAATTCATTAAATAAAATCCTTAGTCCCACCCTGGCTAGAAAAGGGAGGTAATCGTCCCGATTTGCGCTAGTTACAAAAAATGGACGTTAATATAATTGATAATAATAAAAGTCCGTCTCGCAGGGGCAGCGTAAACTAAGCAGATTTCCCATGTGAAGTTTTACAATAGAGAAATCTGCATACTGGTAACACAACACCACTCTGATTAAATACAAATGGTAATGAGAAATCTTTCAGTTAATTAAAATAAATTCCCAACTGAAACGGCTTTTGAAGTTTAAGTTGTAAGAATAATTTATATTTTATTAACTCAAATTTTAGTAGTCCAAGAACTAAAGAAGGGGGGGGGGCGGATGAACAGAACGTATTTGCATAAATCTCAAAGAGTAAGGAAGGTAAGGTAAGGTTAAAAACGACAGGTAAAGTTAGAAGAAGCTTCCACCGGAGCCGAGCAATGACGGAAATGCCCGACCTAATCCGAACTATACCCGACCACAGACTTCATAAAAATGCAGATATCTCGGTTAATATTCAAGATAGAGAATAAATGTATATAACAGGTTCTATAGAATTTGGTCCGTTCAAAATTATATATATATAATTTTGAACGGACCTCATTTTCGTCATCTCCTGGGTAGGATCGATGGACATTTGAAGAAATTTTTTGAAAATCGCGTCATGAGTACGACCTCAATAGCTGATTTCCCTTAAGGGAAATCTGCTAAAAGCTTTGTTAGCAGCTGGTGGTTTCGTGAGTTAAGAATAATTCATTTCTGTGTAAACAAGCTTTGGCATAGAGATAAGAGAGATGAAAGCAGCGAGGTAGATGAACGAGCATCGTTCACATGGTTCTGAATAGTATGATAGCTAGTCCTAAATGTAAACTAGGATTCAAGATGGTTCCGGGAGGACGGCCGACTTCATTGCTTTTGCCGGCTTATTTCGTAGGCAAGTACCGTTTCTCTGCATCCGCATTGTTTACTGGTCTCCTTCTACTGGCCTACTGCACTCCACGCATAAACTGAAAAGCCCGTCACGCAGGGGCTGCGTAAGCTAAGCGGATTTCCCACGTGTGCTGCGTATTTTCATTTATCTCAAAATGTAAAAGTTCAATGAGAACAATATTTGGTATTTACGCTTCAAATAATGTGCTTTATAATATAGCAGCTTACTGTTAATATGACATGAGGAGGAAGGGGGAGTGCGGTTTACTGAAGGCCGAAAACTAAAAAATGGAAATTTCTCGGTTAATAATCAAGATAGTGAAAATACGTACTTAACAACATTTATAGAACATTACATTTGCAATAAGATTGGTTCTATACAATCTTCTCGTCGATCCGACGCTTAATAATGGAGATATTTCGAATTTTTGAAATTCCTCCGCTCCCCCCTCCCAATTGTCGGATTTCGCTCATTAACGAACTCGAACTTTCTTTTTACCTAAAATAATTAAATATCGAGTTTGGTAACATTTAAACCAAAATTTCAACCGCTAGAGCAGTAACAGACAAATGTATATATAATTTTGAAAGGACCTCATTTTCGTCATTTACTACGTAGAACCGTATGAAGACAATTTTGGAAAATCGCGTCATGAGTAGAACCCCAATTTCCCTTAACGGAAATCTGCTAAAACTATTTTTTAAAGTGAAATTAACCATTGATATAAGCCCTCTTGCTATATGTATATTTCATTTCCGAATGTTATTCTTCTAACATGTATCCTTGATATGCTAGAATTGACCTATCTTTGATTTGATTCGGTTACTGTGAGAAGGTTTTTTGTGCTCATAAAGACAGATTTCAGTCCAATGACTCAACCCCTATCCTTTTTAGAATACTAATGTATCTCCATTTTTCTTAGCTTCATATACTATCTTTTTAATACAAAAGAGTCTTTTCGCGTTTATTCCTTTTTCGGTGTATGGCAACAATATCATTCCATATTCTTTTCGAACATTCTCTGCCATAATTCGTTCCTAAATGTCCTTCTGACGTTCCTCATCAAACTCGACCCCTTATATTCAGCTTTGGCGTGGCTTAATCAAGACAACAGCCATGACTATTTTATGATTTAATGATGCATATATATTTAACAACACAGCCGTGACTTGAAAATTAACTGAATGCCTAATTGCAGCAGAAAAGTGATGCTTGTGATGATAACTTTCAATTTTTAGATTTTTTTAAGTTATTTTTAATTAATTATTGATATAAAAACGTACATATATTGTTTTCTTTCTTGTAAGCCAATTACTCTCAGAAAGGAAGCCAAAATTATTTAATGCTTGACAATATTAGTTCTTGTTTTTTTTTTTTTTTGAGGGGGGAGTATTATCCAGTTTTTTTATTTTTTTTTAAATGAGAATGTTTAACGAGATATTTGATGTAGATCCTTGATTTGTAAACATTTCAATGCATTATCTTTACTTATCTGAAGATATTAAGAAATTCCTCCAACCATTTTTTAATGAATAATCATTCTAAGGCACCTCCACTAAGCGAAGTATATCAAAAATATAGTTCTGGTGACATACATGGTTCTGATCCTTACTGTGGTCGCTCTCAAATTAAATTCAAACAGCTGTACTAAATTCATTTCGCGCGGAAAAGGATTTATATTCTTCAGTAACATAAATGCTCAATTTCCTAGTTTTGTCCTAGTGATAAAATTGCTAATACAACAAGAGCCCATTGTGTTTTTATTTATTTAATAAGTATGTAATTAAGAACAGTAATGCCCTCAAAATAATGAGATATTAACGCCTAGTTGAAATTAGAAATATATTTTATCAAACACCCATTGGGTCATAAGATGCAAGCAATGAATTTGATAGTCTGTTGCAGCTTTCGCTGTTATCAATGCTAAATGCGCAGAATGTTTGTCGGAATTTGCCGTCAAAATAAATTACCGCTTACTTTCGAAGTTATTATGGTAATTAACTGAGAAGGTTAAGAATAATGTAGCATTTCTCAGATAAAGTTTTTTGTTTTTGTTTTTTTTTTAAATAATTATGATGATATTTCTGTCTATACATAAATGACACTAGATAAATCAAAGAAATTGCCGTAGTATGTTTTTTGCAAGAAAATTATTTGTATAAAAAAGAGCTTTACATATGGTTTTCCTTCTTTTATAATGAAATATGTCTTGATTTAAATAAAGTTTTGATAGTGTTGAGGAAAATAAAGCTATAAATAACAAAAATGCGTATTAAACTCCACCAGAAGTGCCTACTTTATGTCTTGTTGAAACGGGCAGGGCAGAAGTCAATGGATTAAACTGGCCCAACTGGCTGGAGAGAGGATGCGAGGGGAAAAAATATGGGGTTGAGAAATTGTCAGGATTAAAGAGTAAGCTGCGTGTGGTGGAATTAGCGACACCGCAAGCACCGAGGCATTCCAGGCTCCAGCTCACGCGATCCCTTCGACTTATGGACTAATAAACTGCTTGCACTAACATACTACTCTTAGTAATATACTACTTATAGTAATGAAGCACTCTCTATAATTTCCTGTTCTTCTCCGGCTAACCTCTATACTTCCTTATCCACCGAGGAGTACATCTTGTTACACTTTATACCTCCGAGATGCCACCTAAGTCATTATAACCTCCCATCTAAATACTTGAGTTTATTAACTCTTGTCGTCTAAGGTCACATATTCTCTAGCTCTTTCAGCTCATTACTGTAATTTAAAGAATCAAATAAATGGATTCACATAACTCTAAAACTGTTGGCAGGGCCAGTAAATAAAGATTTTTTAAATTCCACGCTAACTTTCCCACTATATGTTTCGTGGTGCATGTATTTTCCCAAATCAATATCACAACACAGGACAATATAATTTTATTACATACCAAATAAGCTTTTATATATATACATATATTTCACGTAAGGTAACCAATTACATTAAATTTAGTGAAATATTCTTGGGGCATTTAGAATACACATGAGCTCGCATGCAAATAAAATTTAATTATGGGTTGAAAAACGTCCGTCAAACAGGGGCTGCGTTAACAAATCAGATTTCTCACGTGCGTCACGTATTTGCATTATCTCAAAACTTAAAAGTTAAATGAGAACATAATTTAGCATTTGGGATACAAATATGTGCTTCATAATATAACAGCTTATTGTTAATATGACATGAGTAGGAGTGAGGGTTTACTGAAGCCCCCCTCCCTCTCCATGTCCTGCCTTAAGTCATTAACGGACATGATCTTTAGTTTTACACAGATCGTTGAAATTTTGATTTTCTTAACGATCAAATAGAAATTGCGACCGCTGGACACAAATACATCTATCTAACTTATATTTATCGACCTATCTAGCTTATATATGTATATATACATACACACCCACACCCCCCCCCACACACTCCCTCGTATATAAGTTATACTTGGTAATAATGTATATATAACTTCTGCAATATACTTCAAATGCATGTGATATGCTAAATTGTATGGGACATACAGATAAATAAACGCCCTTTTTAAAGGGTACTACAGGAAGGAAATAAATAATAATACATACATACGTACGTACATATATGTACCTTAGAACGAAGGTCATTTTTGTCCTGTTAAGATCGATGGATATTTGAGGATTTTTTTTCGAAAATCACGTCATGAGTTCAACCACAATAGCTGATTTCCCTTAAGGGTATCAGCTTATACCTCATGTCAATCACCTCTAATGTGGGCCATTAATAAACAAACAGTTATAACAAAACACTGTTAGGAAACCTGAGTTATTAGTAACCGATAAACCATTGTTAAACTAACTCGTTTAGGCCGAGCTGTTTAATATTTGTTGCATTCCCAAAAGCTATTCGAGAGTCAATTAATGAATGAGCCGGCAACCGCAGGAGCGTCCGCCCGGAATGAACGGACATTGGCTCTCAATAGAATATAGGTTGATCATAAGTTAATCGGCTCCGAAGTGGGGTTGCGTGAGAGTTATGGCGAGGCCTGATTGTCTAACGGTAGACGGGTTGACCGCAGAAAGCACCGCATATCCCATTCAGCCCAGGAGTGATTCCCCCCACCACTCTCTCATGGGAATCTGATCTGTCAACAAGAATCTCCTGTCTCAGTTCTCGATAGCTCTTTCCCAAAACAACTCCACCTGCTAAACGTTCAGTGGATTGTTATTCCATCAGCCCTACAATCTGACAACAAAGAGCTTTTAGTGAACTTCCTGTTGGAAATACGGTTTTCTAAAAGGTACAGTTCACCAATAAAAATTTCTTCACATCTTCACAATTGTAAGTGAAACATAAGATCCGCTTGAGCTTGAATGACTAGTTAAATATTAGCAGATTTCCCTTAAGGGAAATCTGTTATTAAGGTCGTACTCATGACGAGATTTTCGACATTTTTCATCAAATCCGGCCATCGACCCTACCTAGGAGAAGACGAAAATGCGGCCCGTTCAAAATTGTGTGTGCATATATATATTTGTCTGTTACTGCTCTAGTGGTAGCAATTATTGTTTAATCATTACCAAACTCGATATATAAGCGTTTCATGCAAAACTAAAGATCAAGTTCTTTAACGGGTGAAATCGGACCAGGGGGAGGTATAGTTTAGAGGGAAGACATTTTGGGAGTTCGAAATCTTTCGTTTACTGTACGTCAGGTCAAAAAAGTGTATAGATCCAATCTTATTGAAAATTAAATGTTCTATAAATACTGATATATACATTTATTCTCTATCATGTACATTAACGGAGATATTTGCATTTTTCAGTTTTCAGCCTTCAGCAAACCCCCACTTATACTCATGCCACATATACAATACTCTGTTATATAATAAATCACATTATTTGAAGCTTAAATATCAAATATTGTTTTCAAGAGTCCTTTTATTATACGAGATACATGCAAATACGTACTGTTGATCCCCCCCAATTCTTTTGTTCTTGGACTACTGGAATTTGAGTGATGGGGATAAAAATAATTCTGATTCACTATAAATTGCAGTACAAGATATAGTAAATATTTATATACAGTAAAATATAAATATTGTTTTTTATCTCACCTCCTGTAGACAATCTTCTCTTTTAAACCAGCTCCAACCTGCGAACACAAAAAATAATAATTACCATTATTAAATAACAAAAATTTATTGACATAAAATTAATTTCATTGATTTGTATTTCTAATCACCTTTACCATTTCCTTCATTTGTGAAAATATTAATGCTGTCTAAAGACCAATCCGGCTTCCGTAAATTAAAAATATTGAGACCATTCAATTTGATTCAAGTATAAAAGCAAGGTTTAATTGACGTCTCAGTTGTAGGTTTTTTGGGCATATGCTGTTTATGTATAATTTACTTTTATGTTTGCGACGTTTTTAGTAAATAACGAATAGCAAATAAAATATTATGCTTATTCATGTTATTCGATTACAACCCCTACTCCTGTTCGTACCGAAGATTGTTAATATAACTTATAATCTAGGAAGGGTTGGTGCTAACTCAGGTGGTGAGTTTCGTGTAGTCAATTGTGCTCTTTAAAATTTTGACTCCATTATAGTTTTTAGCGTATCACATTTGTACTTAGTTTTATAACAAATGTATTTAACAAAAAATACTCTAAACAACAATATGATCAACTTCTCTTATGCACATGTTAGCCGAAAAACCAATACAAAACGAAATATAGCTATTATTCATTTCAGGTCCTCCTTATAACCCAAACTCCTGTTCGTCTCTGACAATATCAGTAGAGCCTAAAGTCTGAGTTGGGTTAGTAGTAATAAACGTACCAAGTTTCATAAGATCCGGCTCAGTAGTTTCGGCATAAAAAGTTCCACAAACACACTAACTAACTGATACCAAAGCCAAAAATTGAAGATATCGTTTCAATACATAGAAATAGGAAATATGTGATGAGATGAGATCAATGGAAATCAAAATCAATTGAAGGTCCGTTGAAAACTTAATTGAAATCTTAAAACCGTAAATTTTTGAGATTTATTCTACTTCAAACAAGGTAGTAATAAGAATTTCTGAATTAAGCCGGAAACCATTATATGTCTACGTACAACATATTATTAAGTTTCCATATTGTGATGATCATTATTCTGGTCGATGTTCCAGTAAATTGGTTATATTGTCCCGGGCAATTATTTAAAATGCTCTGGAACGTTACACTCTCCTTTAGTTGGGCCCGTTAGAAAGCTGCTAAACAAAGGATGCCCACGGCAGCAAATAAGGTGTGATTTCTAGAGTAGCTACAATAACAGCTAAACACAATAATAGCTAAATACTCCCCAATAGAATTATCTTTGTGTTCTCACCACTATCTCCTGCAGTAGTACCTCGGGTTCATGCCAATACAATCAAGTTGAGCAAAGAAATAATTAATAATTCCATCAACTCACCTAAAAAAGAGGTATTTAATCATACAAATTCGTTATTTAAGTTCACCTTTAGTGATGGGTTCTTTCGGAGGATTGAGTAATAGTGAACTCTTTGGGCGTGGAATGGTTAAATATAATCCCTAGCCACAGCGATAACTAAGAAAGAATGGTAACCTGTAGAACCAATTCCCCGATAAGCGTTAGTTATACCAAGTGCACTTTAATTTTAGTAAAAATAACATTTTCTTTTAAAATTTAAATGGTAGAATAGAAAAGTTAGTTTGTTTGTACATTTGCATAGAATTTCTAAGCCTTAGAATGTCTACGATTTTTTTAGTAGGCATATTTAGATGGACTTTGATGTAAATCTAATACTACAACTTTAAATGGCATCTTATTGGGCCATCCAAATATTTTCAGTAGGATATCATAGTTGTCTGACAATAGGGGAAACCATCCGGACAGGATTTTCAATCTGTACATTTTTCAGCTATTTTTAACCTTTTCTGATGATTTTTTCACAGCCAACTAAAAACGACTTAATGCCTTCATAATCTAATAAATCCATTTTGTCACTACTTTTGTTGAAAGAGCTTATTTTGTTTATTGTAGAGCTATTCTACGGGACTACAATGCTCATAATAAAAATGAAACAAAGTTTTGTGGTTTTCTAAAACTTGATTATATCTTTTGCAATGAATGTTGATTTCTTATTAATGGGAATGAAAACCTTCAATTCTTTGTTAGATTTAATTAACGATATTAATTTAGCCGTTACAAAAGAGTTAATGAAAAACAATAGTAATCTAAACAAAAGTTAAAAGAAAAATAATTAAATAGTTGAAATAAATAAACTTTATAAACTTAAATTTCTTTTATTGTTATTTTATCGCCTTTGTTCCAATACACCATTTATAAAAGAATGGGAAAAAAATTGAAGGGAAAAAGAAAAATATAAAAAATAATAATAAAAAGAATTATAGAAAAAAAATCATTATGAAATCAAAATAACAATTACTGGCTAATGAAATTTAATTAGTGGAAAACATTAAAACCAAAATATGTCATTTATATGTAAGGTCCATAACACATCTTTCTCTCTCACTCTCTCTCTCTCTCTCACACACACACACACACACACACACACACACACACACACTCACACACTGTCTTTGACTCAGTACAGCTCGAGCAAAAATGATTATATTAAAAACGGAAGAGTGGATTGAGTGATGTAGTACCAGTTAGTAAATGTTAACATTAATTAATTTAGTAAATTGATAATATAAGGATTTCCATCTGGCTAGGTAATCACATTTCTGTGCTCATCTGAATATGTCGAAAACGTACATTTATTATACAGTTACGGTAAACAGGAATGTCTCTGGAAAGCAACGTGCAAGAAATGTCTGCGCTATTGGTAGTTTTGTTTCTCAATCCAACCTCATCAAATACGTTATAAATAAAGTAACTGCACGATAAAATTGTTTTTTATCAATGGTAACATGCAGACTGTGCATAGCCGTGGGTTATGGCAATCACGAAGCACTGAGTGTTTTATTAACTCATTAGGAGAAATTATTTGTCATTGTCTAGTGTTCTTGCCCGGTTGCTAATTTCGTATCAGAACTTTGTTCAGTTTATCGTTATATCCTGGGAGTCCTTCATTGTTTTCGGTGTGTTGAGGTGGTAAGAAATTTGTATGTTGAATGAGTGCGCAACGTAAATATTTTTAAGGAGAGTAAAGTGCTTAGTGAATTTGTAAGAAGTAGTTTTAACAGATTTCCCTTTAGGGTCGTACTCATGACGCGAGTTTCGAAAAATTTCTTCAAATGTCCATCGATCCTACCCAGGAGATGACGAAAAAGAGGTCCGTTCAAAATTATATATATATATATATATATATATATATATTAGTCTGTTAACGCTCTAGCGGTCGCAATTTTTGTTTGATCGTTACCAAACTCTGAAATTAATCGTTTTATATAAAAAGGAAGATCAAGTTCATTAATGGCTGAAATCGGACAAGTGGGATGGGGGGTTTAGAGGGGTATTTTTGAAAATTCAAAATATCTCCGTTATTATTCATCAAATCAAAAAATTGTATAGAATCAATCTTATTTTAAATTAAATCTAATATATAAAATTTCCATGTCACAATGCTAGTTAGCGATTTTTACCAAATTTTATATGCGTAATCAGTAGGTCTGAGAATCGGCTACTATCTATTTTTTATACCCCTAATTGATAAGGGTTGTTCACCCTTAACATTTATTTTTATTTTTGGACGAAATTTTTTGTTTTTATTTTATTTATAATGTGGCATTAAAAAATACATACAACCCTAAATTTTTACTTTTTTATCACCAACCCCCTTTTTTTATAGCTATTTTAGTAATTTAATCATTATCATCCCACTCGATAACTGATCAATTATAGCGTTTTTTACTGTACTTCGATTAAAATTTCAATTTGCAATGACAATCAACAAATCCCAAGGCTTAGATGTCTATTTGTGGCTTAGATTTGAGTAGACCATGTTTTTCACACGGGCAATTGTACGTAGCATGTTCTCGAGTGGGTAAACCATCCAGTTTGTTTGTGCTCGCTAAAGATGGGCTAACAAAAAATATTGTTCACGCTATAGCATTAAAAGATTGATGTTGTTTGTTAGTGTTACTGTCGTAATTAATATGTGATATGTAATTTTAAGAAATAAACTATAATAACTTAAAAATAATATTGTTTGTTATTTTTATATTCCCTTATCGTTCATAGCGCTCCATGCCTATCTCATGCATATACCACATACACACTTATAATAAGTAAGTTACTATTTGTCTACAGTAGAATTTATCTAGAAACTAGAAATAATTTTTATGGCAAAACAACGTTTGCCGTGTTATCTAGTTTACTATAAATATTGCTCTGTACATTTATTCTGTATCTTGAATATTAACCGAGATATTTGCATTTGTATTCTGTGCGTTGTCGGCAGGAGTCGGTTATGTTCGGGTCATTACGCCGAGAGCTCTGGCGGCCGTTTCCGTAAACTATTCGGCCTTCGTGAATAGGTTTAGAGATCCCTTACACTACAGTTGTTATTGGGCAGATTTCTCGGCTGTGAAACTTCACGTGGGAACTCTGCTTAGTTTACGCTGCCTCTGCGTGACGGACTTTTTTTCTCCCGTTTGGAAGTGTTGTGCATGTGCGCCAGACATTATTATTATTCATTAACGTCCACTTCTTGCTGCTATGGCTAATTGGGACGGTTTATATACATGTTATCACCGTTTTCTAGACAAGACGGCACTGCCAGTCCTTAAATTACAATAACAGCGCAAATACATATTTCTTTTCCTAAAGCTAGCGTTGTACGTCTTATATTCTGTAAATGATCCCACACTTGTCCCAAAATCAGTTTTTGACCCGTGGGTAAAAATTTCTGAAGAGTGGAGGCTGTTTACAAAAATAATTGAGTTTAATGTTATATCAGATAAGAGATTTATCTTGAAGTATTGAATGGAATTAAAAAGCGTTTGAAGAGTGCACTGATAAGAGATAGCAGAAGCGGCCCCACACACGAGGAGAGCTAAGAATTGATGTCGAAATATATCAGTGCCTGAGGCAGTTGGCCACCGAGTGTAAAATTCTACCTGGGTCACTGACTTCTCTCTCTATCTTTTCTTTTCCTCTTTCACAATACTTGTTTAAATTTCAAACTTAATTTAATATTCCTGTTTTTCACTTTCTCCCAAGGAAGTTAATTTTAAAGGAGCATGCAACCTAGATATACCCTGGATATCTATCGTCTTCTTTCTACAGTCTGGTAGAGGAATCAAGCAGCAGAAGGTACCATTTTCTATTTTTTTTTTTTGTGGTCTGATCAATTCAGGGGTGTTTTAGTGGGATTTGTTTTGATTTAAATTCATGTATCTAATACCTTAGGACCCATTCGTTGAAAGAAAAGGTTGTATTTACGAGATAAAATTAATGAACTGACCTGGTGATTCAACTGAGTTGAGTTCTCAGGGCAAATTAAACTAAATATCCTAAGTTTTCAGTATATAATATATTCATAAATTTTTACAGTTAATGAAAGAATATTGAAAGTCTATGAGTCAGTAGAATATCTTCTTGACAAAGAATATGTTACGTCTAAAAACATGGGAATGTTAGTTAACCGCTCCTACGTAAATGATGTTTGTATAGAAGGGCATTGTGGTCAAGAAGTACACAATCAATCATGCAGATATATAATTTTTTTGATATAGACAGTTTTGGAGATTTTATGATTTTAGCGACTTACCATGTAACCTTCGACGAGCGAAATAGTATCTCCATGAAATCTTGTTGCTCTGAATAAGGATACCCAAGGTCTACCCAACTATACTTATCGTTATGATTGAGTGAGATATTCTAGTTGTCGATGCTCGACTGCATTATACTTCATAGTAAATTGAGTACTTGTACGAGTGGCGAGGGCATGCGCAAACTTTAATTGCATGGCGTATGTGATGTCAGTCTGATAATCATAATTGTTAATGTTGTTGATTTTATATCCTAAGAAGGTTTATTCGACAATAACTGACTACTCAGTGGCATTTCTTCAGATAAGTAATTTGAAATTTACGAACGTCTTATTCGGGAACACAAGAGCTCCGTTCAGTTTCTGACATGGTTTGGTATCAATTCTAGTATAATTTAGCGTGGTACTAGGTTCTCGTGTTCGTTGATATATTTTTCTAAGGATGTAAATTTCTTTGATCAGATTCAAAATGAGAGGCGGTGTTGAGTATGGTTTACAATTCCTTTCATTAGATTAGGGATGCTTAATATAATGGCTCACAAATGGTATCAGTAAAAATATTTATGTCAAAGTTGGTTTAATTTTGCTTGCAAATATTGGTTTTTTGTGGATTTGCTTGGTGCAATCTTGCATTAATGAATAACCGTGACTTTTAGCTTAAGGGAAATCAGCTATTGAGGGCGTACTCATGACGCGATTTTCGAAATTTTTCTTCAAATGTCCATCGATCCTACCCAGGAGATGACGAAAATGAGGTCTGTTCAAAACTGTATATATATCAATCTATCTATCTACATATTTGTCTGTTACCGCTCTAGCGGTCGCAATTTTTGTTTTATCTTTGCCAAACTTGATATATAATCGTTTTATACAAAAAGACAGATTAAGTTCGTTAAAGGCTGAAATCGGACCAGGAGGAGGGGGGTTTAGAGAGGGAGAATTTCCTTCCTAGAGAAAATTCTTGATATCTCCGTTATTTTGCGTCGGATCGAAAAATTGTATAAAACCAATCTTATTGAAAATTTAATGTTCTATAAATGTTGTTATGTACATTTTTCACTATCTTGATTATTAACTGATATATTTGCATATTTTAGTTTTCGGTCTTCAGTAAACCCCCACTTCTACTCATCTCATATTAACAATATTCTATTATGTTATGAAGCATTTGATTTGATGCTTAAATACCAAATATTGTTCTCATTGAACTTTTAATTTTTGGGACAAATGCAAAAACGTGACGCACTTGGGAAGTCTGCTTAGTTAACGCAGCACCTGCGTGACGGACTTTTGAATATTCGCATTAATGTTCGCAGATTATAAAGACCAGTAAATAGTCCGAGTCAAGTTCAGTTAGTGTATCGTGGTACGGCGGAAGGTGAAAGTTCTTGATTACTGCTATGTCTAGAATGTCAGGAAGGTATCGAATTTTTATCGCAGAGATCGTGGGTTCATCGGCTCCAGTCGGGAATAGCTGTTTGACATTTTTTTAACTTGTGTCCTTATAATGGTTTGTCTAATTCAAACCAGGAATAACCCTTACTATCAAATCTTCTAACAAGATTTGGATTAGAGTGGAAGGCTCCCGTAAATATATTTGGAAACCATTTTAGATTAAGTATTCTATTTTCATCGAACTTAAGTTTTACTCACAGGAATTGGTGGCTTTGCCACATTATAATTGAAATTCCTACACTTCGATTTTCTTTGTCTAGAACCACAGTATAAGGGACAGAGAATAACTCTTGACTTTTAGAATAGTTGGTATCTCTTACTCATAACCTATTTACAGTGTTCCTCCACAATAACCTTACTGAGGTTATACTCTTTTTTGTAACTTTTCACAGCTTTCATTCGTCTTCCTCTGTTGGGATGGCCCGATCCCGTCTTGCTTTTAACAGATTTCCCTTAAGGGAAATCAGCTATTGAGATTGTACTCATGGCGTGATTTTCGATAGATTTCTTCAATTGTCCTTCGATCCTACCTAGTAAATTACAAAAATGAGGTCTGTTCAAAAATAAATATATATTTATATGTGTATGTGTGTGTGTGTGTTTTACTGTTACCGCTCTAGTGGTCGTAATTTTTGTCTTATCGTTACCAAACTTGATCACAATCGTTTCATGGAAAAAAAAGATCAAGTTCGTTAACTGCTGAAATCGAACAAGGGGAAGAGGGGGTTTAGAGGGGGATAATTTTGAAAATTCGAAATATCTCCGTTATTATGAGTCGGAACATTGTATAGAACTAATCTTATTGAAAATGTAATGTTCTGTAAATGTTGCTATGTACATTTGTTCTTCAATATTAACTGAGGTATTTGCATCTTTTAGTTTTCAGCCTTCAGTAAACCCCTACTCCTATTCATGTCACACAAACAATACTCTGTTATATAATGAAACATAAATACCAAATATTGTTGTCATTGGACTTTTAGTTTTGTAAGATAAATGCAAATACTTGGTGTACGTGGGAAATTGTCTTAGTTAACGAAGCCCCTGCGTGACGGGCTTTTTAAATTAATAGTTAATTAACATCTGATAATTTTGGATAAGTTATGATGTACTCACAAATAAGAAAAAAACAACAACACAGAAATGTTTTTGCTGGTTCCCTTAAGGGGTTGGGTTCAAGGCGCGATTGTATAATCATTCTTCAAATGTCTATTGATTATAATCAGGAGATGGCGAAAATGAGTATTTATTACTTCTCGTGTTCATTATTATTGCAGTAGCTTTGTGATTCATTAAATACTTTCAATCTATCTAAGATTTCCCCTGAGGGAAATCAGCTATTGACGTCGTACTCATGACGCAAATTTTGACAAATTTCCTCAAATGTCCATCGATCCTACCTAGGAGATGACGAAAATGAGGTCCGTTCAAAATTATATATATATATATATATATATATATATATATATATATATATATATATATATATATATATATATATGTGTGTGTGTGTGTGTGTGTGTGTGTGTTTGTCTGTTAACGCTCTAGCGGTCGCAATTTTTGTTTGATCGTTACCAAACTCGATTTTTAAACGTTTTATGCAAGAAGACAGATCAAGTTCGTTAATGGCTGAAATCGGACCAGTGGGAGGGGGGTTTAGAGGGGGGATTTTCTAAAATTCGAAATATCTCCGTTACCATTTGTCGGGTCAAAATATTGTCTAGAATCAATCTTATTGTAAATTAAATTTACTATAAATGTTGTTCTGTACATTTCTTCTCTATCTTGAATATTAACAGAGATATTTGCATTTTTATTAAATTTGGTCCGTAACTGACGACTGAGTTTCCCGCCAAAAGCTAGTTCGGCCCTTTGCCGTAACTGTACGGCTCTCGTATGGAGATTTCTCTATTGTATAACTTCACGTGGGAAATCTGCTTAGTTTACGAAACCCCTGCGTGACGGACTTTGTTTTGTTGAAATTATTACGAAACATTAAACAAAACAAAATAATACGCTCTTACTCCGTATAAATGACATTGGGGCCCGAGTTGTTGGGGCCCTTCTACTTATAACGTACTCTCAAACCATAGAGGTATAAACAGTTCGAATTTTGCCGAAACACCGTTCGTCTAATGACCGTTTTTAAGGGTGGAAAATTATTTCCGGATGACATAATGACTGGGAGGTTGGATTTATGAGCATGTTGCCAAACCCCGGCTAAAATCTATCACGATTCCTCGTCGAGATAAGAAGACCCTGAATATAGGATGACCAGCACCTACTCATACCACGTAATTATCTCTGTCTAAAACGAATAAACCTAACCCATCATATATTATGGATACTAACCCTTTCTTTATGTATGAGGTCGTTTTATTTTTGCACAGCTAAAAATAATTCATTCATTTTAGCAGATTTCCCTTAAGGAAAATCAGCTATTGAGGTCGTACTCATGACGGAATTTTCGAAATTTTTCATCAAATATCCATCGATCCTACCTAGTAGATAACGAAAATGAGGTCCGTTCAAAACTGTATATATATATATGTATATATATATATATATATATATATATATTACCGCTCTAGCGGTCGCAATTTTTGTTTGATCGTTACCAAACTCGATATTTAGTAGTTTTATGTAAAAAGAAAGATCAAGTTCGTTTACGGCTGAAATCGGACCAGTGGGAGGGGGGGGGGAGTTTAGAGGGGAGAATTTTCGAAAATTCGATATATATCCGTTACTATACGTCGGATCGAAAAAATTTACAGAATCTTATTGTAAATTAAATTTACTGTAAATATTGCTATATACATTTATTCTCTATCTTGAATATTAACCGCGATATTTGCATTTTATTAAATCTAGGCGGCTAACGAGAGTGACTTTCCCGCCAAAAGCTAGTTCGGCCGTTTCCTTGACTGCTCGGCTCTCATGAAATTTCTCTATTGTAAAACTTCACGTGGGAAATCTGCTTAGTTTACGCAGCCCCTGCGTGACCGATTTTTTTTTTAAGAATAATTTTATAGTTTGCCGAAATAATAATAATTATCAACAGTACGTCACGTAGGGGCTGCTTAAAATAAATAGGTTTCCCACGTGCTGGAGACATACTTGATATCTCACTACATATTCCATATTTTTATAGAAAATAAAAATAAAAAAAACCATGGGTAGAAGGCTCTGAAAACATGAGGGTACGAATCACTAGCTTAATACTTACGAGTCATGAAAAAATGTATAGAATAACAATTCTAAATCATCAATAGTTTAAGAACATTGGTTCTATAACAGTTTACGATCCCACACATAATAGCGAAACATTAGAAATTTTCAAATCCTCCCCCCTTCTCTATACTCCCACTATTCCATGTTCGTTTTCTGACTATAACAAATATGATCTTTAGAGCGGACTGAAACGATTAAACGTTGAGTCTTCTTGTTAATCTGACGTGAGAAGTAGTGCGGGTTTACTGAATGCTGAAAACTAAAAATCCAAATATCACCGTTCATATTAATCATAGAGAAAATATGTATATAACAACATTTATTGTTACATCTTCAATGAAACAGACCATACGTTCTCTACCTTTAAAGAGGCCCCCGCATGTTGCTGGCATCTCTGTGTCAGTCATGGGAACTACCAAGAGCAAACACCAGCTGTTAGCAGAGAACAAAAGAGTAGACGAAAAAAAAAAGAAGTATGTGTACTTTTCTTGAGAGAGCACACTCGTTCATAAAAGAAGTATTTTTTATTGTTAATATGCCCCAACAACATGGCTAATTAACTAGCATTCAAGCCAAGGCGGGTGGTAATGGAGAAGATATGGATGGAGAGGGAAATGGAAGAAATAAGGAGAAAAAGGGGAATGAATAACCAGCAGAAAGTCAACATAAGCATCATCAGCATTCAATATTGTAACTTTTAATCTATATTTTTCATTGTATATTATATATATTATGTAGTAACACTTTCAATAGACTTATCTGTTTTATCACATATAACCACAGTCATACAGTCCACCCTCATAAAAACCAGTATTTGTTTAATCCCCCAGTGAGAAGGTAATATTCATTCCCAAATGAATTACCCCATCATGTATTACATTTATAGTTAACTAGCTCAGATACCCGGTTTCGCCCGGGAATTGATTTTAGGCTGAATGGTGATGGTATTTTTTTTTTTTCAAGGTTTTACTTTGCATACTATTTTGACATTTACTCGTCCCAGTGTTTAGGATTTATACCCGATATTGGTGTGGATTTATTAATAATAAATAATATTATTTAGTTTGGTCGAGTCTTTTGTGTCAAATAAAATTGTTCACTTTCGCTATAGGTTTTAGCGTATATCTCGTTTATAATTAGGTATACGAAAAAAGTGTATATAACAAAAGTTACTCTAAATAACAAAATAAACAACTTTTGTTATGTTCATATTTGCCAAAAAACCAATAGGAAACGAAATATCGCTATTTTTAATTTCTGGCTTCCCTTATAACCCCCACTCCTGCCCGTCCCTAGAAATGTTGGTATGGCTTGTTATAATGAAAGCATTAGTGCTAATACATATACCGAGTTTTATTTATTTCCGTTGGGTCTTTTGTCCCAAATAAAATTGTTTACTTCCGCTATAGGTTTTAGCGTATATCTCGTTTATAATTCGGTATACGAAAAAAGTGTATATAACAAAAGTTACTCTAAATAACAAAATAAACAACTTTTGTTATGTTCATATTTGCTGAAAAACCAATAGGAAAGGAAATTTCGTTATTTTTAATTTTTAATTTCTGGCTTCCCTTATAACCCCCACTCCAGTTCGTCTCAGAGAAAATTAATATAGCCTAAAGTCTAAGTTGGGTTAGTAGTAATGTACATACCAATTTTCATAAAATTCGGTTCAGCCGTTTATGCGTGAAAAGGTAACAAAAAAACAAACAAATAAACAAACAAACACACACGAAAGAAACAAAATGCAGTTATGGTGTCTATGACATGTGAAACGAAAAGTTATCGTGAAATTTCGCGAAAAAAATCAATGTACAGACAGAGGTTACCATTTTTTTTATATATATAAATTAAATGTGCAATAAGTTGGTTTTATGACATTTTTCGAAGTTATTTCGAATTTTCGACATTCCCCTCCTTTAAACTCCAACTCCCCTCCCCCCGTCCTATTTCATATATATATATATATATATATATAAAACCTCCTTGTCAAAATTCGCACTTTCAACAGGTCAGTTGGGCAAGACTGGAGGGTAGATTACAGTTGTAGTCTGCATACTCATACTGGTTAATGCCTGTCGTTAGTCAGCTAATGCAGGCTACAGGTTACTGAGGGATGGCTATCTAACAACTCTAGCCTTGAATCGAATTTTCTCAACTCATGCCTAATATAAAAAACAAAAAAAAGCATTCACTGCTTATTTTTTTTTTATTCATTTGAGCAGATTTTACTTAAGATAAATCAACCATTGATTTTGCAAATAAAACGTCATTTTCTGAGGCATTAGAGCCCCTAAACCCGTGTTATTCACCAACAGAGACCAATGTTATTAATTATTTTCCCTTTCTAGTTAAACAAGATCCACAAATATTCGTGCTGAGAGAGAACCTAGGTGTATGTTTTAAGAGGACACAATTTTACACTTACATTTCGACAGTAAGTGCGAAACTGCTTTAAGCGATGCTCAGTCGCCACACATTCATTATAGTCCAATATTGTATCATTATGGATCAGTTATGAATCAGTACCGACAATTGAACCACTTGCAGAATGTAATTCACTCATACAAAACCGCGATCTTTACGTGAAATAGCCATTTTCAGTGGATTACTGTTTGAACACGTACGTACACATCACCTTTCCTTTTATCCATGCGATGGATCTCTTCCATAAATACAGAAGTTAACAGACACATATTTATTCATTAGAAAGAGAAATTAGCTAGTGAGGTAGTAACCTTGATATTATTTTTGAAAAATTTCCTCAGATGTCAACCTGTTCTAACTAGATGACTAAAAAAATGAGGTGCATTCAAAATTTTATACATATGTTTGTCTGTTGGTAATATTTGTTTGAGCCTTGCAAAACTGGATATTTAAACGTTTTATCTAAAAAAAGTCCGTCACGCAGGGGCTGCGTAAACTAAGCAGATTTCACACGTGAAGTTATACAGTAGATAAATCTGCCCAATAACAACTGTTGTAGTAAGTTATCTCTAAACCTATTCAAGAGAGACGAGTAGTTATGGGAACGGCCGCCAGAGCTCTCGGCGGAAAGTCCGGAACATAGCCGACCCCTGCCGATCATACACAGAATACAAATGCAAATATCTCGGTTAATATTCAAGATAGAGGAAAAATGTATAGTAAATTTAATTTGCAATAAGATTGGTTTAATACGATTTTTCGATCCTACGCATAATAACGGAGATAATTCGAATTTTCAAAAATCCCCCCCCTCTTACTGGTCCGATTTCAGCCATTAAGAGAAATCTGCTAATAAAGATCAAGTTTGTTATTGGCATTGTAGATGTATATAGTAACATTTATAGAACATTTAATTTGCAATATTTGTCCCATACACTTTTAGGAGATTTCCCTCAAGGGAAATCAGCTATTGAGGTCGTACTCATGACGCGTTTTTCGAAAAATTTCTTCAAATGTACATCAATCCTACCCAGGAGATGGCGAAAATGAGGTCCGTTCAAAACTATATATATATATATATATATATATATATATATATATATATATATATATTTGTCTGTTAACACTCTCGCGGTCGCAATTTTTGTTTGATCGTTACCAAACTCGATATTTAAACGTTTTATGCAAAAATACAGATCAAGTTCGTTAAAGGCTGAAATCGAGTAAGGAGGAACAGTGGGGAGGAACAGTGGGAGGGGGGTGGGTTAGAGGGGGGATTTTCGAAACTTCTCCGTTACCATACGTCGGATCAAACAATTGTCTAGAACCAATCTTATTGCAAATTATATTTACTATAAATATTCTTCTATACATTTATTCTCTATTTTGAATATTAACCGAGATATTTGCATTTTTATTAATTGTAACGGACGAAATGAGATCGACTAACTTCGCGTCTAGTCGTGAGTTTCCGTCAAAAGCTAGTTCGCCCGTTTCCGCAACTGTTCGACTCTACTCGACTGTATTGTAACACTTCACGTGGGAAATCTGCTTAGTTTACGCAGCCCCTGCGTGACGGACTTTTTCGAATAACGGAGATACTGCAAATTTTCGAGATTCTCTCCCTCTAAGCTCCTCCTCCCACTGGTCTGATTTCAGCCGTTTACGGCACATAATCTGTAGTTTTATATAAAACATTTAAATATGGTAAAGATAATACAAAAATTGCGGCCGCAATTGCGTTGACAGACAAATTTATATACATATACATTTTCGGGTAGCACAGATGAGTACAACCTCAATACCTGATTTTCCTTTAGGGAATTCTGTTAATAATAATGAAAAGGAATCCTTCTATGGGAGTGTGGCCAAAGAAGGGATTGGCAGGAATATGAAATGGCAATGTGGGACGGCATATCGGCATTGGTATGACCCAGTTAGCGAGGGATACAGTATTCTGTAGACCACCGTGTGGACGGTGCGGCAAACATGAGTAGGTCAATGCCATGGGTATACCAACTAGAGATCAGGATTCTGAAGATCATGACCACAAAGATTCCTCTATTCCCATTGGTATAGCCATTTTCTCAGGAGAGTACTGAAGACCAACATCCGACATTGCTCCGGCACAGTTTCTACTCTACGGTCCAATATTTCCAGTTTATACTCTCATTTTCTATTAGAGAACTCTTTGAATAGATGTGATGTTACGTATCATTTAGGAAAACAATTATACTGGTAGGAAAGATGTATAATCCGCACAATTACATAGACATACATACATGCACTTACATGCAAGTTTGCCCAATGCCATGGAAAGAAGGAAAAAAAAAACATTGGTGCATTTCTTCCTGTGGCCAGACCACTGTGGTTTAGACCACAGCAAAATATCCCTTTTCTCACTTCAAATAATCTATCATTATCCACTTAGAAGGAGACTAGGCCACCTTAATGATACTAATATACAAACCCATAATGACATGCCACCGTAACACCGTCCAGCTTGCAGCTTAATTGCACATCTTCCCCCATCTCTAATGGTCAACACTATATTCCAGTCGTGAGAACCGAACCAAAAATTATGTCTACCGCGACAGGTGGATGTCTTTTTTGGAAATGGCACGTCGGGATGCCTCTACAAAATTATATCATACAGGTAGACGATGGTGTAAGATGCCCAGAGAACAAACCATGGCATTTCATGAAACTTTATCTATCTCTAGATACATTCACATACTTTTATTTAACCAGTAAATTATCGTGATTCCGGAGCGCCACCTCATCATCTTCAGCGGTGCTAAGATGCAAAAAATAACCAGCGTTTTCTTCTCTTTTGTAACAAGCCATGTTTTTTAAAACAGCTTTTGGGGTGTCATCTTCTTTACTCTTAAGAAGAAAAAACTATTGTAATTTTAAATTCGTTAAACAAAGTGATCGTACACTAGAACTATACCTCCCACATCACTCTATCTGTTTTCTTAAGTTCATAACCATATAGTGTGAGTCTGTGGTCACATACGTAGCATCCTGCTTTATAAAAAGGTGTACAAAACTAATTTTGCGAAACACAGGAAGTTAATTTATATTTTTTTTGGGGGTGGGGTCATTTACAATGCTGTTATTACAATGAAATATTGATTATTATAACATTAAAAATACTCCATGAGGAAAATTCCATGCAAACCAGTAAAGGCTAGAGTTGCGGAAATTCGATTCGAAGCCAGAGTTGTTGGACAGCCAACCCTCCGTGATAGACTATTAGCCAGTTTGAGTATGAATGCTAAAACTTTAATCTAACCTCCAGTCTTGCCCCTCTGAAATGTTTAAGTCAGAATTTAGACAAGGAGGGGAATATATACACGCAAACATATCTTGGTGTGCTAGAGAAGTCATCTGATCTCATGGGTATGCTTTTGAGCATTTGAAAAAATATTTTCTATCGTTAAATGTGAAAGGAGATGTTTCATGTTGTGTGTCAGTTAGTGAGGACAAGCTCTTGATACCATGTGTTGCTAATTATCGTCCAACTTGAGGCACTGGATAGAGAAAATATTGAAATGTGTTGTTCGAAGCAACCATAATTGTTGTTGTTAGGGGAAAATGTACAATTATATTATTTAATTTTCGTTCTACAACATTATCATCTAAGGACTCCCAATAATCATGATTTGTTTGAAAGACTTTTAGAACCCTGTAAATTAAAATAAATATCTAACTATACATTTAAATGGAAGAGTTCAAAGAGGTCACGGCGAGTTCTCAGCTGAGGTCGTGAAGTCCTGTTATGCCCGGGTCATACCCTGGTCTGGGAGTGCCCCCCGTACTGAGTCCATTGTTAAGCCCCCGTCCTCTATGGGATCACAATCTATACCGATGTTCACGATCCAAACAACAACCCAAAAGAAAGACAAACTGTACACGGTCTGTGCTTCTATCTTATTGTCTTGTACAATACTTGCTACCAGCTATCGCTGAATATTTTGATGGAGAATAATATCACAATTCAATGGTATCATCAATCGCACAGAAATATTCAAATAATTATGCACACATACATACATTATATATTAATGAAATTTAGATGAGCTCGGGGCCAAGTCAATAGTGCTCAGAATATTTTTTATTCTATATATTTTTTATTAACAGAAAATAAAATAATGTCTAATGAAATTGAGATGAGTGAATATAAGATTAAAAGAAGCTCTCTTCATTAATTTCGGATTAAGTCCTAGTATGAGAAAAGTCCATCAAGCATGGCTGCGGGAACTAAGCAGATTTCCCATCCTCTAATATCTCCGTTAATAATCAACATAGGGAAAAAACGTTCATAACAACGTTCATAGAACATTACATTTGCAATAAGATTTGACCTATACAACATTTCGATCCGACCCATAATAACGGAGATATTAAGTTATTTGCAAATCCCCCCTCTAAACATCCACTCCCTCCTACTGGTCGGATATCAGCTGTTAACGAACTTGGTCTTTAGTTTTACATTAAACGCTAAAATATCGAGTTTGGTAACGATCAAATTAAAATTGCGACCGCTACAGCGTTAACAGGCATATATATATATATATATATATATATATATATATATATATATATATATATATATACTTACATACAATTTTGACCGGGTCTTATTTTCGACATCTCCTGGATCGTATCGATGGGCATTTGAGGAAATGTTTCAATATAATCGCGACATGAGTACGACCCCAATAGCCGATTTTCCTTAAGGGAAATCTGCTAAAATTCTTTATTCAATCAAACTATCAAAGGCCCTTTTTTAAATATAATACAGACACAAATGTTCTTCTAAATATCAATTTTCGTTGAAGTGAATTCTTCTTCTTCTTCTTCTTTTGCTACCTCCTTTGTGCCTTTGTGTCTCGGTCCAGGACAGCCATGCATCACGCTCCCTGGCCAGAGCCCTCATGGCATTCAGACCCTTCCCTCTGTTAAAAGTAAGAAGTGAATTCAAAGGGCATTAATATGTACTTGGGCTACGTTGTGTAAATAATTCGTCCAAATCATTCTTTTTTCCTTTATCTTTCTGTCTAACAATATACTCGTACATCAATTTTTCTTAGGTGGTCTTATTATTATTTCTATCCTACACGTTTCCATTTTTATACCACGACTTCCGGAGCTAAATATACAAATGTATGTACCATTAAGACACTAACAAAAAAATAAGATAATAAACTATAAAATAAACTAGAAGATGTCACAAACCTAATATAAATAAAACAATATAGCAGAATAATACATACCTCTGCCTCAAAAGAAGACCTGCCAAGCTTGTCAGCTGACTAAGAATGGTTCCCTTTAGTTTCTGCCAGCTGTAAGGTTAGGCAGGTAATCAGATACTCATTATGTAGTTTTTATGCATTTTGTTTAAATTTGTTTTATTTATATTCGACCGTAGGCTTGTGACACCAGTTTATTTATTTTTTATGAATTCATAAACTTTAACAATTTGTTAATCGTTTAACTAAAATGCGCATCCGTATTTTAGCAGATTTCTTAAGAGAAATCTGCTATTGACTTTCAAAACATTTGCTCAAATGAACGTTCCCATGACATATAAGTGTTTCATTCAAAGCTAAATGCAATGGCTGAAATTGGACAAGTGGGGAGGTTGGGGGTTAAGAGAGTAATTTTGGAAATTCAAAACATCTTCGTTACTATAGGAACGAAAACGTACATAGAAGTAGACTTATTTCACATTTAATTGGCTATAAGAGTTTTTACATACATTTTTTCTGAATCTTTACTATTAACCGAGATATTTGCATGTTTTAGTTTTCTGCCATTAGTAAACCTCCCCACTTATATCAGAACAGCAATAAGTTATTATATTATGAATCACTTTATTCTAAGCTTAAATACCCCAATATTGGTTTCAAGAAAAGTTTGTCATGCGTAATGCGTAGTGTGAATTAAGATTTTACGTTCTTGTTTGGAAAATATTTATTTGATCAATATCATACTCGACGTTTTATCGTTTCAGTCAACACTGAAGATCATATTTGTTATTGGCAGAAACTGGGTATGCAATAGTGGGGGTTTTTTCGAAAGTTCAAAATATTTCCGTTATTACGCGTGGGGTCGGAAATTGGTATAGAAACAAACTTGTTAAACCATTGATGATCTACAATTGTTGTCCTATGCATTTCTTGGAATCTTAAGTATTAAACCAGTTATTATTGCTTTCTTGTTTCCTCCTTCATGTTATTAGCACGTGGGAACTTTGCTTAGTTTACACTCTCCATGAAGGATTTTTTGGCCATGAGATAGTCCTGTAGAATGGAATGAAGCATATGTGACTGATAAAATAATAATGAACCTTATGAAAATATTTGTGTATGTAGCCATGTCAACACGCGATGGCATTCAAAGCCTTGCTTTCCAAGTTCAATAGCATCCTTTACTTTCCGGTGGCCCTCATAAATTAACACACCTCTGAATATTCAAATAAACTTAATTAGGCTTATCAGTGCTCTGACGCAATAATATTACTATACGGCTTCCTCTAACTCGAATATTAATGAAGTCACTTCTATTTTTTTTTTTTCTTTTTCGGTTTTAGCGTTCAGTAATCCCTGCTTATTCATAAAATTTCATATTACCCTTTCATGCTACTAAATAGCTCATTTTCAGATGCAAATCAAATAGCATTTAGAAAAAGAGTTATTAAATTACACGCAAGAAATGGTTGCTTTACTCTTCATAAAGACATGAACAATAAGAAAAGGAATGCTCATTAAAAGGGTGATACACTTAGCTAAGCGTTGCTGGAAGAAATTGGCTGTAGCCCTGACACGCGATCATTACGTTATTACCAAAATTAAAACAATACATTTTCTTACTTACCTCTTTCCCGGCACTTACAATTAGCGTTGTAGCCATTTTAAAGACAATTACTTTATAAACGCATTCAGCTCTACCTCTCCAATTTACATAATTTAATTATTTATACCTTAATAGCGCATTACGTCTTAGCAGGTCGTAGTCATTACGCGATTTTCGAAATTTTTCTTTAAATGTCCATCGATCCTACCTAGGAGATTTCTTTAACGGCTGAAATCGGGCCAGGGGGAGGAATTTTGAAAATTTGAAATATCTACGTTACTATATGTCGGATTGAAAATGTGTATAGATCCAATCAATCGTATTGCCAATTAAATTTACTATAAATATTGTTATATGCAGTTATTCTCTATCTTCAATATTGATCAAGATAGTTGCAGTTTACAGCTTTCAGCCTTCATAAAATCCCACTTCTACTCAAGTCACATAAACAATACTCTGTTATAAAATAAACTACTTTATTTGAATGCTAATATTAGATTTACCTAGGGAGGCGAGTTCGATTCCTGCCTTGGCAGAGGAATTTATTTAGTGACGGAATTCATTAAATAAAATCCCAACTTGGCTAGAAAAGGGTGGTAACCTGTAGATATCCCGTCTCAATTAGCCTTATTTGCAAAAAAGTGTACGTTAATTTTCATATTAATAATATTATTTTTTCTATGGTCTTTCCAATTGTTCTTGATGGGCCTGAAACTCAAATTTCATTATGTGAGATAGAATACTTAGTAAGTTTTGAATTACAATGGATTATAGTTGTATTGAATTTATATATTACATGGAGGAATATTTTTACAGAGATTTTTATCTAGGATGATGTGAACTCTGTTTGACATAGCAAAGATACGTAGAACGCTGTTTCATAAAGAAAGGCCAATAATAATGTAATTTTATATAGTAAGGGTAAGAGGAATGTAGCTTGATTTAGCAAGGATAATTAGAATGTAGTTTGATTTAGCATGGATAATTAGAATGTAGTTTAATATATAAAGGCTAATTAGAAGGTAGATTGGTATAACAAGGATAATTAGTATGAAGTTTGTTTTAGCAATTATAATTAGAATGTAGTGTGATTTAGCATGGCTAATAGAAATGTCGGTTGCTATAGCTAGGGTAATTCGAATTTAGTTTGATTTAGCATGGCTAATAAAAATGCCGGTTGTTATTAGCAAGGATAATTAGAATGTAGTTTGATATATAAAGGATAATCAGAAGATAGTTTGATACAGCAAGGATAATTAGATTGATGTTTGATACAGCAAAGGCTATTAGAAGGTAGTTTGATTTAGCGTTGACAATACGAATGCAGTTTAATACGAATATTAGCAAGGGTAATTGATTAGAATAAATTTGGATATATAAAGCATAATTAGAAGGAAGTTTGATAAAGCAATGATAATTAGAATGTAGTTTGATTTAACTAGGATATTTAGAATACAGTTTGATTGAGTAAGGATAATTAGAATTCATTTTCATTTAGCATGGATAATTAGAATGTAGTTTGATTGAATAAGAATATTTAGAATACAGTTTGATTGAGTAAGGATAATTAGAATTCATTTACATTTAGCATGGATAATTAGAATGTAGTTTGATTTAACTAGGATATTTAGAATACAGTTTGATTGAGTAAGGATAATTAGAATTTATTTTCATTTAGCATGGATAATTAGTATGTAGTTTGCTTTAACTAGGATATTTAGAATACAGTTTGATTGAGTATGGATAATTAGAATTATTTTCATTTAGCATGGATAATTCGTATGTAGTTTGATTTAACTTGGATATTTAGAATACAGTTTGATTGAATAAGGATAATTAGAATTTATTTTCATTTAGCATGGATAATTCAAATTTAGTTTGATTTAACTAGGATATTTAGAATACACTTTGTTTGAGTAAGGATAATTAGAATATAGTTTCATTTAGCATGGATAATTAGAATGCACTTTTATTTAACAAGGTTACTTAGAATATAGTTTTATTTAACAAGGATAATTAGAATGTAGTATGCTTTAATAAGGATACTACTTTTAGTCTCTAATAGGATAACTTGTTGTTTGGGTTTACTCCCCATTCTGAGTACCTATTTTAATGTTTGGTATGCTATAAAAAGACATGCAAATTATGTTAGTGGGTCCGAGATTTTTTCCCCCATAAAGCCCTGTAAACTTGGATGTCATACACACCTATACTGATAATGAATATATTGCATTAGATTTTTTATCTTACCAGGTGTCGCAATTTTAAAGGTATTACTGATGTCAGCCAATTTTATTTTTATTTTTGTTTCTATTCCTGTGCGATGGGGTCTAAAGCAATCAGATTCACTTATAGTAGCAATGCATTACTGAGTGGATTGACAACCACTGAGTGGCTACATTTCTATTTGAGGTGTTTATTACAAATTTTTTAACTTTATAAATGTGTCATATCCAGACATATAGCCTTGTGTCGTACTTAAGTTCAAGTTAGATTCTATGCGAAAAAGTGATGAGACAGGTTTTCAGATGATAGCTCATTCTGTAGGATAATAAATGCCGCGGAAATAGTAATAATATTTATAGTATGCGCACTCATACCCGGTCATAAAATGTAAATAGCCGTCGTAAGAGTAGACGCCTTATTAGCATAAATATCATGGGTGGTGCTGGGATGCCTCCTGACTCTACCCTCCCAGGGATCCACTGTATGTTAAACAATATTTCTAGAAATGATAGTATATTTAAGAAAATACAGTCGAGTCATAAGGTGACGCGTGGCGTCCTTAATAGAATAACCAATTACATAATTGAGGAATTCTTAGACGAAAAAGCAACAGGTGTAACAAAGGTATGTCATCTTTGCCAACAGGAAGCTTGAGTACTAAGCACCAACAACTGGAAAAAAAAGCAAGGGCAACCATGCGTATATCAAGTATGTATATACAGTTGTGTAAAAATACAAGTATTTAGACGGATATTACTGATATAAGTCCTTATAGTTTTCCTCTTGTGGTGTATCAATTATTTTAAAAAATTAAAATTCTTTATTTGGTTTAATCCACAAACAGAACTTATGGACCACTGAACTTTACGATTCGGTAACAATATTTAAATTATTACTGTATATATATATATATATATATACAGTTAACACAGCTAAAAAAAATTCTTAAATAACCATGGGCCAGAGTAAATGGGTAAAGGTAATGAAGCCCTTTAATCTCTCTCTCTCTCTCTCTCTCTCTCTCTCTCTCTCTCTCTCTCTCTCTCTCTCTCTCTCTCTCTCTCTCTCTCTCTCTCTCTCTCTCTCTC